>CALSFV010000249.1:0-600000 GCA_943737045.1 Parapristionchus giblindavisi
CCGTTAAAACGAAAGAAAACGACACAAGTAGGAGATTGTACGGAATTTTAGGAGATTTTTCCATATTTGTTATTATTTTTCAATTTTACAACTTTCTGTGTTGATTTTCATGGAAAATGACATTGGAGTTTCATTCGGAGGTGGCTCACCAACTAAATTAAGAAAGAATAATCAAATTTGACATTCAATGAAAAAGTTGGATTTTCTGGTAAAGTTGCCTTTTTGATGGAGAGATGGGTCTATGTTTGGAAGAGCAATTTTGAGTAAAATTAGATACGGAATTTAGATCCTGAATCCAACATAGACCAAAGTGGAATGGTTGGTAGATTCCATAGCCCAAAATTAATATAATTTGGAATAACGGTCAAGGAAATATAACTGATCCATATGCTGAAAAGTATGGAAAAATAGGAGATTTTTCCGTATAATCTCCTACTTGTGTCCTTTTCTCTCGTTTTGACGGTATTCTGTTTATTAGTTGCGCCACCGAAACAATTACCGGCAGATATTTCATGACTGTCCCGTTTCTGTGGACGAATTCGTAGTACACCCTGTCGGTATCACACTTCGTGCCCATATACTGAAAATAATTTTGTAGGTTTGTTCTGATAAGGCTAGGATTTGCCCTAAATGCCATTGTCAGCTATATGTGCTCAACTACGTGCAATATTTAGTCTTACTTTTTCGCTCACTTTATGTTTAGCTGGAAAATTCATGAGTTTCTTCCATTTAGTCTTAGCACTTCCAGCTCTGCATGCGACTAAAAATCATCGTTATTTGCATTGCTGAACTGTTAATAATTGCGTGATGCCAAACCCCCCCCCCCACCCACCCCAACTCCCATCGCTTGATTGTCTATGTAGCCCATCAATGGAACAAAAAACGACATCGCATCATTTTAAAATACAGTGGTGCACGCAAGCCTCCACGCGGCATAGCGCCGCACCACGCCCCACCACGCCTGGTTTTTTTCTCGAGGAATAAAGAGTTAAAAAATATGTTTATAGTAGCGATCGCCACCTGTTTGGGAGGTTAAAATATGCCAAAGTCTGAATAGTTTTTCCAAAATTATCAAAATTATCACGCCGCGCGTTGCGTTTGCGCGGGAATGTTTAAATTTTCAAAATTACAAAAGTAAGAATTTTGGAAAAACTATTCAGATACAACCTAAAATTTTGGTTACTATGATCGCAAGCGCTACTATAAACATATTTTTTAACACGTTATTCATCGAGAAAAAACGCCAGGCATAGTGGGGCGTGGTGCGGCGCTATGCCGCGTGGAGCCTGTTGAAAAGGCTTGCGTGCACCTCTGTATAATAGTTTTAAAGCCTAATTGTCACTAATACTATGCTCAAAAAGTCAGCAAAATGACAAAAAAATATATATAAAAATATTCAAAAGCGACACCTAAAAGAAAAGCAAAGATAAAATTTGAATTTTATTTGAATTAGTTTTTTTCGTAGCAAGACTGTTCGGGTAGAATGATAGAGATTTATCACACGGACCAAAAGACTTATCTAATATTGATTCATGATATGTTTAAAGCTCTCTATAAGCATTGAAAGGACAACTTTCGTGGCATGTAGAGAGTGCCTATACGATTTGCATACTCATCTCTCTCATTTTCTCATTGTCACTCACGCCAATTACCATATAATATAAACCACATTCACCATGCTTGTCGTGGCGGGAGTCGGTCATGCAAACTCGAGGGTCCCCTTCTTTAACGGCCGCAACGAATTGAAATATTATCTTTTACTTTTAGCAGTAACTTTTACTTTTAAGCACCTTTTTGCCGAACACCACAGTGTTCTCTTGAAAGCCGAAACGCTCAACATAGATACTCTCTCCAATACAAATGTTGTCAAAGAATGGCTTGAACTAGATGCGCTAGGTTGAAGGAGAATCGATGAATAAGAACCGAGTGGATGACAACTATTTGCATATGAGAGACAATCGCTATTGAATAGGCAAAGTATCCGACCTAGTACCGATCTAGAACACAGTGCATTGAGAAAGGACAGAAATGTAACAGTTTTAGAATGAAATGCCTATTCAAGTGTTGCTATAATCTTACTTCTTCTACACGTCAAACTTCCATTGTAGGGACGAGTAATTTTATAATGCTCTTCATCCATAGAGTACAATTTCTTCTTTGAGTGATCACATTCTGGAGAAACTACCAACCACGAATCCTTCTAAAATGAAGGGATTATTATTTAAGTGTGGTATAATTAAATGAAATTAATCACGAGTTGTTCAAGACCGAACAAATATATTATGGTCATTTCAATGAGGTGCTAACGGTTATCAAATATTTTCCCATCCTTACCGTACATCTAAACCTTACAGTAATCACACTCACAGAAAAATCCCTTGTATATAAGGGAATTATTCCCTAGAAAAGTCTCTCTACGGAATTCTTCCCTTATAGATAAGGGAATTCGTCCCATATGAGGGAATAATTCCCTTACCCATGAGGGAATAATTCCGTAGAGAGACGTTACTAGGGAATTTTTTCTCTGTGCATTCAACGTTATCCATTTACAATTAGAATAGTTGATATGTGGAGCACTTTGAATTAGATTCCCACCGGACCCCTTCTGTGAAGTGCCTCTCGTTATGTATTTATCCTTTTTTTTCCAAAATTCGCCTGTAGCATCCATCAAACCGCTCGTGTCCATTTTCCAGTTATGTATTGTATGATGGAATAAAGAATAAGACAAAATATAAGGGGGTAAAAAAAAAAATATATATATATGTGGTATCGTGCCAAGCGCGTAAGTATTGTATGCAAGTATTCGCAGCCTTCATTCTTACAAACATTTAACTATGGATCTTATTGTAAGCTTGAAATAATATACATACCTTTTTACCATCGGCTGATATGTAGTATAAGTGCTCAAATTTACTTGAACATTCAAAATCTCGTGTGACGTTATTGTATACCTGGAATAGCTCTATATATATATATATATATATATATATATATATATATATATATATATATATATATATATATATATATATATATATATATATATATATATATATATATATATATAGGGGTCACGGTTGTGAGCGGTTCGTCTTTCGTTCGTCTCTTCCTCTCTCACCGAATCAAGATCTACATCGCAAAAGGATCCCAACCTAGAAGACCCTGGGCAAGTCAGGAGTGGTACGCCTTCTATAAAAGCCACTAATTATAAGGACGAAGTTTGAACGAGATCTTCGTGGTTGCTTCATTTCTATATTATTGTATTTCTGGATTCTCTCACCACTATTCAAACAGATCAAAGTGTAGCGGCTCTGATACTGAACAAGTACATCAATAGCTGATCATAAGGAGATGAAAGAAGAATAATTAAAGAAAGAAGATCCCCTTTCATGACACTTCAGATTCAGTGGAAACACTGCTTAGTTAATCTTGATAAAGTGAATTAATGTTAATGTTAATGTTAATGTATCGAAAAAATGCGGCGTTACATTTTCAAAACGGGCCCACGTCGACGTGCGTTTTACTAACTGAAAAAACGCACATGGACGTGCGCCCCTTTTGATAATGTAACAAAGCCTTACCGGCTTCGAGCAGTCAATTCCGTTTCTGCATCCATAGAGCGTCATAGAAGCACAATAACGCTTCGATCTTGTGTTTAGGCAATATAATTTCCCGTTCATGTCAAACTCGTCTGTAGAACTGCCGTCAAACGCCGTTAGACTTCCAGTGGATCGATCGCACAATGCGCGCTTCAGAGGTATATGCTAAATTATTATTAATTAACACTAAGTGTACTTAATAGTATCAAAGCTGTGATCTAGATAATGCAGCATTTTCGTCGTTCTTACTTTTTTAATCAATACATACATTTTACATATAATATCGTTATTTTCTCTTGTCCAAGAAACGATAAATAAATAATTTTTTAATGGAACCTCTGTATTGTACTCGTACGTCAATTCAAAGTCTGGTAGGTCGCAGAAATATATACCGTCCTCCGAGCGAATCTGTTAATGACAATAAGCCCAAAATTATATTTTTTTTATAATAAAAAGTTGAAGGAAGCTAGTAGTTAATGCACCGTTACCTTACGTGCCTACACTCACGGCAAATTCTCTTAGATATAGGTTGTCTGACTGTTCAGCTATCGATATAGGTTAGCTTACTCCAAACTCTCTCAAAAAGACACGTTAGATAATACTCTCTCGCTCGAGATAGTAACGGGGACTGGAGTAAGCTAACTAAGTTATCTCAGATATGAGAGAACGTTTCTCTAATTGTCGCATCTTAGATAACCTATGGCTCAAATATGAGACAGTTTGCCGTCAGTGTACGCCGTAGCGCCGTTACGGATGACGGATCCGTCAACGGGAACTTCGAAGTGCGTTGGGTCTCGACTGGCATACCCTGCTGGGTCATACAAGTACTGTAAACGGTTACGGTAGTCAACCAATATTGATCGATGATTACGGTAGCTTCTTATCGCATATCTGTGACCTAGGTCGAGACCCAACACACTCCAAAATTTACGGCGACGGATACGTAGCCGTAAATTTTACACGTAACGCCGTTACGGCGTAGGCACGTAGGGCAAATGTAACGGTGCATAAAGGAGAATGTGGCAAAAGTGATTTTGGAGAAATTTTCGAAAGATCCTCCCCTACTTCAGTGAGGAATCTGGAAAGCGTATACCGGAGCAACGCAATCTTCGAAGTCTAGACATGAATAAATGACACTGGAGCAATCTGACGTCCGGCATGTCAGACTTCCATCCGAGGGCAGAGCGACAAAATCATCATTTTCATCATCTTCGTCGATCATATAGACCCTAGCCTCATGGCAAATAAATTGTTTGAGCAGCCAAATAATCTTAATCGCAATTATGATTTAACCGAATAAAAATTAAGTTAATCACCTTATTTAGCTTCGGGGAGTAGACGGCCAAATTTGGATGATTTGAAGGGCATACTACATTCATCAAACCATTTTGGTTGGTTGACCGCACCTGTGCACACAACGTCATTGACAATCATGGTACAGTGCGCTAATGTGGTGTTACATTTTCAAAACGTGCGCACGGCGTGCACTTCAAAACGTTCGCTCGGCGTGCATTTTTCTATACGGTGTTGCATTTTGAAACGTGCGCACGCCGTGCGCCCGTTTTGAAAATGTAACACCACATAACTAGTACGTACCGGCTTTGCGCAAATCGCTGGATCGTTGCATGGAAATAGTGATGACTTGAAACAATCGGAATAGATTCCTTTGCATGTCAGGGTTCCAGTGTCTACTACTTCTGTTGTCACACCAGTGATGGTTTTAATCTCCATTTTGCCTAAAATGATAGAGATAGTTCAAATATTCCCTGCTCTACGATTTTTCTTCCCATTGCGTTACAATAGAACACTAGTATTGAAGTTTTCCGAACCAGGATGCTTTAAAGGTACTCTTTGCAGTTAGATAAAGGTTAAAGGTAAAGGTTGCACTAGAGTTGGCTATTCGGGGGTTGCGGGCCCGCAATGGCCTTGACTCTTATTGCTAATGATTGCGGGCCCGCAGTGCGGCGTAAAATCATTGCGGGCCCGCAATGCTATTGCGGGCCCGCAATGATTTCTGTTCTCTCAAGTAAACGAGAGAGCGAAGGAAAGTGAAGAGAACAGAATAACGACCGATCACAAAAATTGGCCAGATAGGAATAAAGTAGTCTTTGCGGGCCCGTAATGCTATTGCGGGCCCGCAATGATTTTACAGAGCATTGCGGGCCCGCAATGCGTGTGCGTTATTGCCAACCCTAGGTTGCACAGTTATTCAAAGAACACGATGTCCTGCGGGTCATCACTGCTAGGACAGTGATATTTTCAAGGCCAATTCAATCCGGACTGTCTAGGCGCCTAGTCTCTTCTTCGGGCCTACTTTACTTTCTTACTTTTTTGGTAGTGACTAGTTGCTAGATGCATAGTAATATTACCATTATTACCTTTACGTTCGCAATTAGGAGACCGAGCCAAAAATATATTCTGCAAAAGATATTATATTTTTATTTTTTTGAAATCATTCCACTCACGGTTAATTTTGAAGGATCCCCGTAGGAATAGTGCAGCCTCTGCCGCTTGTCACAGTGGAAGTAATACCCTTCTCTCTGAATCACGTCCAAATCAATTCAAACAAAACATTTTTTTTAAATTTTATTTATTCTTACGGTCAAATGTGACCGCTCTTTTTTCTCAAATCCTATTTATGTGTCTTTAAAGAGAAATCCAAGTCTTGTTAGAGGTCAATACCTTTTTTAAATGCACACCCCGAGCTAATTTGTGACTCTTCGCCCTGGCCACACTCTCTCGCTTTCACTGTCTGCGAGATAGTGTTGCCATAGCCATCTCTGGTATTTTGCCACTTAAAGTCTACTTAAACTACGTCACAGACTTTAAGTAGACTTTAAGTAAACTTTAAGTGAAAAAACATTTGACGAAATGCATTACAGTATACCACACCACTTTAAGTAGACTTACGTCTCACTTTAAGTTTACTTAAAGTCTACTTAAAGTGGGAAAGTTTAAGTAGACTTTAAGTGGCAAAATACCAGAGATTGTGAGCGGTGAGTAAAATGTGCTCTGGGGTGCCTTTAAAGGGAGAACCCCCTGATATATCCCATGTATTTTGCTAATTTTAGTTTTTATTGATTCAATTCGCATACCGGTTTTCTGCATTCCGTTTCGTTAATGCAGCCTCCCAGGGCCAGATGCGAGCAAGGCGTGTCTGGAAGACAACTGATTATTGACCAAAAAGTACATGCATAAGATAACGATAAATCTATTGTTAATACCACGAGAACAGAACCAGCTGAAAAACACTAACACTCGGAACGAAATATTTAGCCTGCACCCTCCCCTCCCCTTCCTCTCGATTATCCACTAACTCACACCTAACCCGTCTGACCATCGCCGCGCTGATTTTTGACATTTATAAGAGAGCCTTACGTGTTTCTGAACAATTTGAAAACAAGGAAATCCCATTGTGGGTGTTATCGTACAAAGACAACAACAGAATGTTATCCTCTCAATATTTTCATTATTGTGCACACTTCAAATTTGTTTTAAGACCGAGAAGATTTAGTGTGGTTGCATTATTATTTGGAAAAATATTTAAAAAATATGAAAACAAACTCACCTTTCCTTGCGTCCGCTGATACAATTAAAACAACGAAAACGATAAGTGGATACATCTGAAGGGCCCAGAATGTACAACGTTAAAATATTTTTAAATCATTTTTTTCAAACAACACATTTTAAGAAAGCAATGGAACCTTACCACTGTGCCACGACCGATCCCCACTGGAAACAAGATTTACAATGGTCTAATTTCTAAAGGTATCCTTAATTTTGCATAATTAATGTATAATTGAAGTTATAGTGCGATGCAAGTACAAATTTATTACTTTTGCATATTGTGCCGTGAAAGACTTTGCGTTGCTCTGGTTATATAGCCAATATGAGATACTAGTAATTTTAAATTGTCTTGGGGTATTCCTTTGAAGATGGAGACCCTCGAGTTTTTTTCGTGAAAAAAGAATGTTAGAGATTCATCACATGACCCGAAAGGCATATGGCTTGATGAGATGTTTGAAGCATGTTATGTACATGCTTCAAACATGTCATCAAGCCATATGCCTTTCGGGTCATGTGTTTTTTTTTCACCATTCCGAACGATTGTGCCTAGCCAAATTGCGAGGCACAATCGTTCGGAATGGAGAAATTTCATGGCAACCCAGCTACGTAACACCCATTAGCTGATAAAGTTGTTCAATGTCAATGTCAATGTACATTGAAATCACAACTTTAAGGCAAGTAGAGAATGCCTATCCGATTTGCATTCCTCACTCTCTCACTTTCCAAATGTCCATCACACTAATTAATTTCCATTTAAAATAACCATTCTGCCCCGTGTTAATCGTTATGGGAATGTCATGCAAACTCAAGGGTCACCTTCTTTAAAGAAACGCGCAATATTGTTCATCATAATAAGATCAATATGGAAAATATAATCAATATAATATAATGTTGTTTGTTGTTGCATTTTCCGTTTCTCGATGTAGCCTAAACATTAATGAATCATTCAAAACAAAATGTTTTTAATGAAAAAACCATTAATGATGGCGCATCATATCGCATCATAACTTCAGTAATCGATATTTTTTCTTATTTATTTATTTGTTTTACACCCGAGTAAGGTGCGACAGCAAATACAGAAGTAATTGGTGATGTTTTTAGATCAAATTACGAAATTTTTGATTCACTACCGTTGAGTGCAGCGGAATGATATTTATTCCATAAAAATCGACAGTAAAGTAGAAAAGGATTCACAGTTACGCAAGATCATCCACTCTGGTATTTCCAAACTAGTAGTTTACTTTCGTGACGTCACAGACTAGCAGTTTCCTGTTAGTTTACTACAAGTGAAAGAATATTTGACGAAATGTATTACAGTATATATACCACTACTAGTAAACTTACCTTTATCTAGCCGTAGACTTGCAAGTCTACGGCTAGTGTGAGAAAGATAAGTAAACTACTAGTTTGAAAATACCAGAGCATAATCACGACGCATTACTGCCATAGCGAGCATCCAAGTGAGATGCAGCAGTAACAATAGATTCATATTTATTTACTTTTATTAGAAATGACATTGCCAAATTATACAACATGATGTTTATCTGATGATCTCTTGATAAATGTGTTTTGATAGATGTGATTTAAATGAAATGTTTATCAGAAGTTCATTCAGAACCGAAGATCAGAAGGTAGTTCTTTGGCTGTGTTCTCACTGATTGCGCTGAAATAATAATAATAATAACAATAATTCTTTTTTTAACCATTTTTGACTGGTGCACAAATGTCTGACTTTTCCTGTGGTTATGATGGGTTTAGATTTCTCACTCAGCATGTGAAGCTATCTTGCGAAGTGCTGAGAGATGCTATTCACTTTAAAGGGAGCGAAACATCTCTCAATGGTCTCTTCGACGCGCAATGCTCTCTCGTAGTTAGAGAACAGAGAAATAGTGTGCACAATGAAGAGACCATTGAGTGACGTAACGCTCCTTTTAAGTTAGATATTGTCAGCATCGAATGTTATCTTGTAGAGAAATATCGACAAATTTGTGTTACGAAATAAATCGGCCTAGTTTTGTTCTTCCAATCTCTCTTGAACGAAAAAGGTTCTGAAGTCGCCCAAAAAAAAGCCAGAATTTGATGCACTAACCCCATTACTATTAGTTTTCTAACGCAATAAACGAAACCTATCGATCGCTTTCTTCGGCTTGGCATCCTTTGTTTTGCCCTTTTGACCAGAGGATAATGCCCGACCAATGGCAACGCCGATTGCGAATGAGATGTTTCCCATGATATAGGACTGGAATAACAGACAATGAATTGCTGAAACTAAATATAGGCCATAAACTGAAATACATGACAGGTCAGATACGAATTTACACGGAACTCCAACAGAAACAGTAACACTTTTTTACGATAGACTCCAAATAATTTTTTTAATGAAAAAAACAGTACGGCGAATTTCCGACATACATAGTATGTGTGAGTTAGTGGAGTGATAATCGAGAGGAAGGAGATAGATTGCAACGACATATTTTTTTCCGAGTGCTAGCTTTTTTTTATAATACTTTTTGGTATTTACAACAAATTTGACATGCTCTTATGCAGGTACATTTTATACGGACAATAGAAATTAGGCCAAAAATAGACAATTAAAGGACCGATAATAATGCAGATGAGCTCATCTTCATACTTCTTTATACCATAGTAAATCAGTGATAAGAATGAGTCATTCATGGGACATGGGACATGATTACGCATAGTGATAGCAATCGGTTAGTCACCGTCTGCTTCTTTATTTGGTAGAGAGAGAGTGAGCAAAGGATGTAGTCTATACTAGGAGACGTTTCGAACGTTTTGAAATGAATTTCGGTCAATTAGATAGGCGAAAAATGGAAGAAACTTAGCAGATGGTTTCATTTTTAAGCCCTTAAATGACAGTAGTTCAGGAGAATCATATTGCATGCAGATCAGACAAAGCCTCTTTTATAGTTTTTTCTCTGAAAATCGCGATTGATATCCTCTCCAGGGTAGGCGAGAGAGTGTGCAAAACGAGTAGTGTTTCTACGCGTCTTATTTCATTTTCGCAAATTTTAAACAGAGAACTATCGTACATCGAAAAATCATTGGATCATGAATCGCCAGAAGCACTCTGATCCACTCTGGTGATTCAACAGCGATTCTGGCAGAATGAGGCATTTTGGTGCTTATTCTTTCTTTTCATTGTTTTTCTTTTCCTCTAATCTAGTTAGTCCGCGAGAATCATGCTAAAATATTGCGTTTTCATAAAATAATGCTGGTTCGTAAATGAATAAATCGTTCCGATGATCTCAAATTCCGATGTAGTGTATCGAAATATTTCCCGGTTTCGCCTTCGGTTTTGTGTTTCCCTTGAATCATGTTTCGGCTTAAGTTTGTGAAAACACAATATTTTGGCATGATTCTCGCGGACTAACTAGATTAGAGAAAAAGAAAAACAATGAAAAGAAAGAATAAGCACCAAAATGCTTCATTCGGCCATAATCGCCGTTGAATCACCAGAGTGGCTCAGAGTGCTTCTGGCGATTCATGATCCAAGGATTTTTCGATGTACGATAGAGTAGAAATAAATAGCTTGTGAAAGATCATGGTTAAAGTGTGGGAGCGAAGAGCCAAACTTGATTTGGGGTGTGCCAGTAACAATAAGAGCAAATACTGTGATTAACTGCTAGTTTCAAGAGGTCTTTGCATTTAACCCCTATAGCTCTCTCCTCAATCTGTAATTGTATCGGGGGTATAGCTCAGGGGTAGAGCGCTCGCTTTGCATGCGAGAAGTCTGGGGTTCGATTCCCCATACCTCCAGGAATCTTTTGCACTTTATATTTGTAGCAACAGAAAACATCAGGCAGGCTTTCTCCATTTGACGATTTTGTGTTTGTTTTATTTTTGCTTATCCTCTAATAATTGAATTTTTTTACTGAAATGATGATTTTCAGCATATCAAATAGAACAAAATAAGTTTTGGTCATTTTTTGGTGGAAATTGCTGCTTGCCGATAAAAGTATGAACCGACAATTGACTGCGAATGCCGAGTATGGATAGTGCTCCTGAGCGTACGATGGAATAACGGGAAAATTGTAAATATTTTTTAAAGTAAAATTAATAATACTTTATTATGCAGATTTATAATAAATACTGGCATTATATATTGAGAAATATGACAATTGTGACAGATATGATGCGATGAGAGAGTCTCATATTCGCCAGAATATAACTTTAGTGTTGAGAATGAATAGATATCGCCCTGACCCGACTGAACGAATCACGATCTCCTCTCGTTACTCTGATTACGCGTAGAATATATCTGACAAAATCATGGTTACGACAATCAAGAATATTTTGTTAAGTTTATAACATACTCCGGAATAATTTCCCCCAGAAGTAAAAGAATATTAAATATTCCGAATTTTTATTTATCTTCTGACATCAAGGAGATGTTTTTTTTCAACGTAAATAATCAAACCTACCTTCTATATGGTTTGATCACATACAAACTCACAAATGGATTCAAAATGTGACAAATTAACGATACCTGCATTTGAAATAAATAATGCGAGCTTTATTTAAAAAAAATATACATAAACAATCTAAGTTTAGAGTCAGAATACTTTTTTTGTTTAGTAAAGTATTGTGTAGTTTTGTTCAGAGTGATGCTAAATGGTTACAATATTTACCTGAATCTGCGTATATTGCGTCCAAACTATATCGAAAGGAAACACGAATCTGATCAGAGTTGTAATCGCTTCATAGAAAATAAAGAAAGATGCGAATAGTTGAAGATTGAGGGTCTGCGGAGGCAGGTAGATTTTAAAGGTGGAGACCCGCGAATGATCATGCAAATCTCTTATATCTCGCTTATGCAAGAGTCTAGTGATATGCAAGAAGATGGGGAGACAACCCATTGTCCCCTTAGCGTAGTGGTAAAACTTCTAACTAGAACGCGCATGGTCGCGGGTTCGAATCCTATTGCCGAACTTTCTTATTTTCAAAAAGCGCGCCTTTGCCTGAGTTTGATAGCATGATTCATTCATGATTCTAGCGATCAATGTGCTGAATTAGCATAAAATAAATAGTGTACGGTATGTAGAATAACTTTTGCAATCATTATGTCTTCACAGTTTGTTCACGAAAATATTCGCGGGAGTCCACCTTTAACGCATGCGTGCTATTCAAATTGTAAAAAAGGATTGTAAAAACTCACTTGTACAAACATTTTATGCATAGACAGCGTAGCTTCGCTCAGGTGAATCTGCGGGAATATCGAATTTGCATAGAGAAGAAAACGATTTCTTACATTTTTCTCGGCCAGCTTCGATAGAATTCGACAACGGACAATAAACGAGATAGCATAAGGAACAGTAGATAAAATGAATGTCAAAAACATGGTCAACTGTGTTGCAAGATCCTCAGCATTAAGAAAACCTACAATATTTGGCTCTGTTCTACTTTACGGGTCCCATGAAAGATTGCCGGTGCCAGGAAAGTGTACGGGTCCCATGAAAGTTTATGGCCCAGTTTTTTTGTAAAATTTGAATGATCAGCTTACGGATTCGAACCAGCGACAATGCGCAAAGTAGCCCAGCGTTTTTTTCGACTACACTAAGGAAATTATGGTTGATGAGCATAAGTGAGATGTGAGAGATTTATATTACAATCCTTTTTCTCCACCGTTAAAGACACAAAAAATTTTCCCTGAAATTTTTGCTTTCGCTCTGGCAATATTCGGTCGTAGACACAGAAAGCGAGAGAGCATTGACAGAGCCGATTATTTCAAATTAGCGGGGTGTACCTTTAATGTGCTTTATAGTGTTTGTCATATTATTTTTAATGTTATTCAATTTTCTTACATTTCATCTCGTTCTTATCTATTCCATGCATAAATGGGTTTCTATGTATTTCTACGTCACCATTAGCAAGGGATTGTTGAAATCCGAAAAAGATCAAAAGCTCCGCACTTGCTATTAACATCACGGTGATAATAAGAACCTGAAAAGCCAATTCTCTTGTTTTACTGAGCAGAATGTATACTCTTTTCGTTGAAGTTCCGTTCGTGAGAACGTACAGTCGATAGATAAAAGAAACACAGAATAGAGTGTCGCCCATGCACACGGTATAGCGCGAATAAGCCTGTCAATTATATTAATTTTTAAAAAAATTAATCGCCTCAACTTTCACTAAATGAGGTCCAGCAGGCTTGAAATCCAAGGAGAGTAGGTTTGAAATCCATAGAATACGAGTAGAGCAGAGTGGCCTTCAGAAATTACTCTGTAACACAAGTTGAAGACAAGTAAACGGGATATTGAAGTGAAGTCTGACGCTGTCTTACGTGGGAGATCAAATCAAATCTACCCCAATTATCATCCAAGAATTATTCAATAATCGGCTACAGCGATACAATATTGAGGTGCGGAATCATTCGACCAAAGCGTAAATGCAATTTTATACTGTTTCCAGAGCATTTTATACTGTATTTTCTTTATTTATTATGATCCCCAAACAGAAGAATAAAAAATTTTTACGAGCCTGGCCAGAGTCATTCCAATTGTAGCAACAACCACAGTGTCGCACAATGAAACGGCGAACATAAGAATCGAATAATGGGTCGTGATCTTATCTTTTCTAAAAAAAAGTAAAATAATTTAAAGTACATGAAGAAAATGCCTCACTTGAATGACACTAGACATAGAAGGATGAGGTTTGCAGTTATTCCGATGGTACTTATGCATTCGCAAACCATGATGAACAGGGTCTCATATACAGTCATGGATAGTCTGACAATGAGTGACAATGACAATGACAATGACAATGACATATTGTGAGATAGTCGAACGAAACAATAAACGCGAGAAATCGATTGACCCACGAATAGTTTTGAATAGTTTTTCACGAATAGTTTTCTTCTTCTTCTAGCCTTTGAGGGACTTCCGTTCTTTAGCGCACACTGTCAGTTCTTATACACGTACATTTTATACGCACAATAGTAGAATAATACTGTGAGCAAAATGTAATGGTGTGAGCGATGACTCGACATCGTAGCACAACAACAGTGTCGTTGAATTAGCGTCGCAAGAGGATTCTGTGGATGATCGCATCTGATGCATATCACCAATAATAATATAATATTAATAATAAGTCATATTCACGGAGACAAAACATGATTCATCATCACAAAGATCTAATTGTAGTTTTATTAAATATGAGGAAAAACAAGAATGCTTCGATTTGATTTCTTTTCTTGATACATCTTACAGTCGTTTTGTTTGATAACAAAATTTTCAATATTGATTAAAAATATTTAAAAAAATAAATAAATAAGATTTTACAATTTCATATTCGTTAGGATATTAATTTATTGACCATTTAAAATACACTTGTTTACACGAGAGTGGCCTGCCACAGCCACAATGAATTTCTATGTTTAGAGAGAGAGTTGAAGCGAGATACATAGTACGTAGATCAGAGAGAGTGCGAATAAGAAAGGCAGGGAAAGAGGGTGTTATTGATAGAATATTTCTGCGTTTAACAGCAGTAGCAAGGAAATTATGCAAGTACATGTTATACAGACAATAGTGATGATGTGGTATGACAATTTTATGATCACTTATGACATAACCATCACTGGCCTAACAGTGACCTTTGCGTGCCTTGAATAACGGATTGTATTTATATATTTATCATGCATCGTGAAGATATAATATTTCAGCACGTAACAAAAACGATATAAATAAAGAAGATTTGCACAAGGAGAAGATTTGTACCTTTACCTTTTACCGTTATGGGATAGTTTGTGAACAATTGTACCATGTTCTTTATCAGTCAGTAATGAGAATGTATCGACATAGCCCTGACAGGACTGAAGGATTCACGATCACCTCTCTTGATTACGCGTAGAATATATCTTACAAAATCATGATTATAAAACTTACAAATATTCACTTAAAGGAATATTCTATAAAAAGCTCTTTTCTCTTCAGTAAGAGTTATGTTTTTTTTCCAAACTTAAAGAACTAATCAAACCGACCTTCTATATGGTTTGATTACATATAAGCTCACAAATGGATTCAAAATGATGCAAATCAACGGAACCTGCAATTTCAAAGCACAGTAACACGAGCTTTCTCCAGAATATTCATACAGATTTATTTTTAGTTTTGTTTATCAGAAAATATGGTGTAGTTTCGTTGGTTATGGGAGGCCTTATCCATGAGCGTTGGAAAACTGTTTGCCGGAAAACATTACTTCAAAAGCGCAGGGGAGGACCTCTGGCAAGCGCCTCCGCCTAATTCTGTAACGGCACGTTTGCCGGCACAAACGGTTTGCTTACGTTCAGGGACACCGATACAGAGGACGTTGGCAAACGCGTTTGTCAACGATCATGCCACAGTATTCTGGTCCAAGCCATTTTTCTTCCAAAGCAAGACAAAGGAGAGACCATTGTATTCGAGAGAGTTTGTATGTTGAGCGGTCGTTCTTGCTTTGAAAGTCATGAGAACGCTGTGATGCATACAGCCTATTGCAACGCTTTATGGTGCCTGCCTACAATTAGCTACCGAAACACCATTAAAGGTGGACTCCCGCGAATATTTTCGTGAACAAACTGTGAAGACATAATGATTGCAAAAGTTATTCTACATACCGTACACTATTTATTTTATGCTAATTCAGCACATTGATCGCTAGAATCACGAATGAATCATGCTATCAAACTCAGGCAAAGGCGCGCTTTTTGAAAATAAGGAAGTTCGGCAATAGGATTCGAACCCGTGACCATGCGCGTTCTAGTTAGAAGTTATACCACTACGCTAAGGGGACAATGGGTTGTCTCCCCATCTTCTTGCATATCACTAGACTCTTGCATAAGCGAGATATAAGAGATTTGCATGATCATTCGCGGGTCTCCACCTTTAAAGGGAGAGAAACCTCTCTCAATGTTCTCTTCAACGTGCAATTCTCTCTCGTTGTTAGAGAACAAAGAAACATTGATTGAGGTTACACTTCCTTTAAACACGTTATAAATTTAATTTTTTATAGCAGTATTTAATTTAAAAATGAATGTACATTTCAAAAGGGTGATGATCTTTACCTGAATCTGCGTGTATTGCGTCCAAACTATTTCGTGCGGATACAAGAATCTGATCAGAGATGTAATCGCTCCGTAGAAAAGAAAGAATGATGCGAATAGTTGCAGATTGAGAGTCTGTTGAGGCACATTTGAATACATTAGCATGATTTTCGATTAGATATTTCCAACTTTAAAAGCACATCTCCAGCTGTTTAGAAACTCTCCGTTCCCGCAATGTTGTTACGCTTTCTTTGTCTACGAGAGACCTTTGTCAGGTCGGAGAGTATAAAATTCTCATTTTACTCTCTACTCTGGCAACGTTCTCTCATAATCAAACGCAACTAAAGCGAGAGATCGTTGTCCAGGTCGAAGAGTTTCAAATTAGTTTGGAAGATGGATGGCAAAAGGCTATCGGCGAAGAATAGCTTGTGGTCAGAGCTTCTCTGGTATTTTGAAACTTAAAGTCTACTTAAACTCCGCACTTTAAGTAGACTTTAAGTAAACTTAAAGTAAAACGCAAGTCTACTTTAAGTGGTGTGGTATACTGTAATGCATTTCGTCAAATGTTCTTTCACTTTAAGTTTACTTAAAGTCTACTTAAAGTCTGTGACGTAATTTAAGTAGACATTAAGTTTCAAAATACCAGAGTTACAGTTTTGAATCATCTCGTATGTGACTTTAATTTGATATATATATAACTTTGTTCTTGGTTATGGCTATTCCTGCCACATCTCTCTTAGACAATGGAAATGCCAGAGCAAATGAGGGTGACTTGAAGAAAATTAATATCAAATACCCCTCCATCGTCCTTATTTAAATCAATGAATTTCTTTTAATTAAATCAGTGAACTCTTTTCTTCTAACATCGATGGTAAAAACTCACTGTTACAAACATTTTATGCATTGACAGCGTAGCTTCACTCAGATGATTCTAGGGACTTTGGAATTAGCATAGATAAGAACGTATTTTCTTACATTTTTCTCTGCCAGCTTCGATAGAATGCGATAACGCACAATGAACGAGATGACATAAGGCACAGAACATAAAATGAATGCTAAAGAAATGGTCAACTCTGTTATCGGATCCTTGGCATTAAGAAGACCTGTAATAGCTTTATGTTCAATATTTATCTTTTATGTTATTCATTTTTCTTACATTGAACATCGTTCTTGTCCATACCATGCATAAACGGATTTTGTTGAATCTCTACATCTCCATTAGCAAGGGATTGTTGAATGCCGAAAAAGATCATTAGTTCCGCACCGGCAATTGCCGCAACGGTACTAATAAGAAACTGAAATAGCCCTATCCTCTTGTTTTACTGAACATGAAGTTTACTCTTTTCGTTGGAGTTCCGCTCCTGAGAACGTATAGTCGATATATAAAAGAAACGCAGAAAAGAGTATCGCTCACACTCAAGATGTACGTAAGTGAGCCTTTCAATAATTATAAATTATTTTTAAAATAAATCGACTATCAACCGACTAAAAGAGGTCCGGAAGGCTTGAAGTCCAACGAGAGTGCATGGTCCATAAAATATTAGTAAAGCAGAGTGACCGCGAGAAATTACTCTGTAAAACAGTTCTCGACAAAAGGGGTATTGATCATAAGGATGATTATGAAAAAAATTGTTTTCCGATCGAAAAATTATCCAATTTTACCGGCTTCGGAGGTTTCGAAAAAGATATTGCACCGTAAAACGATCTTTTTCATTATGTATATAATAAGTAAAATACATATCGAAAACGTCGTATTTGACGATTTTTGTCATTTTTATCTGACCGACCTTTTTTGACTCCCTCAAATGATATCATGTCCCATGTATTCGTAATTTTCTTCAACAGTTTTTTTCTTGTTTATCTCGGAAAAAAAAACTCTAATTTATGTTGACTAGCCTGCACAAAGTCATTCCATTTGTAGCAACGACAAATGTGTCACAAAACGATGCGGAGAACATGAGAATTGAATAATGGGTTGAGATCTTATCTTTTCTGAAAATTATCCAATGCATTTTTATATGTTCATGAAGAAGATTTCTCACTTGAATGCAACCAGACATAGTAGGACGAGATTCGCAGATATTCCAATAACACATGTGCATTCGCAGACGACGATGAACAGGGTCTCATATACAGTCATGGGTAGTCTGAGAATGAGTGACAATGACAATGACAATGACAATGACAATGACAATGACAATGACAATGACAATGACAATGACAATGACAATGACATATTGTGAGATAGTCGAACCAAACAGTAAACGCGAGAAATCGAATTCCAATAGCACATATGCATTCGCAGACGATGATGAACAGTGTCTCATACATACCGCGCAGGCGAATATTCTACGTTTTTTGTGGTCATGCTCTGGTATTTTCAAACTAGTAGTTTACTTATATTCCCCACTAGCCGTAGACTTGCAAGTCTACGGCTAGTTGAGCGTAAGTTTACTAGAAGTGGTGTATATACTGTAATGCATTTCGTCAAATATTCTTTCACTTCTAGTAAACTAACAGGAAACTGCTAGTCTGTGACGTCACGTAAGTAAACTACTAGTTTGGAAATAGCAGAGTGAGTAGTCGGGCAATGAGTGACATTGACAATGAGAATGTCAATGAGAAAAACAATAGGACACATTATTAGCTAACGTATTTATTTAGAAAAAAATTGCGTTTAAAGTGCCTGCATACTTATTCTGGCACATAAATTATAATAATAGTATTAATTTATTTGCAATGACAATATTTTGTCAGACTATCGATGTATACCTATGGTCACAAAGAAAGCGAACTATTGTGCGTATAAAATGTACTTGCATAAGAAAATGACAAATGGTGCTAACGAACGGAAGTCACAATCGAGAGGCGAGCGAGATGTAGCGTTCTACATCTCGCCCCGCCTCTCGATTGTCTCTCCGCTGCCTCTCTCTAACCCGGCTGACCTTCGCCGCGCGCTATATGATATATGGAAGAGATCGGCATAGTTTCTGAACCATGCAAAACAAGAAAGTCTCTTGTGGGAGTGATTGGCTACTCTCGTACCAAATAAACAAGTGTATTTTATACGGTCAATACCACGAATTGTTTTGCACTAATAGTAAATATATGTTTGAGAAAAAATCTTGATTAAATCCATGTAACAACAAACTACTACACCACTGGCCAAAAGGACTTGAGATTGAAAAAGGTTATGACGAAAAAAAAACCAAATGTCAATAACCTTTTGGCAAGTACTGCACATTACATACAAGAAGAAAGCCAATCCTCAGGGAGATACATCACTGAGGGAACAAAACATGAATATGCTCGGCTTGTTAATGGCGTAATATAATACAAAAACATGTTAACAATGTCTCGAGAATATGACACAACAATACTGTCGTTGACTTTGCGTAACAAGAGGATACCACGGCGAGAATGATCGTATCTGAAGTATATCATAAAATAATGTAAATATTAATTTTAATGTTAATAATAATTCAATTTCTTTTTTTAAATTCGATTGCCTTTCTTGAAGCTTTTTTTTTTCAAAAATTTTCACCCCTGGAAGGTAATCTTTTCGGTTTGGTATTTTAGACGTTCATGGACACGGCACTGAACCATATAAGCATATTATTAAATCATGTTTTCAGACAAAGCATGACTCATCATTATTGTTATCATTATAATGATCTAAGGTTGTTTTTATATATGATAAACTGATATCTCACAATAGATTTATGTGACAACCAAATCTGTAATTGTGATTCAAAAATTTTTTAAAAAATTACTAATACTTTATTCATATCAAGTGATAACACTAGATGAAGGGATGGCCATTCTTCAGTTCCTCCGTTGGTATCGACCACCATCTCGCCTCAATCTTCTTGAAGTCATCACGCCAACGAACACGGGGTTGTCCTGAAGATTGACATTTGGCGTAGTTATATGGTATCCACATAGTGCATCTTCTAGCCCATCTTTCGGAATCTATGTCTCTTAAACGAATTGCCCATTTGCACTTTATTCTTAGCGCTTCATCGATCCAATCCCGCAAACAAGTCATTCTTCTGATCCTCTTCTTTGTCTATCATCGGTCTAATCTTGTGACGCCAAGCATTAGAGTTGGCTATTCGGGGGTTGCGGTCCCGCAATGGCCTTGACTCTTATTGCTAATGATTGCGGGCCCGCAGTGCGGTGTAAAATCATTGCGGGCCCGCAATGATTTCTGTTCTATCAAGTAAACGAGAGAGCGAAGGAAAGTGAAGAGAACAGAATAACGACCGATCACAAAAGTGGCCAGATACGAATAAAGTAGTCTTTGCGGGTATTGCGGGCCGCAATGATTTACAGAGCATTGCGGGCCCGCAATGCGTGTGCGTTATTGCCAACCCTACCAAGCATTCTTCGCTCCATCTTTCGTTGTACAATTCTCAATCTATCTTTGTCGCATTCTCAAATTATATTTAAAAAAATTACATTATATATATTTATATATATATATATATTCTTTAGTTTATCTTTATATATTAGTTTAGTTATTGAATAAGACATTTTAGGACTCTCATACAAAATACAAATGTGGCCGCAACGACCAAGCCTTTCAATGATCAATGATAGATCAATAAAATATAATAGGATGTTGTTTGTTTTATTAACCACGTAATAATTGTGATCGAAAAAACTTTATACAGCGATATTTGTGAACAACTTATAGCGAAATAAAATGAGTCTCGGGAATTATCCCCATCCTCCTCTGCCGCGTTCATGAGATCCCCCTCTGCCGCCAAAACCGCCACGCTCACGAGATCCTCCTCTGCCACCCCATCCGCCTCCGCCGCGTCCTCCGCCCCATCCGCCTCGTTCACGAGATCCACCGCCTCTTCCCCACTGCGCTTCAACGACTGCTATTGACGCAAAAGCGAGAAGAACAATCATCAGGAGAAGTTTCACAGAGACCATCGTTGTTGGTGAACTTGACTTTTGATACGCACTGACTGATAAACAAGCGTTCTTCACTGCTAATATAGTGTGTGGGAGTGATTGTGCATTGGACGAATTCGACCTCTTTCTGTGCACTAGTTCGATGTCAAGATGGAGGTTGCGCAAAGATCGCCAAAAGAGTGAGTGTAATGCCGTCCGGGCACAACAATTCAACGTCACACAGATACTTTTTTTGTTTTTTTCTATGGTGATGGGTACAAAGATGAGTTGATCAGTCAGTTGTTTTCTTCAAGAATTGTGAGTGCGTAACGCGAGAGAACCGCAAAAGGACTCTGTGCATAAAACCGCCGATTCCCCTTTGCAACCCATCAACTATAGTGATATGGTGAACAGCAAGTGTGCGAGTTCACGGGTGGTTTATCGTACATGTAAAAATAATTGTATCATGAACGGTGTGAATGGATCTGAACGGATCAGGCCGATAAAACGGGATTGTGAGCGAGCCGGCCATTTTCGTTATTTTTCTTATTAAATTGCTCCAATGAACCAAATTCGACCTATTTATTCAGCGTATAATCGGAACAATTTATTCATCGCGAAAATGATGATTTTTGTTAAATGGCAATATTTTGGCCTAATTTATTTAAATATAGTAGATTCGAAGGAATGAAAAACAATGAAAAGAAAGAAAAATAACAAAAATAGCCGAATCATTCACAATCCCGTTTGATCTGCCTGATCCGTTCAGATCCATTCACACCGTTCATGATACAATTATTTTTACATGTACGATAGAATGGATCGGAAATATTTATAAAATGCAGAAAATTTTCAACCCTGAAATTTTGTTACGTCACAAATTTACGAACTATCTTTGGGCATTTTTTGGGCATCGCGACTGATATGGGGCAGGCGCAAAAGAACAACGACTTTTGATCACAGCATTACAGTTATAATAAGAGGCCGTTTGTGTAAGAGTCGGGCAAATCTGGGAGAGGGTTGGCACAGGCCAAAAATTTTAATACCCTCAAAACTTGTGTATAGGGGTTATCGACCCTGCTGATGAAGATATTCATAGTCATTTTGGCCCCAGTGGTCCCGCAACGCCTGGGCGGGATTACGGTAACATCACGTTTTCAAGTCGTTCTCGGTCCATGGTTGAGATTGAGGTATGAAAATTGGGCTCCTGGGTCAGAATTCGATGGCGATGATGGCTGTCTACATCATTAGTTTTGAAAAGTTTTCAAAAGGTTGATTAGTGGAAATTTTGATGGACACGGATGCGGGCATAGCGAGTATGACAGTTCGAACCGGCGTGACGATATGATTCCAATGATGTATTATGAGCCCATACGTGCATTGCCATCTCAATATTGCCTCGATATAGTGAGCTGCAAAATCACGAGGAGTTGTCTGCGTCTCTCTATTCCGCGCGCTCTCTCGGCACTCTCTCATTTCGCCGCGCTCTCTCGAGAGTGCGAGAGAGCGCGCGGAATTGAGAGAGTCCTCTTGTTTACCTCTTTCGCATCCTCTCGTCACGCCGGTTCGAACTGTCATACTCGCTATGCCCGCATCCGTGTCCATCAAAATTTCCACTAATCAACCTTTTGAAAACTTTTCAAAACTAATGATGTAGACAGCCATCATCGTCATCGAATTCTGACCCAGGAGCCCAATTTTCATACCTCTAGCTCAACCATGGACCGAGAACGACTTGAAAACGTGATGTTACCGTAATCCGTCCGAGGCGTTGCGGGACCACTGGGGCCAAAATAACTATGCCCATCTTCATCAGCGGGGTCGATAACCCCTATACACAAGTTTTGAGGGTATTAAATTTTTTGGCCTGTGCCAACCTTTGTTCGACTCTTACACAAACGGCCTCATAATAATAACTTTATTATGCTGGTACGTAATGAACAATACATAGGACACATACAAGAAAAATGGTAAGATACATAATTTTCTATGACACAACGGGGTAACATAAGTATAGTGGACATCGAAAAAGTTAATTTAATTGTAAGAAGAAAAACTAAATATAATTGATTTGTAGTTCTTCTTCTTAGTTGAAATAAATAACGTTTGAAACGGAGAGGTAACGGATAAACAACTTCCCTTTCAACAACAACACTGTGGCAAACATATTTCCGTTTGATTCTTCCCTCGTTCTTTGCACTAAACCCGTTCGTCTTTGTAGACCTCTCCTCGGTCTAACCGAGAGATTACGTCGGGGGTATAGCTCAGGGGTAGAGCGCTCGCTTTGCATGCGAGAAGTCTGGGGTTCGATTCCCCATACCTCCATAAACTTTTGCACTTTCTACGAGAATCGTCAGAAAACAATCTAAAACCTCTGGCCAATCTAAAATAATTCAATTGTTTTATTAAATTAGCATCAATCTGGAAGATTATGGGTGTATTCTTTGAAACACCTTTGCGGTGTACGATAAATAAATAAATAAATAAAAGAAAAATATTGTAAACTTCCTTCGCTTGAGTAATCTAGATCAACAAAAAACGGATTATGAAGTTCAAACAAAAAAGGCAAACTCTATTGAATAGTTTTGAAATGAACAGAAAATCTGCGAAAATTTCCGCAAGAAAACTTGAACACATTCTATTGCCACTTTTTTCTTTTGGTGATTTTGACACATTAATATTGACAAGCAGAGCTTTCAAGGAAGCATCATCCGCTCTGAACATGGTAAGAGTAAAGTATGAATGAAATGGAATCTTGCTGGTCCCGGTTTCGTTCACTCTACACATCCCCTGTTTACGTTTGTTGGTGCCAATTCAAGCGAAGCATTCAAGACATTTTTCGAAAGTATGTAGCACATTTATCAAAAAAAGCACTCCGTCTCCTAGCAGTGCCGCATATAGACAACTGCAGTCAAAACATTCAAGAAGGATGTCGGATAGTTTTCAGTTGTAGCCATCCATGTTCGTCTATTCGGTAGTATTATTCTTCTCTGCCGAGGCAGTATCCTCACGTAGCGTCTATGTACCCACTAATGTAAGTATAATTTCTTTTGATTTCCGTTGCCTGAAGTTTTAAATATTAATTCCAGGTCAGCATGCCTTTTTCAACAACTTTACAATACACACCTAATGAATACGATAGGAGAGAATGTGAACGAGTCTGTGATAGTTACGGAATGGATTGTGATGCATACACATATAATAGTGGTACATGTTCATTTCTAAAAAAGGCGAATACTGCACAATGTTCCCTGATGAAACTTGTACAAATGAAGGTAAGGTCAAAAAATTTAACGGGATAACTAATTTACACACAGTCTTGTCAATACACCCTTGCTGGAGCTAACGAATCCTGTCCAAATTGTTTTCCTCCAAATATTTCGGAAAATTTGACAGCTATGTGCTCACCCGATCAATTGCTTTTATTCTCAACAAAGGTAACAAGCCACGAAAAATTTTTTTTAAGTTGCTTGTTAAAGGACTTCTACCACCCTCGCTTCTCGAAAAATCAATTGAAATGCAATATAAGTGATTCAAAATGGTACTACCAATCATTCGCATTGTCTGATAACGTAGCAATTGGATGTGGAGATGCAAGCGGTTAGAATTCATTTCCTGATTTTACTACTTTGGTGGAACCACTTAGCAACACTTTGATCATATTTACCCTTTTCAACGAAAATTTGATCATAGCTTCACTTTTAAACCAACCACAATCTTTCCTTACAGTTGTGAACATGTGCAGTATGTGTTCTTCTCTACCCGAGAAATTGGCTTGCGATTCACCCGCTGGGTGTACGGATCCAATTCTCTCTAGCAAACGATCAGTGTTCTTCCCATCAAAAGACACTACGGTAAAATCGTCAAACGTTCTCAAATGAACCGAGCTTTATTAACACGCGGTTTCTGTAAGAACGGAACAGTTAGGCAAAAAATCAAAATTGTTTCCCTACTACATGCCCAATATAATGACAATGGTTGGTACTCACTGCTACAACTTTTGGCAACAACCATGCCCATGATATTTAGGTATGTAAAAGGAGCACTCAAAGCCTTTTTGAAGAATTGTGCCTAACAAATTTTCATCGGTTCTTAGAATAACTACGTGTTAAGGCCTGTAATAATTCGTTGACTTGCCCTGAAGGATATGTGATGAAATACGGATCAGAGATAGTATGGGGCCTAATGTGTGCCAAGGGTCGATACGCTACTAGTTATTATGATAACACTCCATTGCAGGCTGCAACATGCGTGCGTTATAGTTAGTTTTTATTTTGAAAGAATTATAAAAATTAATTTATTTTCTTAGGTACTTGCCCGAAGCTGGAAATTGTGCTTCCTCCTTATAATTTCACATCGCATCTGCCGAATGTAAATGTACAAATGGATGAATATTCCGCGAAATGTCCAGAGGGCCAGCAATTACTCATGACCAGTACATTTCAAGTATTTGCACTCGAGTGTTTAGTGCGTCGAACAGAATGGCTTGGCTGAATTACGAAAATAAATGGAAAGCGGGACAACTCTCTTCCTTTACACACTCTTTCGCTTGTTCAATACTGCATTCCAGACGGAGAATATCGGTCATACTATGCACAACTACTCAACGAGATATATTGCAATGGCTCGGAATGGGAGACGGTGGAAGTCCCACGACGACCACTTATAATGAATCAGGAAAACACGACAATCGCGTGTTGGGAACTACTGCGTAATTTAATTACCCTAAAATATCGTTATTTGAATTCTTCGCTCGCTAATGGAAAAGAATGTTGAGATACATAGATCGACGAGTATAAGATTTTTCCTTTAGAATTGACAACATTTTCAGCAAATACCATCACGAATTGCCCTGCTTTCGAAGTAAATCTGATTGATTCATGCCCGCCTAACGTTCAGTACTGCGAGGTTTAATTTTGCTTGCGAATTGTCTCAGGTTTTGTATAAATTTGAATCTTTATCACCAGGCGCCTCTGAGACTCTTCTGGTACAATGAGAATAATCCAATCTCGAAGACTGAGTCTGTAATGATAGTGTGCAGAACAGGTCTCAAAAAGTATGTCAACCATGAAAGGTATGTTCGTGTCTTTTCCTTATAAAATTAACCTGTGTAAAAAGTGGCTACTCTTCGCAAACAATGACAATTAAGACAGGGGCGAAATAACATTGGAGCGAAATGTTCTATGATTTTATTTTCATTTACCTAGTTCATTCCTTCTTCAATCTCACTCTCTCTCTGCTTTACGTACGATCTCGCATCACTCTCGATTACCTTTCCACTACATCAGCACCTAACCTGCCTGTGTCTAGTTGATTATTTTGTTTCGCAGCGATTTATTCTTCAGAAAAAATAAAAATTCAGTGGAGCATTTTTTTTTCTAATTATAGAGGGCGATTACAGAAAAATAAAAATAAAATTATTGAAATGTAATCAAATATTCGCGAAGGGAATTCATGAATCCTATTAGTTAGATCGATATTTTTCTACAAATAATTTTTTTGGCATCTGAAATCGTTTAAAAAAATGTTCAGACTACTACTCGACGATTCTATTTTCTGTGATCCTAACTACAAAGGCTGGATGGAGGTGTCTACAGAGATGCCTATCACTCACGTGATCTGCGTTCAACTTATATTATAGACCGATGTATTATGATATGATACAGTCCCGCAGTATCGCCACCTTAAGAGACCGGCTCGGTAAGACTCGAGCATTTTGACCCCCTGCCGGACATTCGCGAGGACTTTCGATTTGGCCCTCTATACTTTCATCATAGACACATACCGGGGTGAGACCGATGAAAGTTATAGTGAAAATGAGCTTAGGCTCAAACCCGGCTCAAATATGTCACATTAAGTAAAAAATTAAATAATTAATATCTTTTCAATCGTAATAGCTAGGACTTTTATTTCTTTTTATTAGTGAATAACATGTCATGCACTCTTACAAACAGAGCTGAACAGTAATATCATATCGTTTTGAATATGTTTTTTCGTGTCTGATTTTCAGATTTTTTTCCTTCTATCCTCGATGAAGAGATAGCGCAAGAAATTTCATAGTGCATATTGTAGCCCTGACGATTAAATGGTGGTCGCATTCCTTTGGCCAGCCAGTTTGTCATAAGCCTCGAGAATTGCAACTGAATGTGAGATATGGGTAAATTGCAAAAATCGAAAATTAAATTTCTTGAAATTCGCAAGAGTATGATGTAGCTTTATTATGACATTTTACTCGTAGTGATGCTCGTACATAGGAAAAATATACAAATAGACTCGGACTACACTTTTAAAAAATTGAGAAAAATAATTTTTTTTTTTTCAACTCCCACATTCAGTCGACCGTCATTGCAAGTTTATTCATAGGGCGGATGGTGGCTGATGCATGTGTGTTTGCAGAAACGACTACAACGTGAAGAATCGTCGTTTCGCAGATCTCGAATTTATTTTTTTTGTTTATCAAACTTGAATATTTATATGTTTCTTCCATATAAATCGGTTGGAAGGTGGCGTACTGCATCCAAAGCTGTACCATTTCTATCAGTAGGAGTATACGGTATTAAACTACCTTAATCGTCAGAAATCGCGAATTGATTTTTTTCAGTCGACCCATGATTCTCAACCATGACCCCGGGTTCATGGTTGAAAATGGTTGAGGTCGAAAAATTAATGATGATCCCAAACCAAATACTATTTGGCATTATAACAACAGTGGGTCAACTTTTACTTTTATGGATACCATAACTCGAACTACCGTAATAGTAATGCACGCATCTGAATTTTCCGAGAATTTTACCACATTATTATATGATACGGTAGCTAGATTACGGTAGTTCGAGCTATGAAATCCAAAAAAATAAAAGTTGGCCCACTGTTGATATAATGCCAAATAGTATTTGGTCTGAGATCATCATGAATTTTTCGACCTCAGCCATTCTCAACCACGACCCGGGGTCATGGTTGAGAATCATGGGTCGACTGAAAAAAAAATAGTTCGCGATTAATGGCCATTGCGGTAGTGGAGTACAGAACACTCCTTCTGATAACAATGATACAGCTTTGGTTGCCGTATACCACTTTTCAACCGATTTATATGAAAGAAACATGTACAGTGTAGCCTAAAAATCATCGGACACTTTTTAATTTTTTTATAACTGTTGATCCAGGAAAGCAATCAAGCTGATCTTTTCAGTCAATGTACAGAATTTATCAGGGAATATTACCATGATGTGGTGGTATAATTAAATTACTTCTTTATCGCGTAGTGATGACGCAATCGAAGTACACTTTTTTGAAAAATTTCAATTCTTTAGTGAAAAGTCCTGTTCTTCTGAAAAATTGTGAGAGTCGAGACACCCACTAGGGCTGCACAGTCAAGCAATCCGGAATGCCGATTTCAATTTGTAGCAGGGTCGCAACTTTAACCCCCAAAAATTTATAACTCAGCTTCTAGATGTGCTAACGACCCGTTCTAAGTGCTAAATTGATGCTAGTGGCGAGTAATGTTTATCCCCAGATTAGGTTAGTCATAGCTCGTCATTTGCCCTCAGGGCATAAAATAATTTTTTTGTATGGAGGACCGATTTTGAGACCCTACCGTTCAGAGGGCAGGTCTTCTAAAATTATGGTTCCTGCGCAAGCAGCTTTGCAATACAGTCGCGCCGGAAAGTCAGTGCCAACTTTTTGTTTTTGCTATATTTTTTTAACCAAGCGTGGTATGGGGCCGCTCTCGCGAGTTCTTATGGGAAATTTATCGAGGAATCCGGCCCTGATATTGCCGACTCATGAAAATTTCTCATTATTGCGTAATGATGACGCAATCGAAGTCCACTTTTTTGAAAAATCATAACTCTTAGGAAAAATTTTTTCCAGCCTACCGTTCTTCTATAAGATTGAGATCTACGCGTCGCCTACCCAGAAAATTTTTTTTAGGTTGCTGCGATTTTTTTCAACCGCAGCGGCCTTGCTGCAAAATGGCGGCTGCAAACTCAGATCTCAGCTCCAAGACATGCTAGAGACTCGTTCTTGGGATCAAAATGATCCTTATGATGTCCCAAATAATCCCTGATAGTTTGGTTCTGATCGGACCCCAATTGCCTTCAGTACACCAAAAAGTCACTTTTTCAGATGACCTCACTTTGAGGGCCTACAATTATGAGAGTGATTTTTCTAAAAATGTGGTTCTTGTGCTAAAATATGCCAAATCCATCCCAGAAGCCATCCTCACACTTTGGTGAAAACACCTTGCTTCGCATCTTCACGGCAAACGATAAGCGAGCATGCACTCGTTTCGGAGGCGCACGTCCAGGGGAGGGAGGGGCGCGCGCACTCACAGTGAGTGTGTGCGGGAAAGACTGATGTGGCACCGAGGGGCTGCAATATGGGTTCTCCCAAGCTTGCAGACGTATTCTATGATGGTTTCGGCACATTTTAGCACAAGAACCGAAATTTGAGAAAATCACTGTCATAATTGCATGCCCTCAAAGTGAGGTGATCTGAAAAAAGTGACTTTTTGGAGTACTTTATTTTGGCCTAGTGAATTTTTATAATTGAAAAGAATACATTTTACTACAAGAATTTTAAAAAAATAGAAAAATCAGTAGGACACCAAAACGTACACCAAAAAGTCACTTTTTTCAGATGACCTCACTTTGAGGGCATACAATTATGACAGTGATTTTTCTAAAATTTCGGTTCTTGAGCTAAAATGTGCCGAAACCATCATAGAATACGTCTGCAAGCTTGGGAGAACCCATCTTGCAGCCCCTCGGTGCCACATCAGTCTTTCCCGCACGCACTTACTGTGCGCGCGAGATCTCAAACTTATAGAAGAATGGTAGGCTGGAAAAAATTTTTCCTAAGAGTTATGATTTTTCAAAAAAGTGGACTTCGATTGCGTCATCATTACGCAATAATGACAAATTCTCATGCGTCGGCAATATCAGGGCCGGATTCCTCGATAAATTTCCCATAAGAACTCGCGAGAGCGTCCCCATACAACGCTTGGTTAAAAAATATAGCAAAAACAAAAAGTTGGCACTGACTTTCCGGCGCGACTGTATATCATATATTTTTTTCTTTATTTTGGTTTACTTCAGATTCCTTTTAGACCCGTAGTTAAAGTTATGCTGAGGTCTACTCGGTTTCAGCGATCAAAGATCAAAATCCAAATATCAAAGATCGAAGTTCAGCAATAGTGTAAAAACTTTTGTGATCATCTCAAACTTGCATAAATGCTTTGCAAATAAGAGATTTCATCAATAGAGGCTCAGGGATGAGAGCAGTGAAAGAGAAATCACAAGGGCGCGCACCGAGTAGACATCAGTATAACTTTTGCTACGGGTCTGTAAGGAATCGGAACTAAACCAAAATAAGGGAAATAAATATATGATACATTGTTAAGCTGCTTGCCCAGGAACCATAATTTTAGAAGACCTGCCCTCTGAACGGTAGGGTCTCAAAATCGGTCCTCCCAACAAAAAAATTATTTTATGCCCTGAGGGCAAATGACGAGCTATGACTAACCTAATCTGGGGATAAACATTACTTGCCACTAGCATCATTTCAGTACTTAGAACGGGTTGTTAGCACATCTAGAAGCAGAGTTATAAATTTTGAGGCTCAAGTTTGCGATCCTGCTACAGCTTGAAATCGGAATCGAAGCCATTCCGGATTGCGTGGCTGTGCAGCCCTAGTGGGTGTCTCCACTCTCACAATTTTTCAGAAGAACAGGATTTTTCACTAAAGAATTGAAAATTTTCAAAAAAGTGTACTTCGATTGCGTCATCACTACGCGATAAAGAAGTAATTTAATTGTACCACCACATCATGGTAATATTCCCTGATAAATTCTGTACATTGACTGAAAAGATGAGCTTGATTGCTTTCCTGGATCAAAAGTTATAAAAAATTTAAAAAGTGTCCGATGACTTTTAGGCTACACTGTAAATTTTCAAGTTAAACAACGATGTTTCACATGACAGTCGTTTCGGCAAAAACGCATATGCATCAGCCACCATCCGCCCTATGAATCAACTTGCTTTGACGGTCGACTGAATGTGGGAGTTGAAAAAATGAAAATAAAATAATTATTTTTCTCAATTTTTAAAAAAATGTAGTCCGAGTCTATTTTTATATTTTTCCTATGCACGCGCATCACTTCTAGAGAAATGACATAATAAAGCTATCTATTACTCTTGCGAATCTCAAGAAATTTAATTTTCGATTTTTGCAATTTACCCATATCTCACATTCAGTTGCAATTCTCGAGGCTTATGACAAACTGGCTGGCCAAGGGAATGCGACCACCATATAATCGTCAGGGCTACAATATGCACTATGAAATTTCTTGCGCTATCTCTTCATCGAGGATAGAAGGAAAAAATCTGAAAATCAGACACGAAAAAACATATTCAAAACGATATGATATTGCTGTTCAGCTCTGTTTGTAAGAGTGCATGACATGTTATTCACTAATAAAAAGAAATAAAAGTCCTAGCTATCACGATTGAAAAGATATTAATTATTTAATTTTTTACTTAATGTGACATATTTGAGCCGGGTTTGAGCCTAAGCTCATTTTCACTATAACTTTCATCGGTCTCCCCCCGGTCTATGATGAAAGTATCGAGAGCCAGATCGAAATTCCTCGCGAATGTCCGGACCATGCTCGAGTCTTACCGAGCCGGTCTCTTAACAGTCGATCGCCGCGTGTTGCCATTAGCGCCATGTTTTTGTGTGCAGTGATTGATTTACTTTAGGCGTCTTAAATACGTTTTTTAAGCGCCATATTCATCTAATGCAAATTGTAAAAATATATTACAAATATTTTAGATGATGCATATGAGCGAATTGCTCTTCAAAAACGTATTTTTTAATTCTCTTAAAAGACACCTAAAATAAATCTAGCACTGCGCAGAAGAGCATGGCGATAATGGCGACACGCCTGGTGTCGCGGCGATTGCCTGTTAAGTATATTGCCCGTGATAAGCAGTACCCAAATAGAATCCCCTACCATTATTATACCAGAATGAATGATTTGATTTAATTTGGTTTGATATTTTCTTATATCACTGGCCGAACCTCTCTAATATACCATTGACAATTGTGTAATTTTGTAGGTAATTGTGGAGAGTTTTTACTTTGTCGAAAATTGTTCATGGTTCATTATCATTCTACTATTATATGAATGTATAAATATTGTGGAATGATAAAATTATTTATTTTATTGCATAAAAATAGTGGCAATCTTCGAATATAAATTACGATTGAATTTCACAATATAGCACGCTGTAAACTAAATATTTTGCACCAGGTGCACAACACCTGAAATTTTGTATTGCAGGGACAATTTTTATGAATTTCAATTAAGGACGAAAATTGTGCCTTTTTTTAATTGGCAGAGTATCGGCCATTTTTATATTGCTTTTGATATTGGATCAGAAATTTTTAAAAAAAAGTGAAAAAAAAGAAGAAAAAATGCAGTACAATTTTTGGCCCTTTTTCAATTTTGGACGAATAATTGCTGAGCAATTTTCTGTCTACTTTTTCTGCTTCTCCATCATCGTTTACCCGGCTTGTGTGCAAAATATGACAACATCGGAGAGGATTCGAACTGACAACCTATCGTTTATGAGTCAGACGCGCAACCAATGGGCCATTCGGTCGCCTTCATTGCTCTACTAATTCTTATCAATGAAGAATGAGAATGAGAAAGAAGAATGAATGAACAATGAAGAAAGAATGAGGAAAGAATGATAATGAGAGAATGAGAGAATGAGAGGAGCAATGGTAACGACCGAATGGCCGATTGGTTTTAATCGAAAGGTTGCCGGATCGAATCCTCTCCGATGTTGTCATCTTTTGCACATAAACCGGGTAAACGATGATGGAGAAACAGAAAAAGTGGACAGAAAAATGCTCTGCAATAGAGATCCGCAAGCGTGCATTTGAGCGACCGGTTCGCTATTGTTCGATGTTAACATGAAGAAAAGTCATTCAGCCGATTTTGATAAATAATACCGTGCAATGTCGTGCATTGTGGTATCATTTTCAAGCCATTTTCAGGCCTTATATAGGTTGTTTTTAACCGTTAATTCAATGGAAATAAATGAGAATGAATCAACTGCGCGTCTTTGCACGAATATTTTTTAATTATCATATTAATACCGTGCGCACGATATCTTATTCATTAATTAGTGAGAAATCATTTCTGAACGACCGCACGTATGCGGTTCTCTACTGCAATATTTCGAAAAAAATGAAAATGGCCCCAAAATTGCCGTGCACTTTTTGTCCAAATCTTTTTTTCAAAATGATAATAGAAAAAAATAAAAAATAAAAGCAGGATTTTTCCAATTATTTTAATTAAGACACCGGCTCAGTAAGATTCGAGGGTTGTGCCTGTGACCTCGGACATCGACCTCACTGATTTGGCCCAAAATTTTGTTATGGATACCCCCATGGGCCCCCATCACAAAATGGGTATTCATTTGGACTGGTTCCTTGAAACACAGATGGCTCGGGTTTTCGAATTTTGAAAACTCGATTTTCACCGAAAAAAAAATGAAGCGACCTAGGACCAATGTTAGTGTCGATTAATTATAAGTATAAATAGACAACAAAAACTGGCTATACGACGGTCCTGACAAGGGGATGGTCGCAACTGGTCCTGGCCATATGAGATGGCAACAACATGACTAGGATCAGTTTCGATGCTGATTACGAATCCGTTTTCAGAAAGTGCCTAATCGACCTGATTTTCGAGGAAATCGATATTTTAGTTCGGAAATTCGTGTGGTTTCCTGCGCAAACCGTCCGGGTGGGCTGGTGAACTCATCTATAAACTCTCGCAATAGTTTACCTTACATTGCCGGATCTTTCCGATGCCATCCAGATAGTTTTTAAAGGAAACTACACGAATTTTCGAATTAATAAGCCAATTTTCAGTACCGATTTTCTCGGAAAAGAGGCCGATTAGGCATTTTCTGAATACGGACTCGTAATCAGCATCGAAAACTGATCCTAGTCATGTTATTGCCATCTCATATGGCCAGGACCAGTTGCGACCATCCCCTTGTGAGATCCGATTGCAAACTGATTTTTTCACCTCCTCAAAACATTCTAAAATTAATTAAAATTTTAAAACAAAAAAGTTCAGTCCAATTTTTGCCTCATCTTATAGAGCAAAAAATTCTGCGTCGAATAAGGGAAAAAAATCAAAAATCGAGGACCCCTCTTTTGAGATAAATGAACCTGAAGATGACCAGAAAATATATTTGTTTTCAAACCCCCTCGTGTTTGTACTTATATTGAAGAGCTCGCCGAGTAGAACAACTTTGATGTTGAGCATTTTGTTTGAAACTCATGTACAAGAGAACTACATGAGTTTTATTTATTCACACGGTTCTTCACCCAATTTTGAGTAAAACGAAAGTAAAATATTTTTTGTGCACAATTTTGTAGAACTATATTGTAGAATTAAAAAATCCATACTTAATTTGTTGTTTCACGAAAAAAAATTGTTGACCCCTATTCTGAAAAACATTGCCTCTAAAGTGGTCATGAAAAAAAGTTGTCGAAAGCTGGCCATATTTATACTCATTTTAAAGAACTCGTCGAGCACATCATTTTTCATGTTGGTCGTATTGTATGAAAGTCGTTTGTTCTCAAGATACAAGCGATCGAAATTATTTGGATCCAATAAATCTTAATTCTTGTATTTCTCTTGTACATGAGTTTCAGACAAAACGTTCAACATGAAAGTTGTTCTACTCGACGAGCCCTTCAACATGAGTACAAATATGAGGGGGTTTGAAAGCAATAATATTTTCGGGTCAAATTCAGGTCCATTTATCTCAAAAGAGGGGTCCTTCGATTTTTGATTTTTTCCCTTATTCGACGAGGAATTTTTTGCTCTATAAGATGAGGCAAAAATTGGACTTCACTTTTTTGTTTTAAAATTGTAATTAATTTTAGAATGTTTTGAGGAGGTAAAAAAATCAGTTTGCGATCGGATCTCTGGACCGTCATATAGCCAGTTTTTGTTGTCTATTTATACTTATAATTAAACGACACTAACATTGGTCCTAGGTCTCTTCATTTTTTTTCGGTGAAAATCGAGTTTTCAAAATTCGAAAACCCGCCACATCTGTGTTTCAAGGACCCAGCCCAAATGAATACCCATTTTGTGATGGGGGCCCATGGGGGTCCATAAAAAAAATTTGGGCCAAATCGGTGAGGTCGATGTCCGGGGTCACTGGCACAACCCTCGAATCTTACTGAGCCGGTGTCTTTAGCTCAATTTTTGAGTAATTCAATATGGAATAATGGTATATAACAATGGGAAAACAGTGTTGTGAAAAAAACATGCAAACAAAAGTGTGCTCATTTTACAAATCGTTCTATCAAACTTATCGTAATATTATCATCTCCAATTCTTCACATATTTATTTATTGTCAAATATTTTCCGTGAAAATTTGATTTTTTCTGTATTACAGTTGATAGGAAAGCAGTTAAATTGTCATGACAAGTTTTCAAACCAACAATATTTACAGTTATCGATTATCACAATCAAAATACATCAGATTTTTGAGAGATGTAGTTACTTACAAATATTTTTTTTCGAAACGGAAATTTTCTTAACATCGCGAATTTACGAACTACATATGGTAGTTTTTTTTTATTGAAATCGCGATTGATATCTGATCTGGGACAGGCAAGAGAGTGCGCAAAACGAGCTTTAAAAAAAAATTTTTTTTTGGCTGTCTTACGTGCGGCGGATATGTGACGAGTCCGAAAATTGCAGACTTTGAAAATTGATGCAGTCGGCCATGTTGATTACCGCTATGTGAAAACTCCATAGTAAACCCGCTCGGGTTTAAATCCCTCTCCTCGGTTTGGAATTATATTGGGGGGTGGGGGGTTATAGCTCAGGGGTAGAGCGCTCTCTTTGCATGCGAGAAGTCTGGGGTTCGATTCCCCATACCTCCATGAATCTTTTGCAGTTACTAAATCGACAGCAGACAATCTGTATTAGGGTTCCGCATTCGTGCACTAACAACGGAAGTCAGGTTGGCCGGTTCCGGACTTCGGGATGGGACATATACCATTCGATAGGTATCCGAAAAAAGAAGATTTTTCACGTTGACCATTTTGGCAGAATGCCCCTGGGCGCAGAGTTATTTGCATATTTCTCCGGATTTTTGCCCTACAATGAAACACATTCTCTGTGAGATCGAAAGCAGGCAGTGGTGAATAACAGTGGTAAACAACACAAGCAATGGTTAAAATGAATTTATTTATTTTTATTTTTACTTAGAGAATGGTCTATGTATCTTTTGCTTGCAAGTTCGATTCCCGGCATACACATATAATAGTGGTACATGTTCTTTTCTGAAAAAGGCAAATACGGCCCAATGTTCTATGATGAAACTTGTACAAATGAAGGTATGGCCAAAAATACCGAGCGCACGATATCTTATTCATTAATTAGTGAGAAATCAGTTCTGATTTTTTTTTCTAAAATGTAGTATGCACTGCAATTATTTCTGTTTTCCCAGGAAGAATCTATTAAGAAGGGAGTGTGAAATGAGATTTACTGTAGCCGAGGAATATCATAAGTATATTTCTTCAGCCGTGTTACAGCAGAAGATATGATTACATCAATCGTCATCGACCACGATAATCAGAAGCCAGAGCCGGGAACTGACACTGGTAAAAATCCGCCGCCTTACAGTAAGCACACCACAATTCAAGTACTATATATTATAGAATTAAAACTGTCCGAACAATACAAATTCCGCTCGTTGCCGAGCAATACTCTGACTCCGCACACTTCTTCGCGCGAAATAGTATTTTCGCTTATTTTATCGAACTTTATGGCGTTTTCTCGTCATTTCATTAGGTTTGCAACAAAAATAAAATTCTATGCATTTACAAAACGTTAAACCTCCCGAAATTTGGCGAAAATTTTGGAGTGCGTTTTTCTCAACGGTGGAGAAGTTTACTATATTCGGCATTTGAGTGGTGTGTGAAAAACTTTTGTAATTCTATAATACCGGGCCCCGTCATAAAACAAACGGTATATACAAGCGTATGTGTATGTATAATGAGAAGAAACTACGCGAAAAAAAAAACACGGCCAAAGGAAAAAAAAACCAAAAACGCGTGCATAATATATTAAATTCTAAAAAATTGAATTTATTAATGTTTTTTTTAAAACATTTTTCCAAAGGAAGACCGAGGATTAACAAAAAATGTACGAAGTAAAAAAAGTCTTAGAATTGAACGAGGAATCGATTGGTACCACGGATGAAGCCGTACGAGCAAGATTACAAAAAATTTTTAAATTTTATGACGTCATATCCTGAGGCGTAGAAGCATTTCACATCTTCTCTCCTGCATGGGTGAACTTCTCTCTGGCAGTACGGTATAAAACTGCAAAAATCTCACTTTTCATATTTTCACAGAATGCCAAGGGTGAGATTTCGATCCAGTGAAATCCCGTTGTCCGCTCACATTCAATATTGAGGCGTATTGAAGCGCCGATCACTCACGTCGTCTGTGTTAAAGAAATTGTATAGCAGAGAGCTCTCTTGAACCTCTCTAACAAGGGAACCATAACAAATTCCCGTGGCGATATGACTAGTGACAAATACCATTCGAATCAGTATCCGATTGTGATGAGACACCGTTGAAAATCGCACAAATCCAAGGCAATGCAAGAGGCAATTGAGATCAACTCGGCTTTCAGCTCCTATCTCACCGACCCTTGTGGTGATAAGGCGCACGCGTTACATTTTGTAAGTACATGGTTCGATGCCTGGAATGCGACATTATCGTTTGCTGATGTTTCCAAGTTCAAACATTCATGTCTATTACTTCATTGTTATCATTTGTAGATCATTATCGATCGTCTGCTTAACCCCTGAACTCTTACTCGCGCACTTTTGTGTCTGCATTTAAGGTGTTTCAGCTTCAGATTCGACATGTATCATGTCAACTACGCCTTCCAACCAAAGCTAAATTTCACAAATGTTAACGGCATAAACAGTTTATTGCTTTTTTTTGGTCTTCGACAAAATCAGCAAAATATAATGTCGAATTCCAGGCATCTGACCATGTACTTACAAAATGTAACGCGTGCGCCTTATCCACTACACCACTAGGGTCGGTGAGATAGGAGCTGAAAGCCGAGTTGATCGTCATATCGCCACGGGAATGTGTTATGGTTCCCCTGTAAGTTATAATTGGTTGGGGGTCGGTGATTTTGGAGAGTTTCAACTTTGTGGATATTCATTCATTGTTTATTCTATCTTTATTTTATATTCTATGTTGTATACATTCTGTGTGATGATAAAATTAGTTATTTTATTGCATAACCATAGTGGCAATCTTCACATATCTGTTACGATTGAAATTCATAACATTGAAAGACCATTGTATATTTGTCGAGTAAAAAAAAGGAAAATACTAGTTATCGATAAGTTCAATAAAAAACATCAGACCAGTCATTTGCCGACTTTTGATCTAGACATCTGAAAATAAGAAAATATTTTATTGAGAGATTGCAGTAGTTACTTACAAATAAAATTAGTTGCGCATATTTCTTCTTCATTGAATTCAATTCATCTTTGAGATCTCTTATCTCATTTTCCTGTAAAGATTAATACTAATAATGATTGGGAAATTATTTTAAAAATCAGTAATTGAACACTTCTGCCAAGGATCTTAGAAAGTTCTTCGAGAAAGGTGTTTTTTTTCTAAAAATTCTTCTGTCTTGGAAAAATTTGAAAAAGCTCGCTGAAAGTACCTGATCTTCCAATTCTTCAACACTCTCTCCTTGATCGACGAAGTTCTTCAACCATTCAATCTCTGCCTTCAGATTCTTTTTGTTGGTAGACGAAGTCACACCTTTCCTCGCGTCATTCGCGCTCTTTTTCTCCGTCTTCTTCTGAAAGACAATTCGCATTAGTTTGATAATTCTCTCGTTGATAGCAGTAATATTAGTTGTTAGTACAAATAATAGCCAGTAATATTGCTAATTTTCCAGAATTCTATACGTTCTTTCTTCATTGTTAGTGGCCACTGGCAACATAGACCTTATTTTGATCTCTAGCATGTATCGTACATGTAAAAATAGTTGTATCATGAACGGTGTGAATGGATCTGAACGGATCAGGCCGATCAAACGGGATTGTGAGCGAGCCGGCCATTTTCATTATTTTTCTTTTTTTTCATTGTTTTTCTTTTCATCGAATCTACTATACTGAAATACATTAGGCCAAAATATTGCCATTTAACAAAAATCATCATTTTCGCGAGGAATAAATTGCTCCAATGAAACAAAGTTGACCCATTTATTCAGCGTATAATCGGAACAATTTATTCATTTGTAAAGCAATGATTTTTGCTAAATGGCAATATTTTGGCGTGATTTCTTTCAATATAGTAGATTCGAAGGAAAGAAAAACAATGAAAAGAAAGAAAAATAACGAAAATGGCCTTCTCGCTCACAATCCCGTTTGATCGGCCTGATCCGTTCAGATCCATTCACACCGTTCATGATACAACTATTTTTACATGTTCGATAGACACAGAGAGAGGCAGTGTTAAAACCCCACCACTCCAGCCGTTACACATATTAGCACAAGACCTGTGATAGTTAACACTCTTTGTGTTGTATTCAACACTTTTTAGCTTTTATTCTTTCAGCTGCTGTTTCATTTTGTTTACATTTTTTCCTCTGTTATACAGATTCGTTTATATTCATAAACCTCAAAGGATCTATTGTTCAAAAATCTGTGCTAACCTCTGAATGTATCACATTCTTGATGAACTCTCCACTTATTACATCTCCATCATTAATTGACAGTTCAAGAGGCGTTACATCATCCGAGACGATATGTCCATGGTGATTCAACACCAATTTCGCATCACGAGGACCCCCTCTGATTCTGAAATGGCACTACATGATCACTTTAAATGTATACTGCATACCAGGGCTGTGTGTTTTTCGTTTTTCGAAAATTTTCGATTTTTCCACTTTTATTTCCGAAAAATTTCGTTTTTTTTTCGACATTTTTTTCGCACAGCCCTGCTCCATACCAATGCTACGGCATATAGTATTTCTTCACTAAAAAAGAGGAATGAAGGGTAGTTTTGAACCTCGAGCATATGTGATGGAATTTGTCAGTCTCGAATACCCTCAACTTCTTCATCTCTCCGGTAGCACTCAACAATTTGGAGTACGGTTGACCCTAAACGGATCGATGATTATACTCATTGAATGTAAAATATGGAAAGACGCGAATGTTTCTGCAAATCTAGCGACTCGAGTGTTCAAGAGGCAAGTGAAGCACTGATAGTGAGTGAAGAGGTGAAGAGAGACTGTTCTCTCGTCCATCCCATGTTTTGTCATCTTTCTGCCGTTACAGTTTGATCACGATAATATTCGAGGGAGTTTATGATTCCACCTTTTATGATTAATTAAAAGTTGAAAAAAAATTGCGAAAATAAAGTAAGAAATACAGTTGGTATTCCGAAAACATTATTATGAAAGACTGACTTGATAGTGAAGATCGAAATGGATTGTCAACTCCCTCTTCTTTGGAGGTCTCACAATCTGCAAAGACAGAACATTTCCTGCTATCATTTATTGAACCATTTTACATTATAAACCTTTAACATAATATTTATACCACAAAAATGTGAATAATTTAATGGTTAATGGTGGTTACGAGATTCCGTCGAGATATTTTTTTGTAAAAAAAATCCATTTACATCTGTTTTCCATTACAGTTAAAATAATAGTCTTACCTGGATCTCCGTTGGTTCTTCGATTTCTCTTGACAGAACTGCATCTTTGGCTGACCAAATGGAATGCCCATTATTTTCGTCTTTCTGTATAATATATACGACTCCTTCTTCGCTCACTCCAAATATAGTTTGATCCAGATCGGGGTTGAGACTGTAACCATTTTTTTATTCTTTCGATTTTTATTTTCAAAACTTGTCGATATTGGGGATAAAAACCTGTATGGAAATAAATTTAACCTCACTTTGTTTGGACTTCCTCAAACGCGAGCGTTTTTGCATCGATAAAGATGGATATGTCGCCTATGATTGACATCAGACACGACTTGGCGCAGTGCCAACGAATATCCTTCTCCGGTGGCTGAATAGGATTCGTTATAAATACTATCATCAATATTGGTCTAAGGAGCAATATCTCTTGTTTAGTCAAAAATTGACAGAATATATTTTCTAGCCTTTTTTTATTCTTTCGCTGCTCGTCACGACTTTTGAAACGATTCCAACCTAGAAAACACAATCATTACGGAATAGTTTTCATACCAGTTCTTCATGAAATGTGTATTTCTTCGATTTGAGTTCCTCTGTTCGGGCATCCAATGAGGTCACCGTAATCGTTTGCTTCTCGCATTGAATAAAGAAGATACGCGATCTGTAATATCGATTTTTGAATTATATTAATGCGAAGAATGAACCACCATTTATATTGATAATATTCCGAGAACGATAACATAATGAACGAAATTGAAGTATCAACATTGTGGTACTGTCAACTCTGACCACAACATTCCCTATGATAGAATGGCTCGATCTAATTGTAAGAAGTTTAAATAAGGGCGAAGTATTCGTTAAATGGACCGACATCTTTGTCAACGGTCTCTTCAACGGTGTACGCTCTCTCGTTTTTAGAGAATATATAAATATTCTGCGCGACGAAGAGACCATTGAGAGAGGTCACCCTCTCTTTAAAAGTCGTTCTTTTCTGTACCGTGTTTTCACGAAAACGCATAAATATTATTATTATATTATTATTATATTTTCACCCACTGGTAAGCATATCGGGGTGCTCTCATTAACTCCTCGGGAAGTGTTACGCGCTTGACCATCACCGTCTCTCCGGACGGATCAATGCGGTAGACGGTGGCGACTGGCAGATTGTGGTTGCGTTGACAGAGAAAGTAGTCCGAGTCGACGAAGCGGATCGTGAAACAGACTGGGACCTTAACAGGAGACATATACGTTATCTCACATAAAAGAGAATGTTTGTGTAGTCATTTTTTCCCGTTCATTTAAAGGGACAGCAACCTTTGTCAACGGTCTCTTTAACTGTCCACGCTCTCTCGGTGTAATAAAACAGAGAAATAGTGAGCACAATGAAGAGACCATTGAGAGAGGTTTATTTCTCTTTAAAAAAGAATTTAATAAAATAGTAATAGAATTTGGTGTTTATCGAGCGGGTCGAAGTTCAAGCTTGCCTTTCCAACATCAGTGGCTGCCAAAGGTCTCCCGTATTGAAGAACTTCTTCGTTAAGTTCGAGTGTTTTCACACGGAGAAACCGTTGTCCTTTATCATCACGAGATTCATCTAGGAAGTAGATTGTATCGCCGATATTTCCTTGATGAGAGGTCAGACGATGATCCAATCTATGCTTGCTTGATATTCTGCAAGTTTTCGAATGTGAATCAAGTTGATATTTAAAATCATGAGTGGGAAAATGCCCCATTCTTCATTTTTTTAAAATTATATTTGAGTGTAAATTTCAAACATGAGCTTGTGAAACATATAAATGATATTATTAAAAAAAAGATTTTAACTCATAAATTCTAGATCATTATGAGATATTTTAGAATGTCTAACCTGTATTTGCCTCGCTCCATCGTACTTACTCTCAACTCCAAAAAATCCAAGGAAACATTGCATATGGCGCCTAGAACAACGCATTCATTAAGAGTGCGTCAGCAAGTAATGGTCGTTCAACCTTACCATTACTGAGGAGAAAATGCGTCCTCGGAATAGTCGAAGATAATTTGGAGAAAATCATGCGAATAGGCAACAAGAGAAGCAAGAGCAAACGACGTGATAGCGGCCGAAAAAAAGAGGTGTTGCTATGAGTCACTTATCGCGCGAAAGTCGGCTTACCCTCTTCATTTGTCTCTATCTCTTACTCTTTCTCGTTTTCTCACCCATCTCTCCATTCTTCTCGCTATCTCTTCTCACGCAGTCCCTAATGTATTGCGCGCGCTTATAGAAATAGAGGTCAGCCGTCGAGTAAGGACGATTTTCCTCATTATAAAATGCTGAAAAAATTGATAATGCTCCACTCCATGCTGCGTTGGAAAAATCTTTTTTATACTAATACATTTTTATTATGGTGAACAATAGTTTATTTCTTTGTGTGTATAAGGTGATGTATTCCAGTTGGTTGGAATGAGTAAGATGCTTTATTACAATCTTATTACAATCAACTACATCTATAGCGACTATAGCGCTGTGTGATTTATCCAACGACGGTGGCGCTATAAGCCACGCGCTTGCGGAATCCTGAAATTAAATTTATCATTAGCGTTTCTTGTTAAAGTTGCTGTATTTACACAGTAGAACAACTAGCACTATGTGGGATGAATGTACATACCTCCGTATTTTCCGCCTCCAGCCCCTCCGGCTGCTCCACCTCCGGCAGATGCTCCGGCCGAAGCTCCTGCATCACCTCCAGCAGAAGATCCGCCTCCGGCAGAAGCTCCAGCATCACCTCCAGCAGAAGCTCCGCCTCCACCACCTCCGTATCCTCCGCCTCCTGAGGGAGCCGGTGCGGGAGCAGCAGCAGGTGCAGGCTCAGGGGCAGCGGCAGGGGGTGCTGCAGCGCCACCGCCACCAGAATAGCCTCCTCCTCCTCCTCCACCTCCGGCAGAAGCTCCTGCTGCAGCTCCAGCATCACCTCCAGCAGAAGCTCCTCCACCTGCGTACCCTCCACCGCCTGAGGGAGCTGGTGCAGGAGCAGGAGCAGGTTCAGGGGCAGCGGCAGGGGGTGCTGCTGCGCCTCCACCACCTGAGTATCCCCCTCCTCCTCCAGCTGCGGCTCCTCCTCCGGCTCCACCACTAGCTCCACCTCCTGAAGAATATCCTCCTCCTCCTCCTCCAGCTGCGGCTGCTCCTCCGGCTCCACCACTAGCTCCACCTCCTGAAGAATATCCTCCTCCTCCACCTCCGCCTCCAGATCCGGTTCTGGGTGGACAAGGACAGTACATTCCATCACTTCCGGATGATCCATCAGGACCCTTAGGACCAGGTGCTCCCGGTCCTCCGGCAGATCCCGGGTTACCGGCGGGTCCAGGTGGTCCGGGAGGTCCGGCAGGTCCAGGTCCGCCGCTTGCGCTCATGCCAGCAGGTCCGGGGGCTCCTGCAGGTCCAGGCGGTCCAGCTGGTCCAGGAGTGGCCATCATCATCATACCGCCAGCTCCCGGGTTGCCAGCGGGACCAGGTCCTCCGGGCATTCCATCGGGTCCGGGAGGTCCTGGTGGTCCAGGGGGTCCGGGAGCAGGATAACTATCGCCCATGCCTCCGGGAGCGCCGGCATTTCCGGCGGGTCCGGGAGGACCGTCCGGTCCTGGACCTCCAGCGGGTCCAGCAGGTCCGGGAGGACATTTGATGCATTCCATCATCATGGGATAAGCAGCCATCATGCCAGCCATACCCGGAGATCCGGGAGCTCCAGGTTTTCCGTCTTCTGCAAGTGATCATTACAAATGAGTTGTGGTAGTAATTTCTACTACCTCCTGCATCTCCAGCTTCTCCGGGGGGTCCGGGAGGTCCAGCGGGGCATCCGGACGCTTTAGCTGCGCACATGCATCCTCCTCCTCCACCTCCACTTCCTCCACCACCAGTCGAATATCCTCCACCTGCTCCTCCCTATTAATAATTCGATTATTACCATTTAATAAATGCTATAGTTGAAAAAATTCTGAGTATCTATTGATCACCATGATAAACAGTTACTCACCATTTTTTTCTAATATAGCACTTCTTAAGTGATAATAATTGGTACATACATTGAATTTTACATTTGCGATAGATATTTGTTTGGTTTACTATAGATACTACTTACTGCTGCAGCTCCTCCACCTCCACCGCCTCCACTCGAATATCCTGCTCCTCCTCCTCCCTATTAATCAGTGATTCAATTGTTATCATTTAAGAAGTAGAGATATTGCCCAAGTTGAATGTTATGGTGAGTAAATTTTGCTTCTGTTACTATAGCACTTACTCCTGAAGCTCCTCCTCCTCCTCCTCCTCCTCCGCCACCGCTAGAATACCCAGCCTGACGTGTGGCACGAACTCCGAGTACGAATTGTGCATCTTGCGTGAGTCCCTTCCAAGTAGATTCGGCTATGTTCTAAGAGTCAGTTATTAGATTTAGAAATTAGTTAGCTCGATTCCTTCTAGCTGATTAACAAGGCCACACTCACTCTGAAGACAGCCATGTCTTCCATGGTCTCGTGATGCATTGAGTTGATGTCCGCAATCACTGATAGCAGAGACAATAGCGAGAGGGGCAGCACGACAGCTGAATAGATGGGATTTGCTAAAGGAACGTGCCGAATAAATTTTACTCTCAGCGCTGACAATGCGCTCTCGTAGACAAAATGCGAGAGAGCATTGCCAGAGTGTGCAGTTTCAGACAAGATCGAGGTGCACCCTTAAGGAAGTAAGTGTACGTTACTTTTGGATTGACAGTGGGCCATTATCTCATATTAAAAAAAATTATTATGATTATTCTGACAATCTTGAATAAGATAACATAAATTATTGGTTTATATATCACAGAACGAAAGATTAGCGGATAGAAGTCAAGAGAATACTATCTACTTTTCTTGCACTATTACGACATTTCTTTTCTAGAATTTAAACATATATATTATTGACCGTATAAAATACACTTGTTTATTTGGTACGAGAGTAGCCAGCCACAGCCACAATGTGTTTCTATGTTTAGAGAGGGCATCCAAACGAGATAGTAGGTAGATCAGAGAGTGCGAGGAAGGAAGGGAGGAAAACGTGGAGAGTTAATCGATAGTTCTTTCTCTGTTTAGCAGCCAGTAGCAAGGAAATCATACAAGTACAATTTATACGGACTATATTATAGAATTAAAAATGTCCGAACAATACAAATTCCGCTATTTGCCGCGCAATACTCAGACTCCGCAAACTTCTTCGCGCGACATACCTTTTTCTCTTATTTTATCGAATTTTATGGCGTTTCCTCATCATTTCACAGGACTTTCAATAAAAATAAAATTATATGCATTGAAAAAACGTTCGAAAAAACCTTCCGAAAATTTGGAGTGCGTTTTTCTCAACGGTGGAGAAGTTTACTATATTCGGCATTTGGCGCGGTGTGTGCAAAACTTTTGTAATTCTATAATACCTATGCCGACGCACGCCGTCGAAATGATGAAATGATGACCAGACGACGAAGATGTCATTGCCCTAGAACAATTAATTAATTAAAGGTACATACCAAGCAAATTTGAAACTCTGACCATACTCTCTCGTTTTCTTTGCCAACGAGAGTGTGGCCAGAGTTGTCTCATTTGGTCTTCACAGTTTGTGCACAAAAATATTCGCGAGAGTCGACCATTAAAAGAGAAAGTTAAGAAGAGAAACGATATGAATGAATAGAATTTCGACTCTTATACACATTTTCCTTTGTACTCGGAACTCTCTGCAGATTCTTCAAACTGCTTCTGGCCTTTCCCGGTTGTTGTTATCTTACCATCTGTTTCTCGTTTATCTCAATTCTCGTTGTCTCTCGCCGTTCCCGTGCAGTTACCATATCGAAGCGTACGATCTTTAGCACCCAATGAAGTGAGAGTTGTACAATAATAATAACAATAACCGGTATGGAGTTCGTGAGGATTGTCACTATTGCTATTAGTCAAAATAAATGATTTATCGTCACACAAAATGCATAAAATAATAGAATAACAATGAATTATGCATGAATATTCACATAATTAAACTCTTCAAAATCTCCCCAACCAATGGAGGGTTAGAGAGGTTCGGCTAGAACGATCCAAGAGTGTCCCCGTCTAAAATTTAGGCCGAACGCAGACGAGGTGATTGATTGGTGCTGCAGTATCCATCTCCATCCACCCCCCGGAGTTAGGATAGCATATAGGGTTGACTAGCCTGAATATACATAATTTTAGAAAAGATTTCACGAAGATGCAACAAATAATTTGGACAGAATTATCGATCTATCATATATTCTGTAGCAAATGTGATACAAAAATATTCCTATTGGAACATTTGGCTGTATTTTAATGATTCTTTTGAGGGTTTGACTTAAAAATTAAAAATCTCTATAATTTTTGATACGAGGGTGGTCACAATACCCCGTCCAATAGTTGCCAAGGCAAATTGTGGGGAAGGAACAGGTAAATTATAGTATTCATGGAATATTTCGTTTCGTTATGATTCCGCCTTATTTCATTTTTTTCCACAGATTAGCCGCGTTTTCACACAAGTACAGTACAATTTATAAGGACATTTTATGAGACTCGAACATACCTCGCATGGTTTCCATAAGGCAGGAGATCTGATCTACAACTGATCTGTGCCCACTCAGTCGCAGAAACATGATCGAACCAGAAGTATCTCAGAGGCGCCTGGCGATAAAGATTCAAATTATTCTTTTAAAATGCTAATTCTACTCTCTGAGATTACCTTAACTTAAATTAGCTCAGGGTGGGCAATTAAATGACTATGCATACAAAAATAACCTCGCAGTAATGTACGCTAGGCGGGCATGAATCAATCAGAGATACTTCGAAAGCAGGGCAATTCGTGAAGGTATTTGCTGAAAATGTTGTCAGTTCTAAAGAAGAACTCATCGATATAGCAACATTTATTTCATGAACATTGTCAGAGCGACGATCTCAAATAACGATCGATATCTTAGGGTAATTAAATTACGCAGTAATTCTAAACACGCGACGTTCGATTTTCCCTCTATCCTTATGAGTGGCTGTCGTAGGGCTTCCATCGTCTCCCATTCCGTTCCATTGCAGTATATCTCGTTGAGTAGTTGGGGAAAGTAAGGCCGATCTCCTCTGTATAAATCTGGAATGCAGTATTGAAGGGTCGAGAGAGTGTGTGAAAAAGGAGTGTTTTTTCCGATTTCCTTTTATTTTCGACTTATAACAGACCAAAAATGATCTCTTCAATTTAAAAAAAAGAAAAGGCGACATAGACGCGTAGCCGCGTGTCGCCTTTATTCTGGTATTTCGAATCTTGAAGTCTACTTACACTTTCACTTCAACTAGACTTGTAAGAGTACTTCAAGTGAGACGCTAGTCTACTTAAAGTGAAAGGTGACGTCACTCACTTGAAGTAGACTTGAAGCAAACTTCAAGTCAGTGACGTATTTTAAGTAGACTATAAGGTTTGAAATGCCAGAGTAAATAGCGCGATCGGTGGGACTCTATCCTTGACGATAGGGAAACAATGTATTATACTATATTATACAATGTATCATATTTACCGGTCATGAGTAATTGCTGGCCCTCTGGACATTTCGCTGCATATTTATCCAATTGTATATTTATATTCGGCAGAAGCGATGGTGCCTTGAAATCATAAGGAGGAAACACAACTTTCAGCTTCGGGCAAGAACCTAAGAAAAGATATTTAAAAAATCCTTTTTTTTCAAATTCTAAACATACCATAGCGCACGCATGTTGCAGGCTGCAGTGGGGTGTTATCATAATAACTAGTAGCGTATCGACCCTTGGCGCACATTAGGCCCCATACTATAACTGATCCGTATTTCATCACATATCCTTCAGGGCAAGTCAACGAATTATTGCAAGCCTGAAACGTAGTTGCTCTATGAATCGAGAAAAAATGGTATATGTTAGGCACACTATTTCAAAACGCTTTTAGTTCTCCGTTTACATATCTATTATCATGGCAAGGTTGGTGCTCACTATCACAGATTTTTGATAGCAGTGCCAAAGGTTGTAGTAAATAGTGATTAGCCAAGCCTGGTGAACATGAGCACGAGCATGGCCATGAGCATGGTGAGCATTAGTATAATGAGCACGTGGAAGGAAATGCAGTTTGAAAGTTGTGCACCTCACGTTCTTATTCGTTCTAACTCGTTCAGACTTGCGTTCTTTAGAGCATACTGTCATTTTCTTATGCAAGTACATTTTATACGCACAATACAGAAACCGCGTATTACCTTAGTGTCTTTTGATGGGAAGAAAATTGATCGTTTACTAGACAGAATTGGATCCGCACATCCAGCGGGTGAATCGCAAGGCAATTTGTCCGGTAGAGTAGTGCAACTACTGCACATGCTCACAACTGTAATGAAACATTGTGATTTTTTTAAATATGAAGCGAAGATAAAAACTTCTTTGGAAATTGAAAAAAAATGGTCATACTATTGTCACTATTGTCATTAGGGTCATTTAAAATCAGAAAATGAATGCTAACCGTTTGCATCTCCACATCCAATTGTTACGTTATCAGATAAAGCGAATGATTCGTAATGCCACTTTGAATCATTTATGTCGCATTTCAATTGATTTTTCGAGAAGCGAGGGTGGTAGAAATCCTTTAAAAAGTTTTTTTTCAATTTTCATGGATTGTTATTGCTACCTTTGTTGAAAATACAAGCAATTGATCGGGTGAGCACATCGCCGTCAAATTTTTTGAAATAATTGGAGGAATACAATTTGGACAAAATTCGTTAGCTCCAGCAAGGGTGTATTGACAAGACTGTGTGTAAATTAGTTGTCATTTTGCTATTCTTGACCTTACCTTCATTTGCACAAGTTTCATCATAGAGCATTGAGCTGTATTGGCCTTTTTTAGAATAGAACATGCACCATTATTATATGTGAACGCATCACAATCCATTCCGTAACTATCGCAGACTTCTTCACATTCCTTCCTATTGTATCTGTTTGTGTAGTTTGACGTCCTGAATGGCATGCTGACCTGAATTTAATTTTTTTATAATTTAGGCAGCGGAAATCAAAAGAAATCATGTTTACATTAGTGGGCACATAGATGCTGAGTGATGATACTGCCTCGGCAGTGAAGAATATTACCAACGAATAGACGAACATGGATAGTTCAAAATGAGTTCTCTCCGATTTCTCTCTTGGACGTTTTGGATACTGATGTTACTGATGTGGGCGAGTGCTAGGAGACCAAGAGCTGCTTTGATAAATGTGCTAGAAAGTCTACCAAGTGTCTTGTATGTATGTCTAGTTTGAAATGCACCGGGAGTCATCCATAACTTCAGTCACATAAAAAAATCTCTGTAGTGGATGTAGACTGCACCGGAAATCGTGCATAACAAAACAGAGAAGAGTTTGAAATTAGCTGGGTATGATCGTCTAAGATTATAACAGAATGTTACAGAGGAAATAATATTTAGAATGTCATAATTCGAACTACTTTGAGGCTATGCAAAATTGATTAAAATTGTGCGAAAATACATTAATTATGACAAATTTGGTGAATGTCAGATGCTAATATTCTTCAATAAATGGTGTAGAATATATTTATTATTAATTTTACAATCAAACATATACAAACAATAAAAGAACAATGCAATATTCATCAGATTAGTGTTCTTTCAGAATCGTAGATGGGTTGGCAGCTCTTTGACCGAATTCTCAATGAATATACTGAAATATTGAATGTTATTCTTCTGAAATCCAATAATTCAATAGCTTTTTCGCATTTTGAACATTTTAGGCGTCACTCTCTCTCTCACTATTTATGCATAATGCTAAACATATCTAATCAGTCACAATTGGTTGTTTAGTGGCAACCATTCCCTCTCAAATGGTTCAGTGCTTGATAAAGGACATTGTTCTGCTTTATTGTATTGCATATGATATTACGCTTGACAACCTTGATAAATGAAACCAACCGATCGGGGACATTCTTCGGTTTGCTCTCCCTCGTACCGTATTTATCCTTTTTCGGAGCAAATATTGCATGGCCGATGAGCACGCCGATCGTGTAGGAGATGCTACCCATGTCAGAAATGACAGACAGAAACTGAAATGACAGAAATTGGATGACAAATGTCCAGGGCGTGACAGAGAAAGATAGGAATGACAGAATGTATAATGGATTAATAGGAACATAGTATGCCTCTCATATGACTCTTTCACGTTAGTTCAAAATGTGAAAGAGATAGGAATAGTGGGGCAAAAGGAATGCTGACGGCGACTTTCCAAATCTGTGGTGCGCGCCTTGGTGTGTTTTTGTAATAATGAGACGATAGTCATTAGACAGAGCGGCGCACCTCAGACAGGTTTGGTAGCGCGGCGGAGATTGCGATAGAGACAATCATTGTATGCCATCGCGCACGCACATCCTCTCCAATGAATCCCAGCAAACCCGTCTGGCATCCGCCGCGCCCTCTTTATATTCAATCTTTTTTCTAAAACTTCTGCCAGCGGTGGAAAACGATATTTCATTGGTACCCTGCTATTACAGAGGCTGAACTAACGTGTCTTGGTTCACTTGATGAGATCATCTTTATATAATACTTCGAAATCGATAGTTTATCAGTGTATGATTCATATTTGATTAGGAGACTACATCGCGATAACGATTGTACATGGAATGGAGTAGAAACGGTCTATGATGAATCACACATATCGTGTGACCGATTAATCCGGAAAAAAAAAGGATTAAAGGAAAAAAACTCCGAAAAAAAAAAACAAAAAAAAACAGATAAAAAACCGAAAACGAAAGAAAAAAGGATACCTTTTAGTTTCTATGACAGCATTACGGGTAATAGATATATGGGCAAGCTGCCACATTTCATCTCAACTCGCCTTATTAAAATTTCAAGTTCTTTATGAAATCAGTATTACCTCTACTGCAAACAAAATCCGTGAGAGAGCTATAACATTAGCAAATTCTTTATCGTTCATGGCGTGAAATAGAAATGGTTACGCTCTAGTGTACTTTAATATAATCGTGTAATAAAGTTCGGCGTCATCTACAGTAGGGTGCAACAGCCTTTCTTTTTCTTCTCTCCTTCCTTTGGTTTCGGATGACCCTTGGTTCGTTCGGGATTACCGGCGCGAGAAGCCGGGGGAGGTCCCTGAGTATTGGTGGAACCGGAGATGCGACCCGTATTCCATCCGTACTTCTGCTCGCCAGTCCCTCCAGGCGGGGACATGGGAAGCGGTTCAGGATTGACCGGATAGGGTGGGTTGGCTTGATCCGGGTCCACCTCGGTTCCCGGATCGGCCGGTGTCGCGACCGCGCTCTGGTACGCGGGCGGAGGCGTGTTCGGGTACGCCGGTGGTGCGGACGGACGCGCCGGCGCAGCGGGATCGGGCTGCAATAAATAAATAATTTAATTTAATTTAATTTAATTTAATTTATCATGCATTGAATAAATGTGACAACAAGTGATAAATAAACAGTGTGAATTATGTCTAGACGAGGCTATCTATTCATCTTCGATTAAAGAATTCTCACCATCTACAGTACATATTTTATTCATAATATTGTGAAATGATTAAAAAAAGTATTCTTGTTCCTAAGATCAGGAAAAAAAGAAAGTCCTAGTGAGCACTTACATTGCTCGGTCCTCCGTATTTTGGAACAGGGGGTGGGGGCCCAGACGGCGCGGCAGGAGCAGGCTGAAGTAAATTATGTAATAATAAATAAATTATCTAATAAGTATAGTATTTATTCGGTCAGTATATCATATGCAAATTGGGCCAAAACGGGGAGAATCTCCTAATCAACGAAAGATCTATCCTTTCGTCTGTGAGAGAATTCACCTCCGTGAAAAAGTCCGCGAATCGTGATTAGAATATGAAGAAGGAAGTGTGACGTTGATCTTCATTCAATGTGTTCTCTTTTTCAACGCTTCTTTAAAGAGACCGAAACCTTTGTCAAACGGCCTCTTCAACGGTCTCCCGTTGTTAGAGAACAGAGAAAAAGTATGCGCAATGAAGAGGAGACCATTGAGAGAGGTAACGCTCCCTTTAAAGAGAACGAGCTCTATCCCTTACCTTGCCCGGTTCTCCATATTTTGGCACCGGGGACGCGTACGGGGGAGGAGGTGCGGACGGATACGCGGGCGGTAGTGGCACCCCAGATGGATGTGATGCTACAGGATCTACTGGACCCTGGAACCGACAGCATACTACGGTTCACTTGGTACGGTATACCATGTTGTCTGGTACGAGTCCGGTCACTTTGAGGAGTCGATTGTGCGTGAATCCAGGACGCATACCGGCCATTGGTTGATCGGACTCTCCCCAGAGATAAGCATGGCCTGAAATGATCGATAGATTATTACAGGGTAATAGTTTCTGCCATGAAATATTTATCTAAAAATTCAGTCAGAACATCAAGAACGGCTAATTGGTTAAATGCACACCAAAATTTGAAACTCTCTGCACTAGTGTTTAGTTTGTAAACAAAATTCGAAAAAGTAATATGACTATCACAGAGAAATATTACGATTTATTCAACGTACCATCATAAGTGGTTGTGAGTCTCGGTTCGATCAAAGGAATCGGCATGGTGCCACCGTTATGGAACCACTGAAATATGGGGTTTGTAAGGGGGTGTTACATTTTCAAAACGAGCGCACTTCCACGTGCGTTTTCCAGTTCATAAAACGCACATGGACGTGCGTCCGTTTTGAAAATGTAACACTAATAAATGAGCCATGTCAATTGTATCTCATCTCTAGACCATTATGTTATTCGGGGAGAAAGTGATGTTTTTGTGACTTAGAAATTATCTTGTAGCTGAATTTCGCATCCAAAAGTATGAATAACCTGAAATGTCGTTAGATCGAGAGCCCAGTAGTCGACCATTCTCGTGGTTCCTCCATTAGGATGTGCGATCTCTCCACCAGCGAGTACGAGGTAACCTTATAGACATCAACATGTTCAGTTTTAGAAAAAGTAATCACATCTCTTCAAAAATTGTTGTGATTTTTGCTCGTCAAAATCTCGCACGGTAACCTTGTAAATATTTATTATAGATTACTCCAGCGATTATTTGTATAATTAAAAAAATACAGTACCTGACATAACATTGAGTGCGGCCTGCTTACGTGCAGGAGGCAATTTCCCGTCGATCGGATCTCTCGTGCATGCATGCGTACTTATCGACGCACGGCCTGAAATCAAAATATACCACCGAATTATCCGCTTTCACCACAATAATTATTACAACTAATCAACTATTTCAAGTGAGAAGTACACTTTTTTGTGCCACCAAGAATTATTGAGCAAGCATTACAAGTAACGTAAGAAAATAGTCCTTCACAATCACCTTCGTGATAAGTGTTGTGTATTTTAAATGATTCGGCAATTAAAATAAATCGATATATGAGATTACTTTAAACGTACCATCTACAAGAGAGCAAACATGAATGCGCGTGCAATCGACCATCCCCGAAGATGTGGCCGACACGAGATAAATTACTCTAAATTATTGGTTTACTGATTATTATATCGATTGAGTATTGTCTACTCACTCTCCCACAACAAATCCATCATAGAATTGTTCGATATGCGCGCCGGGCACCTAAAAATCAATATTTACTTCTTCAAAAATTCCCAAAATACCCATACCATCGTATACGAAGGCGTGACTTGTTGCCGCTGGTCAACCGGGAAACGCAGAATCTAAAATAAACGTTTAAACAAATCAAAGATCAAAGATCAAAGACCAACATGAAATCCGGGACCAGTCATGAGAAACATCTCAGGTGCGTCCTCTCGTAGATACAGGAAGAAGTCGCGGCCCTGAATTGCCCAAGTGATCGATTTCATAAATGCTTGAAATGCCCCATAGATTACGGTGTGAACAATACGATTACGGTAGTCGTATTAATATTATTGATTGGTGCGCTAACCACATCGATTGGAGCAGTCAGAAGCATTCGGTGATTGTGCACGAAAAGACTGTTGGCAGCGAGATCCATGAGAGATACGTGAATCTGAAAATTAGTGAAATTGAAAAATCTATAATGGTATACTAAGAATAACATTAAAGAAAGATGTAATAAAGTTTGTTAATAAAGACGTTTAATAATTTGCAGTACAAAGTGTAGTGTCTATCGACTAGAAATTAGCAAATATTTAAGCGTATTTTAAGATTTACCAAAAAATTCAATAATATGCGCAAAATTCGGACCTGTCCACCGTTTCTCGTCTTCGAGCCGCTAATCAGTACCAATTGGGTTCCGCCAACGGCCCCCGGCGTCGGCAGAGCGAAGATGTACTTGGGCATGGCTGAATTAGACTATTAAATGGAGCCTTTAAGCTCACTTTCATAAGCTCCCTTTAAGCTCCTTGGAGCTTTTAAAGGGAGCGTAACCTCTCTCAATGGCCTCTTCAACGCGCAATGCTCTCTTGTTGTTAGATAACAGAGAAATAGTGTGCGCAATGAAGAGGACATTGAGAGAGGATTTTTTCTAGAAATACTCACTCTGAATGCCGAGTGGAACTTCTCCACAGAAATTGTGCCTGGCCAGATCGAAAAGAACCAGTGAGGGATCGGCTTTGCGACCACCGCTGAAATAAACGAGATCAACAATTAAGGGCATCCACTGAGCTAATTTGACTCTCGCAGTTATTACCTGATTTTGGAACTTTTCTTTTTTACTGTGTTTCCTTAGAATATTTCACACTAATTCGAAGATAAACTAAATTTTCAAAACAGATGTTTAAAAAATGGGGTAGTACGTCTTGTTTGTTATGGAAATAAAGAACTGACGTCGTTCCAGAAGTCTCGTCATTGACGGGATCATAGAGAAAATAGAGATATTCGCCGTCTAGCGATTGCTGCGCATCTTGCAGCACCGCATTACGGTAGTGGGCTGAAAATAATCTGTTGTTGAAGCACAGCTCGAGTCGCAAGTCGCTAATCTCTCACAAATGCAGCATCACTATAGAATCTTACAGGCAAGGTTTCCAAAACTACATTAAATAAATCCATACCACATTCACCCAAAGCGTGGGCAATACAAGGAACTAATGTCAATTTTCAGATAAAGATGGGCTCACCATATTGTCGATCAGCCATGGATGGCTGCTGGCCCCAGGCGAATGTGATGTCCGTTGACACGGCGCGCGAGGCCATTGTCGACCACTCCGCACGAAATGAACTTAAAGAAATGAGGAATGCGTTCCTAGATTGGACGAGAAATGACTTTTTAAAAATTAATTCGTTGAAATCTCCGAAATTTCTACTCACCTGTGGGGGAGTGGTTTGGTGGCCTAGCACCCAACTTGCGCTAACTACATCAAGCACGGCGTCTATGTTAGACATATTTAATCAGCACTTTCACATTGAAACTCTCCGCTCTTGTCATACAATCTGTCATACCTTGAATCAGTTTTATAATGTAGTGTGTCAACTTTGGACATATTCATTCAATGGTTCATTACCATTCCAATGTTGCATACGTTGTCGCCATGGTAAAATGATTTGTTTACATAGTTATACGGCAAATTTCACGGTCTTTCTACTATAATGTGCATCTTGTATGATTTTTTCAAATCTCTGCCAATTAAAATGTTAGTGCAATAAAAGTTAAAATTTTCGACCAAGATTAGATGCGAAATCACGCGATGAGTCTCCATTCGATTCGCAGTACTTAGCTTTAACCGCTCGGTTCAGTCTCTTGTTCAGTAAAATCAAATCATAATCTGACAAATTGACAATAAGTGACAATGAGCAATACATCGAACTATTGCTGTTTATATGTACGATAGAACAGATCAGATCTAAATTCTTTTTATTTTTTAATTCAACAACAGTGTTAGTGATCATGAACATAAATATTTTTGACAGATTATACGAAAGGATATATTCCTATACTTTTCTACAATGACATACCTAATACTTAATGAAAATGAGTAGTAAACACAAGCAATATAATAAAATATCCCTATTACCAACAAGACTTTGACTTGAAACTATCGGCTGATACATGTATTACACAAATACTACAGAAAGCCAGGCAAAGACAAGTTTGCCCTGACTAATTTGGAACATCACATCAACATCAAGACATTACGGAGAATAAGAAATCTTGCATATCCAACTATAAGAGAGTGAATACGAAGAAATGGACGATCGTATTGTCTCTTAACTCACAAAGACACATTCGAGCAAATTTGAAAATCTGCGCTCTAGCCACGCTTTTTAGTAGACAAGGAGAGCGAGATATTGTGGCCAGAGTGGCGAGTTTTGAATTAGCTCGGAGTGTGTCTTTAAGATAGTTTTCCAACACAAATGGCGTGTGTGATAGGTTTTTTGGATACCCATTCGATCCACCCAGTTGTTTCGTTGCACCTGATCAGCTCTGGTGACATTCTAAAAACAACGGCATATTACATAAATAGATAATGATGTCTTACTTTGAATGGTTGACATATTTGTTCGCCTCACGTGGTCGGCAATTGAGTTCAGCAAATACGCCATCTTCCATCGAGTATTTATAATGTATCAGCGGCGCCTGAGAACTGCCCTTTCATGATTTACATACATTCGAATCGGAACCTCGCAGTATTCCACGTCAGGAGGACAATCCATCAGATTTGTTTCGAATGGGGGACAGTTCTTGATGCCTTCGGCTGATATGTATTGTTATTAAGACACAGGCTCAGTGAGATTCCACGTAGTGTCTGTCGGACATCGACCTAGCCGATTTGGCTCAAATTTTTTTATAGATACCCCCATGGCCCCCTATCACAAAATCGGTATTCATTTGGGATCCTTGAAACACAGATGTGGAGGGTTCTCGAAATTTGAAAACTCGATTTCACCAAAACTTAGTGGAGCGACCTAGGTCCAATATTAGTGTGGAATAATTATATGTATTCCTATGCAACAAAAACTCGCTATAGGACGGTCCTGAAAAAAATTGTCGAAACCTTGCCATATTTATACTCATTTTAAAGAATCGTCGACCACGTCATTTTTCATGTTTGTCGTGTTCTATGAAAGTCGTTTGTTCTCAAGAAACAAGCGATGGAAAAGATTTGTATTCAATAAATCTTAATTCATGTATTTCTCTTGTACATGAGTTTCAGACAAAATGTTCAACATGAAAGTTGTTCTAGTCGAAAAGTTCTTCAAAATGAGTACAAACATGAGGGGTTTTAAAAGCAAAAATATTTTCGAGTCATCTTCAGGTTCATTTATCTCAAAAAACGGGTCGATCGATTTTTTTGCCTCATTCGACGCGGAATTTTTTGCTCTATAAAAAGAAGGAAAAATTGGGATGCCGTTTTTTTGTTTTAAAATTTTAATTAAATTTAGAATGTTTTGAGGAGGTAAAAAATCAGTTTGCGATCGGATATCCGGACCGTCCTATAGCGAGTTTTTGTTGCATAGGCCTACATATAATTATTCCACACTAATATTGGACCTAGGTCGCTCCACTAATTTTTGGTGAAAATCGAATTTTCAAAGTTGAGAACCCGCCACATCTGTGTTTCAAGGACCCAGCCTAAATGAATCCCCATTTTGTGATAGGGGGCCATGGGGTATCCACAAAAAAATTTTGAGCCAAATCGGTGAGGCCGGGGTCAGAGGCTCAACCCTCGAATCTTACTGAGCCGGTGTCTTAATAATAAAAATAACAATAAAGGTAAAGGTAAAGGTACAACCCGTTATTCAAGGCACACGAAGTCCTGCGGGTTATCACTGCTAGACCAGTGATATTTCAAGGCCAATTAAAATAACAATAATGAGAATTAATAACATAAATAATAATAATTATTATTTTCGACAAGTATTATTTACTAACGCTGTCGTTCCCAACACGCGACTTTGGCATCTCGTTCCTTTTTTCCGGTTTCCGGATCTCGATTAACTTCTAATGTCCACCATTCCATACCAGCGCAGTACATTTCATTGCTCATTTGTGAATAATAGAATGGGCCGGAGGCTAAATGATAATTAGAATGAAAACACTTGAAAGTTACCAAAAAACCTGTTATGAGCAATTGCTGGCCCTCCGGACATTTGACACTGTAGTTATCGTGAGTGACATTCATTGTTATTTTGTATGGAGGATCAAACTTCCATTCGTACGACGGCTCTGCTATAGTCAAAGTCTCACAATTCTCTATAATTTAAATCATATTGGCAATAGTTCGTATCATGTTAAATTGTCGGAACTTCTTTGATTTTTGGCCCACCCCTCCCCCCATTTACATCTTTTTCATCGAATGGAGGGGTCGTACTCCTCACTGGGAGGACGATGTCCACGGGGGCGAAGGGCTACCCGAGCATGTAAGTGTTGAAGAAGTGCCGCGCAGTGCACAGAAATGAGTGCCGAAAAAAAACTCACTTTTGCGCATGCATATAGCGGACTTTAGAGGATCGGTATCATGGTGACTCGTAGCATAGTGGTCGATTCTGCACATGAGACCCCACACAACTTTCCCACCGTATTGCATCACATATCCGTCAGGGCAAGTCAGCGAGTTATTACATGTCTAAATGGCAGATTACCACTAAGACTTGGAACTTTTGTTTGGAATGCGTTTTCAGCTAAAACTGGAATCTTTTCATTTAGGTATTTTATTACGTTTTCATTACTACTATATTATTATTATTATTATTTATATTTATTTTATGATTTATTAGGTAATTTAGTAATTTAATATTTTAGTACGGACAGTGTTCTGATGTGGGAAGAATACTGAGCGTTTGTTGGAGATGATTGGGTCGGTGCATTCTGCTCCTGGATCACAGTTCATCGCTTTAGGCGGCAGGGTAGTGCAAGTACCGCACATTTCCAGAACTGAAAGGAGCTGTTGTAAATGAGATAATCGAAATATTAATTTATTGTATATTTTGCGGTTAATGGCATTATTATCATTACTGTTAGTTTTAATCTACGATATTCAATAATGTCTTATGCTACCCCGTTGTAGCAGAGTATAATGTTATATTATGCTAAACAAACACAGTTTGTTGAAGTATAATATTTATTATAGTTACATTGCAATATCAGTCAATTGGCTTTGTACGGCTTTGTCAATACTGCCGACGACGCCGACAAAGCCAATTGATTGATATGGCAAAGAAATATAATATCTTTTCAACCTTTTACTTATCTTTGCAATGTTATTTACGAACTTAAATTATACATATTATTGTCATGTTACATTTACTTACTGTTAATTGTATTTAATATGAGAACAACAGGATACAATACTGACCACTTTTGTCGCCACATCCAATGGTAACGTTGTCAGTGAGCTTGGTTGATTGATAATGCCACTTTGAATCGGATACATTGCACAATAATCTATCATTCGAGAAGCGAGGATGTTTTAGTCCCTTCAGATTATTTTTGTAAGACGTAGAAATTAAATACACTCACGGAAAATTATCTTAGAAATAGGTTATCTAACTGGACTACAAACGATAAAAAATAGCTTACTCCAAACGTATTCTCTCGCTCGAGATAGTAACGGGGATTTGAGTGAGCTAACAATTATATGTCATCTCATATATGCGAGAAAGTTTCTCTAATTATCGCGTCTAAGCTAACCTACTGCTCAAATATGAGAGAGTTATATGTACCTTCGCTGAATACACCAGTAGTTCTTCAGGTTTACATTTCGCATATCCATCTTCCGAAATAACGGGAGGCGCACAATTTGGACAGAATTCATTAGATCCAGCAATAGTGTATTCACAAGTCTGCGCGTCAATTTTATCTTATTTTAACAAATCAAAAAAATTTGGAACCCTACCTTCATTTGCACAACTTTGTTCATGGAGCACTGGGCTGCGCTGACTTTCTTCAAAATCGAACAAGCACCATTATTATAGGTATATGCAGTGCATTCCAATCCGTAACTATCACACAGTAGTGCGCACTCTCGCCTACCGTATACACCAGTGGTGAAGTTTATATTTTCGAACGGCAAGCTCACCTGAATTTAGTATTTCACACTGATTTTACAAATTGAAAACATACATTTGTCGGAATATATATGCCGAATGATGATACAGATTCGATAATAGCTATTATCAACCACAGTTGCATATGCATGTTTAGGCTGGAATGGATTTGACTAGCTGAAGAGTGAGGCCAAGCCTAATCGGAGCTCCTCCTCCCAAGATCGTACTTTTTGATATTGCTAGGAGACCGATTTTATTTGATTAATACTGAGTCTATGTATAGAAAAGAGCGCAATGATGATGTATATATATATATTTTTTCAGAATCGATTATGCATCATTATTATATGTGTGTGCAGCGAAATCCACTCCGTTACTGTGTATCACATACTCGTTCGAATTCCTCCCTATTGTATCTACCAGCTGTACATTTTGAAATTGTGAATGCTAACCTGAATTTATAATCAGTTGGCGTTTTGTCACAATATCAACCATCATTGTGGGGGATGCTCTCCGAAAAGGACGAACATTAAACGCAGTTGCGCTTGCATGACGTCCCCAGAGCATATCCATTAAACCATTGCTAGGAAACAGGTTTTATTTGATGAATTTTGAGAGGATATGCGCAAAGGGAGAATGATGAATGCCATGCCTATTTTTAGAACGATATTCGTTTTGAATTGGTTTTGCTAGCTTTTTATGTTATACAGTACAGCAGAATCCCCCAGTGAAAATGGGCGCCCCGGGTGACCCGGGGCGCCCATTTGGCCCCTCGATTTTTTTACGCTTTGAATAATGAATATCAGCCGTTCAAATTGTTTGCATTCTTTTACTCCAGATATGAGGGTATTTATCAAAGAAAGTTTGGAATTTTAGAAATCATGTAGCCAGAGAAAAAATATTGAAAATTATAATTTTTATCAATTCTTGGCTAATGCCGCGCAAAATTTTTGCAAAACTCGCGCACGCTCGGCAAATTCTATCGCAAATTGAAATCTTTCCAAAATTTTTTTTTCTTAGCACAAGTGAGTTGACAAGCTTTTAAAAAATCCAAACGTTCTTTGATAAATACCCTCATATCTGGAGTAAAACAACGCAAACAATTTGAACGGCTGATATTCATTGTTCAAAGCGTAAAAAATCGAGGGGCCAAAAGCCCATTTTCACTGGGGGATTCTGCTGTACTGTATATATACTTCGCACTCGAACTGTGTCTCTGCAATTCGCAAACGCACGAACGGGTGTATGTTCAGAAACTGTAGGAGCAACAATAAAAAAATATCATTTTAAATAAGATTTATTCATCATCATTGTTCTGGCTTCGTTGCATGACATTTTGTTCATTCATCAGTGGGATTTTACAAATTTTACAATTGCAATATGCATTTGTAACGAAAAGAATTGAAATATGATACAACTTTGGTGTATACTACATAATTACAGTTTATCGATCTTAGAAAACCGCGATCTGGTCTCTTCTAACCGATTCCAAATCATCGTCGATTGAGTCGATGAGTGAGAAGGACGCGAAGATGGCAAGAGCGGAGAGGGTGTGCCAGACATCATGGGCGTCGTAGTAGTCGAAGAGGATACAGTCACCGTTGTGCGTACGAGACTGCGCTGGGGTTTCCTTAAAAGAATAAGCATTTAATGCCACATCACAAGTTTACTCTACGCCCTCGCAAACAAAAAAAAACGAGAGAGTGTGGCTAGAGTTTAATTTGGCTAGCTGTGTGCCTTCGACAGAATTATTTATTTATTATCTTGATGTACCTTACGGGAACGAGGATGCAAAAGTGTCTTCTCCTGAAGCACTCTCAATGTTCGATGTACTGTCTAGCTACTGGAAAATTTTGTGTATGATCATGACACTCACTCCCCAATCGGTCAGATGACTGAAGAAGAAGAAGAGTGCGGGTATCCAGGCACAAACCGACACGATCATGTAGAAGAGAGGACGAATACGATTGATGGATTCGCTATGGACCACCTACAAATATATGTTAAAGTTTAAAGGGGCTGACACCTTTGTCAACGGTCTCTTCAACGCTCTACGCTCTCTCGTTGTTAGAGAACAGAGAAATAGTGTGCGCAATGAAGAGACCATTGAGTGAGATCACTCTCCCTTTAAAGGGAAATCTCGAGCTAATTTAAATATCCATGTTGGAAGCGCTCTCTCGTAGGGAAGAAGAATGCGAGAGTGCATTGCCAAAGGGGAATGTTTGAAATTAGCCCGGATGAGCCTAGAATATTACAGAACGTCTCACTTTTATTCATTGTACACAATCATGTTATATTCCCAATTATTTAAAAGTCTAAAAACACAATACAATAATATAATTTCATTTAAAATTTAAAATCTTGCGATATTTTAGTAATAATATGATAATATGAAGCGTTGAAAAATGGGAAATTCAAAGTTTAATTTTTGACGTGATTAAACACGAAAATATTACCTTCATGACTATATAGTATATTGTGTAGCCGATGCTGTTTCCTAAAACGGGAACGAGCAGGGAGGTGGGAAAGTCTCTCGGATACGAATACCACACCACTCCGAGAAAGAGCAGGTTCAAGATTATTGCGATTAGCAAGAAGTAAAAACGTCTCTGAAAGATATCTATTCGTGAAATGTCTTCAATAATAACGATATTCTACTGCCTTCCCGTTAAGAATCAACGATTCGCCGATTCGCCTTGGCGAAGGACACCCTTCATAAAGGCTTTCCTAACAGCTATGCCCCATGCGATCAATTGTTCAATTATTATAGCTTTTTATTAGTTCAATATTTATTGTTTTCCGTTAGCATATAGATTTGTTTTTTTTTCCAACAAGCCCTGGGATCGCTGATTAGATCATACCATCACTGACTAGAATTTTACTACAAGTTTACTATAAGTGAAAGAACATTTGACGAAAGGCATTACAGTATTATTCACCACTTGCAGAAATCTTACTTCAAACTAGAAATAGACTTGTAAATCTATTTCAAGTGGGAATGATAAGTAAACTATTTGTTGTGAAAGGTGTTTTTTTCTTCGATTCATCTTTAATCCTACCTTCGTGCCATCATCTCTCCTTCGCGTAGCTACTCTTTCCACCTCTTCATCGTCCTCTTCCTCTACATTAGGAGCCATTTCTGCGTAGACGATCTAGAAAATTAAATTTAATAAATAATTTTTTTTAAATTCTTATCCCCACTCTAGCTTTGAAATGCAACTCAGGGGGTATTCTTATGAATTAAACTAATAGCTATCGTTAAATAACCCCTGCCACCTTCCCCAAGTCCTTTCTATTATTAGTATTATTTTTCTTATCGTTTCTGTATTTGCTGTCGCACCTGTCACGGTTGTATCAAATAAATAAATAAATAAATAAATAAACATTTACTATGGAAGGCAGCTCGCATTGTCGCATTCCTCTCCCAACGTCTTCACGTTGCTCCCTACGAGTCCGACAATCGCCCTGAACATTCGGTCAAAATGCAATAAATGAATGATTGAAGGTCAAAGACAGCAATGGTCCAAAACTGTCTGCAAAGGTGCAGCAACTGATTAAATACAGTGATCCTTCTGTATAAAATTCTCACGACATCTTTATTTCTGTTAGATACTGTAGATAATATTAATTATATAACTTCTTTTGGTTAGATAATATATTTCTTTTTACATCTCTTTTTTATTATTCGTTAGATTATTTTATGCGCATGAACATTTGTAGTACAACTGGCCAGTTTTCTTAATTTAAATTTTCTTAATTTAGATTGTTTTGTATTCGATATTTCGCTTTTTTTTATGTCTGTTCACTTCGTTCTCTAGTCGGCTCATGTCTCATGCGTTCAGTCTCTGATTTGTAACGTAATATTGAGTGAGAGTGCATCTGGATTAATCATCTTTGATCTTTGATCTTCCGTTTCATCTCAAGCAGTGTTCTAGGAGTTTCTAATATCTCCATGCGTACCTTGAAGTAGAACTCTAATGAGGCGAAACCCATCGCCGCTAGGTAGGTGAGTGTGAAGATGATCTTGAATATTACACCGTCGAAATACTGAAATTTATCGGATTTCAGACGTTCCATTTTTACAAGCCTCATTTTGGTTAATATTAATATAATATTTACGTTGGTTTGAAGTAAAGAAAGTAATTCTTTTAAAGTGTCCTAGATGAAGAAAAGAAGCTTCATAACACCAATACGCACTAACCTCAAAGCAGCTGCTTTTTACGGCACAAACAAAAGTTTAATAAAACCGCAATTTAAACCCCCCCCTCACCAAGTTTAATATGTTTAACCCGGTTTAACCTTACCAACCAAAATACCTGAGTAACACTTATTATTTAAATTTCAGGATTGTTTAAGAATAAAGAATCTAATACATATTTCGTCGTCTTGGTGTTGCCCAAAAGCTGTGAAAGGGATAACTAATCGTAAAAAATTTCGATTTCTTTATTTGATCGACAATTATAAAATATCTTAAACTCACCACTCCAATCATTGCCATGAAAATTAGCAAGGCCATGAATGAGAATGTGTATTGCGCTGATGCAGTCATGTCTGGATTGCGTAGAAGATAGACCTTAACAAGTCCAAGTACTCCCATCACGTACATAAACGCCGTATCTGAAATCATACAAAACTCTCCATCGGTCGCGAAAATCTCGATTTCCTAATTCCATTTAATATTATAAAACATTTTGCACGTATGTGGCCTAACAATTAGGTGGTAGTTAGCTTGAAGAACTAGTTTATATATTATGAAACATATCAATACCGAATTGATAATTCTCGTTGGAAGGGCAGATGTGATAGCAAGCGGAGAGGATGCCTTGCATGATCATGGCAACGCCGATAGCGTAGTTCAGGCCGCCATGATGGGGAACACCGTAATACTGAAAAAAACTAATACTGAAATACTTTGAGCGTAGTATACGATGCGTTTTACTCGGAAATGATTCCGAAATTCGCAAAAAAGTAGATGCAAAGAAATTTCTATCGTTTTCGTTTCATAATCGTTTGCTTTAAAATTATGATTGTTATTATTATTATTCCTACATGTGGTAAGTCCATATTTCCATGTTCTTCGCGTTGCTTGTGATAGCTTCGATTGCGCAGACACGTTGAGAGTAAGAACAACGCGCCGGCACTGACGTACCATACATTGGAGAGAACGTTGTTGAAGGCGAAGAACTCCCATGTTCTGAGGGTGTTCGGTCGCGCACAGCGATAATTGAACCTGAAATTATTTTTTTTCAAAAAAAATTTTTAATTGTTTCATATTTATTCTGATGCTGTTGTTTGTTATCCTAAATGTTGCCAATGTTGCACGACAAAAAATCAACTTTACAAAAGCGAATATTACATTTTAAATTACTTTTGTTATATTTCATTTGGCGACCCGAATGAGAACCGATGAATAATAACCGACTGGATGATAACCATTTGCATACTATACTGTCTATTCATTTAATTTTGTCTCGTATGCAAATATGTAGTTTCCATCCAGCCGGTTACTATTCATCGCTTCTCATTCGATCATTTGGCGTTTGCAGATTACAACTTACCAGCACATGTCCAAGTTGCCCATTTGGTGAACTGCATACTGCCAGGCCAATACGAGCAAAACGACTGGCAAGCCATAGTAAAACGCTACGTTCAACATTGACCTGACAAGATAATCTTTTTAAAGGCGCACTCCATATTGAAACTATTTGAAACTCCTCGCTATGACCACACTCTCTCGCTTTCCTTTTCTACAAGAGAGTTTTGCCAGAGTGTATAGTAAAATTTGTTTGGGATCTGTCTTTCAATATATCCCATAACTTTCTTGACTCTTCCCGCTCGCGACTTTCCTAGTAGAGTGGCCATAAATGAGAAAAAAAGATACCCTGCGTATCCATCGTAAATATGGTTCCGCTCCATCCATCCTTGCCGAGTTATGTCGGCGATAGTGATCTTTAATAAATTATAGATCATCGAGAGAAAAAATTTGCAGACAATATTTGACAGTTCTTCAGATTACCAATTTGTAATATTGCTAATGTCGTATTGCATCCCTATCATATTATCTATAGTGCATCTCACCACTTGAGCAGGCAGCAACAGAATCTGCTCATCCGCATTAATGGAAGCGACTTCATTCTTGAATCGTTTGTCAGAATATGCTCTACATATGGCCATTAGCGCTCCTCCGAGCAAGAGACTCAATAAAAAGGCCGCTACCGTAGAGTAGATCACGATCGTATAGTGCAGAGCTTAACGACGTTGGGTTAGCAGAGCGAGAGTTCAAAGCAATATTCGCTTGTAAATATTGTAATATTGAATATTATTCTGATTTTCCCTTATCAAAAAATCGAAATAATACTCAATAGTTTGTTTCCAAAACTCACTGCTAGGGGCGGCTTCAACAGTCACAGTGAAGTGCTTCTTCCGAGGTTCCACATAACTCGGAGTGGTTGGCTTGTCTACCGGCATCCCGTCGCATTTCTTATCATTTGGCCTAACGACAAAGATAATGAAGAACTTCTTCAAGAAACGGCGCTGAAAAAAAATTAATACTTTTTAGTCCCGCTTCTGTTCGGTCAATTTTTGTTTAAAAAATGTTTTCTAGCAAAAGGCGATGCAAATATGTTAAAAACTGGTGTGCATACAGTGTAGTTTATACCTCTACAGTGATCGCTCCAGCTCCGCTTACAGATTCACGAATTCCTTTCGCCTTTACGGTCTCTTCGAGATCAAAGACTGGACACTGCAATAATATTGATCATTCATCACTCAATTGTTGATGTTGTGCAATATTTCGATGCAATTAGTGTTGTGTACTACAGTGAAAATCGGAGGAAGAAATTCGGCACTAGGTCGCATGAGAACCGATGAATAATAACCGACTGGATGATAACCATTTGCATAATTTGTCTATTCATTTGCTCTTGACTCTCATATACAAATAGTTTTCATTCAGTCGGTTCTTATTCATCGGTTATCATCCGGCGTTGTGCCAGAACATCTTTTGAGATGCAACCGATACTCTCGTAGACCACAGAGACCATGGCCGTGAAAGGGATAAAATCGTTGATAAGGGTATCTCTTTGTTGTGTTTATCAACATTATAAATGATTGGAATGCAAAGGAGACAATTCTTTAAAAGATGGAAATTTTAACTGAAGGGTATTAGTCACAAAGTATTCCGAGAGATACTAAACACCCTTGCATTGCCTTGATCACTCCATAAATATGATCAGTAACAGTTTCCTAAATGTAAATGACGGCCTACCCCCGATTTGGAAAAAAAGGAAAATTTAAAAAAACGGGAAAATGGAAAATAAACGGGGGAAAACGGGTAAAAAATGTGATTGCCCATAAGGTTATCCATGCTTGTCAAACTTCAGCTTACCTCTCCTTTCTGTACCGAAACGGTCATGCACACTGTGCAGTTCGACTCAATTCGAACAACTACCGAATCGATTCCCTTGGGAAATTCGAACTGATAGAACACCGGCTCAGAAGTGGAGGCTGACGAAAGAAGGGGCTTTCCCAATCTGAAATTAGAAGGTCTCAGATCACTGTTGCGTCATGACTAGTGACATATGTATATGCAAACGGTCTCATATACCATGTGTAGAATTCTTATCGGAATTCCATTGAGACCACTTGCCACGAGCTTCTAGTTGTCGATAATGAAAATTGATGATTTTGAGGGTGATTTTTGGAATTGTTCGGAGATGAGATGTAAGCATTGAATTTGATCTCGAATTTATCGAATATTAGAAGCTCGTTGCAAGAGGCTCGACGGATTTTCGGTGAGAATTATATACTTCTGGAAAGGGTAAAAGTCACTAGTCATAACTCCACACTGCGACCTGTTCTTTAAAAAATATGAGCAAAAAGTCGCTAACGAACTGTAGAAAGAAGTCGTTGACCAGCGTTGTTGAGAACTCGTAATGTACTGGAAGTACACTGCTCAGTTCTACCGTAATCGATATCTCTCGGTCTTTCGCAGGATCATCCAGATAGTACGGGCACAGTGTTCGCGCAGTATTCTTGTACATATATACGTCTTTAAGGGTAACGGGACACTGGAATTAAACAAGTTTTATAACAATGTTTTAATTTTAAAAGGCGAACTTGAGCTGAGATTATGCTGGCTGGTTCCCTGAATACGGAGAGAAGCGGAATCGATTGGTTGGCGTTATCGGAAGAAACGTGAACTCGAACAACATGGGCCTGAAAAATCATCAGAGCAATTTTTTTAAAATTCTTTTATTGCGCTATATTTTAGAAACAATAGCGCAATAACAACACTGATTTATTTGCAGTAAAATACAATACATCGATCATTTTCCTACACAACATACTTTGTTGTTTGTGTTTGTTTTGTTGGTTCAGTTTTCGGTTGAATTTAAAAATATTAAAGAAAAAGCTAACCTGATCAACGATGAATTTGTAGACTATCAGTTCGCTATAGGCCCTCGTCGTTCCATTATAGAGCTTTCCTATCTCGCCCTTCTCTTGTTCCACTTCCCGAGCATTTACAGTCAACCACCACAGAAGAGTAGGCACAATGTACCGTACTCGCATACACACTAAACAGCACAAGTCTTTGTACACTAAACAACACAAGTCCTTGCTTGAACAACACCACAGGCAAGGAAAAGGAGGAATGGATCCGAAGGTGTGGCCCTCTCGCTTTTATTCTAAGCGGAAGACACTGATAACAGTGTTATCATTGTCCGATTTATAAATAATGCCCCTATTGTATCTACACCAGTCGGAATTATTAGTAATATATGACCAACTGAATCATTGTATCTGAATAAATGAGTAATCTTGTGTCCAGGGAGAGTCCCTTCCAACCCAAGCATAATGTCAAACTAATAAAGATGGAAGCATCTCAATCATCGCCGACTCATTTTCGAAATCTGTTTCTTTCATCAACAATTTTTGTATCTTTTACTCCATATGCATGTTGGTAAAACATATGGAATAATTTAAAGCAAATGATCCTTTCCCTACACTTTGTATTCCGTTTTAGGTCATCGATCGAAAACTTAAAGGTAGTCTGTCAAACAAATCAAGTTGAGGTCATATAACTTATCTGATGCCTTCGACATGGTAAACATAAGTGAAAAAATAAATAAATAAATCTGAACGAATTATATAGTGATCTGAAGCGCGAGATCTGGCAACTTCCTAGTTTTATCGGCTTCGGCCGTGCACGATCTGTACATATCGGAACGATTTATTGTAAACGTTGTTTCAAAAACATCTAAATGTAAAAAAAATTTTTTGGACTTTACATTGTTTAATTAGTATAAGATTAATGATCTTGAAAAGAAATTTTTGAATGGCAGTCTCCCTTTAATAAAATCCATGGATATTCTTCCGGTCTTACTTTGGTCTTATTATGGCCTTATTTTCGTATTATAAATATATTTAATCTTCATTTACATCACTGATCTTGCACATTCGTTTCTAAATATGTAAGATCAGTGCAATTAGAGCGAACAAACACTTCCCAATAGTTGTTATCAACCTATATTAAGAAGGATCAATAGCAAAGGCGTAGCTCTATTTCGAAATCGTTGTTGGAATTGAGGACCAATAACAAAATAATGATTCGAGTTGTTCTCTGTTAATCAGGCGAATATTATTCGGGAAATTTTGACGTGACTCATAATTGAGTCGATTACAAACGTAACCTGCAAAGGCGTAGGCGAATATTCCAGATAAAAAAGTAAAAAAAGGTAAAGGTAAATCCCGTTATCACAGTATTCTGATCCAAACCATTTTTCTTCGAAAGCAAGACAAAGGAGAGACCATTGTATTCGAGAGAGTTTGTATGTTGAGCGGTCGTTCTTGCTTTGAAAGTCATGAGAACGCTGTGTTATTCAAGTTACACGAAATCCTGATGGGCTGCTATGCGAGAACTAGGCCAGTAAAAATTCCTGATAAATTGCGGTAAATTTCCTAATGCTATGTCTCATTTGTGCCGCGCCAATCCGCCATAACAACGGAGACATCCACGTCAACCCTGCAGAGCCTAAATTTCAAAACAAGAATGTTTCATAAACATAATATAAATATTTTAAACATTGTATTTTCCCCAAAATTGAAATAGCACTTTGTTACGACATCTCCGTCGTTACGGAGGAGGCGCGTAAGACAAATGCAAAATCGCATGTATTTTTTTTAGAATTAGATTTAAAGTGATCAACGAGTGTTTCCTCGAGTTTGACAGAGGGAAAACATGTTTTGACTTTTTTAGGGTAACTTTTCTCTTTCGTTTTGAATTTTTACTTAATGTATGTCAAACTTGGGATTTGATGTTGGGTATTTTTTAGTTTTTTTGTTATTTTTTTGGTTGTTTGTTGACATCGCAGAGAATCTCTCCCATGTAATTTTCTAGAGCAGGATCATTTTGCTATAAACAACTATGTTTCAGTTGGTCCTGATGTTGTAAAAAGAATAGAATGATTGATATGAAGAGGAACAGACATACGGAGTATGGGAAGTAAACTTTCAATTAATGGGTCAGTTAAAGGAGAAAATAGGGACTGCTGAAAAAAAGTGGACGGACAACAAAATATGTAAATGACGACGATATGAGTCTCAACGCCTGAAATCAGAACAGAAAGGGATGGCACAACCTCCCATTTTACCAAGTGATGGATTAACACGCGTGCAAACATGTGTGTACCCTGATCACCGGTAGATTATCCCATGATGAACTCTTTCAGGTCTACACCTCCACTACTCCTCCACTCTACGTATATATGAGGAATGGTGCTGAACAGTGGTCTCACAAGGCAGAGGTAGAAAGATATTGGGAGGTCGTAATCTTCTCCCGATCTGACACAGAGCACACTATATATTTTCAGTAAAATACTTTCTGTGTATTATATGCAATTAAAAAAATGTAATAACTGAGGAATGGAAAAAATTATTAAAAAAATATCGGTAAGACTTTCATTTTCGGTAAGATTTTATTTTCTTTTTTTTTCGGTAAGATTAGAATTTTCGGATTCACTTTTTTAAACATCTTTAATGTTCTTTTAATCATCTCAAAATAGGTAAATATACTTTATCAATTCACACTATTTTCATGAATGCCTTAAACTGCACGATAAGCCATTTCAACAACAGATTGGCCTCCGAGTGAATAAGCTTGAATGAACATTTCATCGGTCTCAGAGACGATCTTTGGTTGCTGAACTCTCCAATCACAAACTCTGTAAAAGATAATCAATATGTGAAAGCAGCATTGATGATGATAATGATCTTACTGAAGTCCTGAAGGGCGTTGATCTCTCTGGAACTTCACTTCTATTCCCATAGCAGCACAACTATTGTCCCATCTTGTTCCTAGAACCTTAGGTGTCATTTCTACCCTCTTTCCAGCTGGAGCCTTAAAATCAAGATATCGTTAATATTCACAGTAAAATTCAAACACCTTGATGAGGTAATATTGGGTTTGGTATTCGATTCCGACTTTGCCGTTTCCAACTTCGGATCGGAGAGTTTGGAGAGTTGTAGTAGCAGTGATGGTCTTGATACCGGCGGGCTAAAAAATAATTTCATTAGCGATTAATTAAGCAATGATTATGATTTCGATTATAGCTGAATTGAAATATAGGTAAAATATTTTATTGTTTCAAATTTTAATAAAAAATTTCTTACTCTATCAGTACATTTGTCGCCAGTCCATCCCGTTGGGCACAAACATTTGGCACAATTGTTGACATCTTGAACTCCACCATTTGAGCAGGTTACAGTAGTCTTGCACTTGGCTGAAATTTACAATATTTGTCTTATAATTTTAATGGTGTAGAATTTTAAGAAAAAGTAGAGCACAAAAAATACCAAAGCAATCGAAGTGCTTGTTAACTCCAAGGATATCATAGAAAGTAGGAAGACGGCCCATCATTCCTTCTTGGTAGATCTTGTATGCTGATTTGGCATAGATGGCGGGCTTGTTTTTGTCCATCGCGAAACTAAAAATGAAGTCTTTTTTAAGCTGGTCTCATGAAGAGTATGTTTTGGATATTTAAAAGTTTTTGAAATTGTTATCTAAAAATGCGAAACGTTCATACGATATATATGTTTGTGGTTATTTAATTTAGGTGAACTTACTCCTTATGATAATAGTGCATGTTACTGCCAAATTCGTAAGGAATCTCACGAAGAACTGTCTTGTCTTGCCCTTCGAGATCGAAATTGTGCTTGTCATCTTTGATGATGTTATTGAAGTCGATGTCAACATAGGAATCACGATCGAAACGAGATTGAACATGGAAGAATCCGAAAGTGTGAGAGAGTTCGTGGCAGATTGTGCCAATCTGTAATTTCAAATTCATTGTATGAAGCTTCCAAAGGGACAAAAGACTAAACGACAAAAATATAAAAGATAAAAGATAGGGCTTGAACAAAATAAACTTTTTTTTTTATTTAAAAAAAATGCGTCGTATCACTTACGTTCATGCAGTTTGCTCCCAGGTTAAGTCCCTGAGTTCCACTTCTGTCATTGATTTTTCCTACATAAGATGAACATCCACCGGACTCTCTAACCTCCACACTATAACGTTTTAACTTTTTAGAATGTTCTTTTACCTGATATTTTGATTGATAATATAGACATACCGATATCCGGATGAAGCTGGCTTGAACTTGACACAAGTGAACTTCTCCCAATATTTCATTGCTGCTTCGATAGTTGGACGTCGGTCAGATGCTGTAAAAGAACTGTTTAGTTTGAAATATAACATAATTAAATAAATATTGTGTGTCAACATAATTAGAGATATTACCGTATCCAGCAGAATAAGAGTAGGGAATGACTGGATTGACTGTTCCCCAACTGTATCCACCATCTTTCAGAGCCTGACGACGAGTTTTGTTGGATGACTTACAATCCTCGATAAGAGCCAATTGATCGCTGTAAATTTATTATTGATGCATATAGTAAATTAAATAATACAATAACAAACTCACTTTGTGAGAAGAAGATCGCCCTCAAAAAGATCCTTTTCCTCTCCGGCTTCGTCATTGATTTCATTAATATCAAGATCCTTGATTTGAGATCCAGGAAGGGTTTCCGGTGATTCAAGAACAGTCGAAGCGTATGCATCCTTTAGAACTTCAATCTCTTCTTTGACTTCATCAGTATTGTTCAACTTGTTTCCAAGTTCAACAAGATCCTTCTGAAGACGTCTAAGATCGACATTCTTAGCCAAATCCTTCTCGAAATCAATTGGTACCGCGAGTGAAAGAGTCAATCCACACGATAAAAGAATGAGAACATTCATGTTTCACTGTGAAGTGAAGTTGTAGTGATGAAGGGTCGATGGTCTACACTTTTATACCAATCATTTACATGTGTTCAAACAATTTCTTTCCATTTCTACAGAATTGGAGAATAAAATCGAACGTTACCAGTGAAACATTCATGAATATGTTTGATCAGATTTGGCTGGGGTACGTCAATCGTGCTCGAAATGCTTGTTTGGTCAAATAAATTCTTTAATATCATTGACGATTGAAAATTATAATAATTAAGAATAAAAAATAAAGAATAACTGATTATAAAATAATATTAGCATTAGTAATTTAATAGAGTGCATTTAATCAGCTACGAATCCGAAAATAAGGAAAAGTATGAAAAATGGCTTGATTTACGAATCTCCCCTGCCATGGACTACATCTGTTGGAATGTAATACAGAATATTAATATCATTATTATCATTATTAGAAACTTGAGTGAAAAATGTCGTGTTTATCTGGAACTTTTTATCTAATCAGTACATTATTTCGATGCACTTAGCGGACTAACACGTCATTTCCTGAAACGTTGCATACCTTTTTTACAATCACCATTATTAGAATTATCACCGTTGAGTTATCAATAATTAAACTTGTAATGATTGTTATGCATGGAAATAGTTATGACAAGGCGCATCGACGTGCTTTCCGTTTTAGACCAATCTGATATTTTTGGATATTATGCTTGGGTTGGAAGGCATTACCCATCTATAAGAAGAATCACGGGATAAGTACAAGTGATATTATTGATTGATTGTTCGATATTCGGACGAACTTTGAACCGTAGACTGTTGTTGTAGGTCATCATGGAGTACGATATCCTTGCAAAATGTTTGATCAGATTGGACTAAAACAGATCATGTCTATCATATTCATTTTTACATTCGATTCTGCCTATGCCTCACCACTCCCAACTTCACAATCATCAATATCTAATGGATGTGTACCCTACGTCTTGAGCGTATAAAAATCACTTGTTTTATTTGTGCAAATGACTTTTTCCTGTTTTGCATTGCTCAGAAACTAGAACGATCACTTTTAAATACCAAATCAGGACAATATGCGCCTCTGACCACGCCTGAGAATTTGCCACCATAAAATTGAATCCGGAATTTATTATGTGGAAGATCATGAAGGTTAAGAGAGTTTGATTCAGACGCGCTTCTACTCTTACTAGAAATGGATAATATTGTTGCATGTCAATTTATTAGCAAAAGACATGTAGAAACATTAGTCTAAAATCGTGAAAATCATAACAATAATAAATTTCAATGGAATAAATTTCAATGATCCCGGGCCACGGTTCCAATATATGGACAACAGTTTCTTCGCTAGAGCGGCACGTTTACTATCACTACCCGAAAATAGGATCGACTTTTCGATCCCAGACTGATCTATCTTTCCATTGTACCGATTTATTTACCTCTTGTACCATTATCATCTACTGTCGTCCCCACTTGAATCATTGTTTGATTTCACTTGCTTCGCATCATTCCATAATTTTATTTTCTAAAAAAATATTTATTTACAAAAATGTCGATTCTACGAGGCGTGGAATGACCAATGTAATGGGAGCTTCTTGACCCTATTACATGATATCTATCTAAAACAACTATTAATTGTAAAGGCGAAACTACAATCGAAGCATCCTCAGTGGGGTCGAGTGTTGTATCAGCACAAGAAATGAATAATGCATATTAACATTGCATGCCATCGTTAATCTGTTCCCGCTCTCGAGACGGAGCAGATGAAACAAATCGGATGTAATTGGTGCGAATTCTTGGTTGCACTCACGGCAAATTCTCTTAGATATAGGTTGTCAAACTGTTCAGCCATAGAGAAAGGTTAGCTTACTCCAAACTCTCTCAAAAAGACATCTTGGATAATACTCTCTCGCTCGAGATAGTAACTAGGACTGGAGTAAGCTAACTAAGTTATCTCACATATGAAAGAACGTTTCTCTAATTGTCGGATCTTAGATAACCTATGGCTCAAATATGAGACAGTTTGCCGTCAGTGTAGTTATAGATTTGATGATTGATCGTTGATTTTCCGTAATTGCACCCTCTCAAAGATTCACACCAACTCCGTAGGACACATTCACACTCACATTCTGCACTATAGACAAGAAAATCTATTTGTATGACTAAGTATGCTTTATTTCATCACTAGTGATTTAATGGTACGCTCCCCGTGCTAATTTTACACTCCGCTCTGGCATCACTCTCTCGAAAACTAAGAAGGCGAGAGAGCATTGCCAGATCGGAGGTTGAAATTAGATTGTAGCAAGGTGAAAATTAGTTGTCTGGATTTCTATTGGCGTTTAAAAACTGTCCCGGACGTTCATAATGTGGTGGTAGTGGTTAGCGTGGACTGAAATTAATTGCAGGTTTTGGAAAAATCAATAATCAGACTTACTATTTCGAATCTCCGTCCACGTAGTTTCCGCATAAGCGCCGTTCTTACGGGACCGGGAAGTAGTAGGGAATAGTATGGCAGACCTATGAATATGATTATCTTTTATGATATGACGCTCTCCACTGTGGTCTTGGAATCTCATCGCTAGCAGAAATCCGAAACAGGAGAGTTTTCAGGTGCTGAAGAAGTCGCCGAAATAGCGGTGGCGGAAAGCCCAAATTGGAATTGGCCAGCGCGACTAAAGTGCGGACATTCCAATTACGGCTTTCTACTCTAGTGACCTGTGTCTGTGAAAATATGAAAAGCTCGGCACTTAAATTCAAATTCGGGAATATTATTTCTGACTTTGTTTCCTGTTATTCCATATGCATTTTTTTAAAAATTTTCTAATCGGTATCTGGCAGTGCAGATTAGGATTTCTGAGTGCTCTTTAGCACCTGGAAACTCAAAAGAGAAAAAAAAGTGAAGAGATTTATTTGAATTGGGACCGCGAGTTAATTAAATTTCAAACTCTCCGCTCTGATCACACTCTCTCGCATTCTTTGCCTGCTAGAATATTAGCTCTGGGTACGAAAAAAAAATCCATTTACCCGAACTCATTTTACTGTCTGCTCTGGCAAAGCTCTCTCGTAGACAAAGGAAGCGAGAGATCATTGACAGAGCGGAGAGTTTCAAATTTTCTCAGGGTGTGTCTTTAACGTGATGTTTGAAAGATTACTTTGACTGAATATATGTGAAACAATTGGAAAGAAGACATCTAGGAACTGTCTCAGCGCTTCCACTTTTGGGAAGAACAGTTGCCATGTGTAGAGAATTATCTAAAAAGAAAGAGTATATCGGACAGATGGCGAATCAAAGTTTTAATTTAAATTTGGTCAAAGATTGGTTATATTTGGTTTTTTTTTCATCAAAGAGATTTAAAAAAAAAGAAATCTTTCAAACGCAAAAAATCCGCTGAATTTGTTATGCATCGTTACATTTGTCTTACGTGACTACGCCGTATCACCCTCCGTCGCGTCTCCGGCAAGGGCAAATGTAACCATGTATTAGATGCCTAACAATGAAAATATAAATTTCATTTCACTCACAAGTGAAATGAAATTGAGAAACATAGCTCCGAAATTAATCAATGAAATGTAGAAGAGATTTCGTTCACTTCTGGCAATGCTCTGGAAAGACCCAATTCCTATCTTTCATCTTAAATTAATTGAATTCTATAAATTAACCTGAGTCGATGTGATCTTGCTCAATGTTCGTATCTTTTTCACCGAGAATATCATAAGAATCGACGATGTGGACCAAAATCCAAACGAATACAGGAATCGTAAATATAAGTGCAGTATGCTGTAGGACTTAAATTCATTATTTGATATTTTCCGCTCCGGCCACAAGCATGATAATAATAATAGATTATGAAAAAGTTACATTACTGATGTGATTTTGACCGTATTCATTGCTTTCATTTCTATAGACGAAAGTCGAGTAGTAATTCAATTGATACAAACCCGGACCGATCACTATTAGTAGAACTAACGATATCCAAAGATAGGAATATTTCCAGATCTGAATAAATATGTGAATTTATATTTTTATTAAGATTACATTTTTGTTTTGTTTCAATATTCATCAAGAAACATGGCAATACCTTTTCCACGCACCTTTGCATGCCTTGAGAAGTGGACAAGGGCTGTGAATCGATTAAAAGTGGCTAGGAAACAGCACGCATACTGTAGGATCCATCCGGTAAAGTAGAATGAAAAATGGAAAGTTCGCAAGCATCGAGCGAGTGTGCTTGAGGCAATTACGAATTCAAAATATCTGAAATGAAAATCATTATCATCCAAGCATTAATTCTTTGAACCGCAGAAAATCAAGTCAACAATAGTTTTAGAAAAGATAATTATGGACTTACCCGAAAAAGTCGGGATCTCGAGTGAAACTATTCATGGCCAATATATTTAACGACATAATTATGTTCTTAAATCAAAATGTCAATTTATTTTATAATGAAAAAAAAAACATACCACAACCGAGTTGAGAATCAGCAAAGTCGAAAAAGTTTTAACCGTTTTCGCAATCGATATCAAAATAACAATCAATAATGCATAAGCAATGAAGGTTATCGTTGTAAGGATGCTCAAGAGAATGGTGGAGATGTACATCATGCTGTCGATGATAGTAATTCATTTGCATTCACCGAATGCCAACAGACGTTGAAATAATAAATAATGAAAGACAAATGAATATTGTAGATTTCTAAGAAATCCACACATTTGAATAAGTACGTGGCTTATTATTATTTAAACCCATCATAACACTGTATATAATCCTGAAAATAAGGAAATAATGAAAATTAAGAAATAATGATGACAAAAGTGAATGCGGATCTATTTTTGAAGAAAAAAAACAGCAAACAATTTTAGGACGTGACAAAATAATATGTTTGACTATGTATGTACGATTCAAGCTTAAACGCTACAGGGTACATGCCACGACTGAGGGAAAGTACTAACCACGCCCCTTTTACTTATTACATTAATTGGTAATCGCAAAAGTGGTGATTCTAAGTTGTTTTACAATTTTTTTCCCAAAAGAATTGATAAATGCTTTACTTTTTTTTTGTTTTGACGGTATTTCCCTCAACTTCCCAGACGCTGCTTACTATTAAAGCTCTTGCGAAAGTAATGCATAGCATTAATTGTATCATATTCAAATATAATAATAATCAAAGATGTGCACTTTCGAACAAACCGGCGCCAAAATGGCACTCATACGATTGTTAATCATCTAAAGCACCTGTTTCCACATCGTTTTAATTCTACGTAGAGAAACATATAAGAGGCAGACATTCTATTATGAGTACAAATCAAGATAAGGGCTAATTGTAAGTATACATCTTCGTCATGTCTGTAGCATCGTCAACGTGTTCTCTAGCTAACAGAGCGCGATAGTTCGTTTACCAAAAAAAGCTTTTTTTTATTCGAAATTATTATTCACATAAATTCCTTTGCTACTAGTTTCCGCTTCACATATAAACTTCTTCAATGGGCTGGGCTGGCCGGAGATTTTATAATAGAACGGCAAGCAGCAACATTATAATCGTGCAGTTAGCTCTTGGAATACAATACATTTATCGTTTTTAGTGAAAGGTATGGGCGCTTCCCTGTGGGAGACGACATCATTTTTCTCATTCAGGATCTATATTTTGCCAGAAACCAGTCAGGCTTTATTTTTCTTCAACAAATTTAGTACGATGGAGATTTGACCTGGACCAAGCAATTGGCAACTGGTGGAATACACCCTATCATGTTCATCGTGACATCCTCATCTAGCAACTATTGCTTGAAGTCATAAAATTGAATCGATTGATTGATTCCTTTAATGTTCTTCTATCATCTCAAATTATGCAAATATACTTTATCACTTCACAATAATCTAATGAATCACTCAGACTGCACGATAGGCCATTTCAACAACAGATTGACCTCCGAGAGAATATGCTTGAACGAACATTTCATTGGTCTCAGAGAGGATCTTTGGTTGCTGAACTCTCCAATCACAAACTCTGAAAAAATATAAACAATAGTTATATAAATAAATAAATAAAATATATATGTGAAAGTACGATTGATGATAATGATCTTACTGAAGTCCTGAAGGGCGTTGATCTCTCTGGAACTTTACTTCTATTCCCATAGCAGCACAACTATTGTCCCATCTTGTTCCCAGAACCTTGGGTGTCATTTCTACCCTCTTACCAGCTGGAGCCTTGAAATCAAGATATATTGTTAATATTCAGAGTATAATTCAAAATACCTTGATGATGTAATATTGGGTTTGGTATTCGATTCCCACTTTGCCGTTTCCAACTTCGGATCGGAGAGTTTGGAGTGTTGCAGTAGCAGTGATGGTCTTGGTACCGGCGGGCTAAAAGAATTGCTAATCGATTAATTGCACAATGATTATAATTATGATTATAACTACTATGACCGAACGAGTTGCCATAAAGAATTAGATGATATCGATTTGAAATATAGGTAAAATATGTTTTAAAATTATAAGATAATGTCTTACTCTATCAGTACATTTGTCTCCAGTCCATCCCGTTGGGCACAAACATTTGGCACAATTGTTGACATCTTGAACTCCACCATTTGAACAGGTTACGGTAGTCTTGCACTTGGCTGAAATTTATAATTGTAATGCAATTTTTTGTTTAGTTTTGATCATCAAGAAACAGTAATGGCGCACTAAAAAATAGTGGAAAACGGAAAATGGCGACTTTCCAGGGTCTAAAAATGTACACTGGAAAAACGAAAATGGAAACTCGAAATTTGAATTCGCGGGCGCGAAAAAAGATGCGGCAATTCAAATTCTGAGCCCAAATTTCTGATTTCCGCATTTAGAAGTATTGGAACTTGAATTACTACTTAACATCCTTCTTAAAACCGCAGAAAGTCGCATTGAGAAGGTCAGAATTTGATTTCCCGCACCTTTTTTCGCGCCCGCGCATTCAAATTTACGGTTTTCCAGCGTACTTTTTTAGACCCTGGAAAGTCGCCATTTTCCGTTTTCCACTATTTTTTAGTGCGCCATAAAGCACAAAATATACCAAAGCAATCAAAGTGTTTGTTAACTCCGAGGATATCATAGAAAGTGGGAAGACGTCCCATCATTCCTTCTTGGTAGATCTTGTATGCTGACTTGGCATAGATGGCGGGCTTGTTTTTGTCCATTGCGAAACTAAAACAATAGTCTTTTTTAAGCCGGTCTTATGAAGAGTAAGTTTTGGACAGTTAAAAGTATGCAAATTTAAATTGTCAGGTAAAAAATGCAAAACTTTTTTTACGATATCCTAATTGTGAATGTGGCTATTTAATTTAGGTGAACTTACTCCTTATGATAATAGTGCATATTACTTCCAAATTCGTATGGAATATCACGAAGAACTGTTTTGTCTTGCCCTTCGAGATCGAAATTGTGCTTGTCATCTTTGATGATGTTATTGAAGTCGATGTCAACATAGGAATCACGATCGAAACGAGATTGAACATGGAAGAATCCGAAAGTGTGAGAAAGTTCGTGGCAGATTGTACCAATCTGTAATTACAAATTCATTGTATGAAGCTTCCTAAGGGACAAAACACTAAACGACAAAAAATATAAAGGATAAAAGATAGGGATAAAACAAAATAAACTATTTTTTTTTAATTTCTAGTGAAAATGTGTCGTATCACTTACGTTCATGCAGTTTGCTCCCAGGTTAAGTCCCTGAGTTCCAGCTCTGTCATTGATTTTTCCTACATAAGATGAACATCCACCGGACTCTCTAACCTCCACACTATAACGTTTTAACTTTTTAGAATGTTCTTTTACCTGATATTTTGATTGATAATACAGACATACCGATATCCGGATGAAGCTGGCTTAAACTTGACACAAGTGAACTTCTCCCAATATTTCATTGCGGCTTCGATAGTTGGACGTCTGTCAGAAGCTACAATAGTACTGATTACTTTGAAACATAACATAATTAAATAAATATTGTGTGCCAACATAATTAGAGTTATTACCGTATCCAGCAGAATAAGAGTAGGGAATGACTGGATTAACTGTTCCCCAACTGTATCCACCATCTTTCATAGCTTGACGACGAGTTTTGTTGGATGACTTACAATCCTCGATAAGAGCCAATTGATCGCTGTAAATTTATTATTGATGCATATAGTAAATTAAATAATACAATAACAAACTCACTTTGTGAGAAGAAGATCGCCCTCAAAAAGATCCTTTTCCTCTCCGGCTTCGTCATTGATTTCATTAATATCAAGATCCTTGATTTGAGATCCAGGAAGGGTTTCCGGTGATTCAAGAACAGTCGAAGCGTATGCAGCCTTTAGAACTTCAATCTCTTCTTTGACTTCATCAGTATTGTTCAACTTGTTTCCAAGTTCAACAAGATCCTTCTGAAGACGTCCAAGATCGACATTCTTAGCCAAATCCTTCTCGAAATCAATTGGACCAGCGAGTGAAAGAGTCAATCCACACGATAAAAGAATGAGAACATTCATGTTTCACTGTGAAGTGAAGTTGTAGTGATGAAGGGTCGATGGTCTACACTTTTATACCAATCATTTACATGTGTTCAAACAATTTCTTTCCATTTCTACAGTTTTGGGGAATAAAATCGAACGTTACCAGTGAAACATTCATGAATATGTTTGATCAGATTTGGCTGGGGTACGTCAATCGTTCTAGAAATGCTTGTTACAGTTTGGTAAAATAAATTCTTTAATATCATTAACGATTGAAAATTATAATAATTAAGAATAAAAAATAAAGAATAATTGATTATAAAATAATATTAGCATTAGTAATTTAATAGAGTGCATTTAATCAGCTACGAATCCGAAAATAAGGAAAAGAATGAAAAATGGCTTGATTTACGAATCTCCCCTGCCATGGACTACCATGTATCTGTTCGAATGTAATACAGAATATTAATGTCATTATTATCATTATTAGAAACTTGAGTGAAAAATGTCGTGTTTATCTGGAACTTTTTATCTAATCAGTACATTATTTCGATGCACTTAGCGGACTAACACGTCATTTCCTGAAACGTTGCATACCTTTTTTACAATCACCATTATTAGAATTATCACCGTTGAGTTACCAATAATTAGATATTCTTGTAATGATCATTATGCATGGAAATAATTATGACAAGACGTCCTCTGCGTTTTAGATCAATCTGATATTTTAGGATATGCTGCTTGGGTTGGAAGGTATTGTTTATCTATAAGACGATTCACGGGATAAGTACCAGTGATTTTGTTGATGATTGTTCGATATTCGGACGAACTTTGAACCGTAGACTGTTGTTGTAGGTCATCATGGAGTATGATATCCTTGCAAAATGTTTGATCAGATTGGACTAAAACGGATCATGTCTATCATATTCGTTTTTACAGTCGATTCTGCCTTTTCCTCACCATTCCCCACTTCACAATCATCAACATTTAGTGGATGTGTACCCTACGTCTTGAGCGTGTAAAAATCACTTGTTTTATTTGTATAAATGGCTTTTTCCTGTTTTGCATAGTTCAGAAACTAGAACGATCACTTTTAAATACCAAATCAGGACAATATGCGCCTCTGACAACGCCTGAGAATTTTCCATAATAAATTCGAATCCGGAATTTATTATGTGGAAGATCAGGAATGTTAAGGGAGTTTGATTCAGACGCCCTTCTACCCTTACGAGAAATGGATAATATTGTTGGATGCAATTTATTAGCAAAAGACATGTAGAAACATTAGTCTAAAATCGTGGAAATCATAACAATAATAAATTTCAATGGAATAAATTTCAATGATCCCGGGTCACGGTTCCAATATGTGGACACCAGTTTCTTCGCTAGAGCGGCACGTTTACTATCACTACCCGAAAATAGGATCGACTTTTCGATCCCAGATTAATCTATCTTTCCACTGTATCGATTTATTAACCTCTTGTACCATTATCATCTACTGTCGTCCCCACTCATTGTTTGATCTCACTTGCTTCGCATCATTTCATAATTTTATTTTCTAAAAAAAAATATTTATTTACAAAAATGTCGATTCTACGAGGCGTGGAATGACCAATGTAATGGGAGCTTCTTGACCCTATTGCATGATATCTATCTAAAACAACTATTAATTGTAAAGACGAAACTAAAATCGAAGCATCCTCAGTGGGGTGAAGTGTTAAGTGTTGTATCAGCACAAGAAATGAATAATGCATATTAACATTGCATGCCATCATTAATCTGTTCCCGCTCTCGAGACGGAGCAGATGAAACAAATCGGATGTAATTGGTGCGAATTCTTGGTTGCACTCACGGCAAATTCTCTTAGATATAGGTTATCTAACTGTTCAGCTATAGAGAAAGGTTAGCTTACTCCAAACTCTCTCAAAAAGACACGTTGGATAATACTCTCTCGCTCGAGATAGTAGCTAGGACTGGAGTAAGCTAACTAAGTTATCTCACATATGAAAGAACGTTTCTCTAATTGTCGGATCTTAGATAACCTATGGCTCAAATATGAGACAGTTTGCCTTCAGTGTTGTTATAGATTTGATGATTGATCGTTTATTTTCCGTAATTGCACCCTCTCAAAGATTCACACCAACTCCGTAGGACACATTCACACCCACATTCTGCACTATAGACAAGAAAATCTATTTGTATGACTAAGTATGCTTTATTTCATCACTAGTGAGTTAATGGTATACTCCCCGCGCTAATTTTACACTCCGCTCTGGCATCACTCTCTCGAAAACTAAGAAGGCGAGAGAGCATTGCCAGAGCGGAGGTTGAAATTAGTTTGTAGCAAGGTGAAAATTAGTTGTCTGGCTTTCTATTGGCGTTTAGAAACTGTCTTCTCTTCTGGTCTTCTTGGTCTCTCATCGTTAGCAGAAAACCGAAATAGGAGAGGTTCCAGGTGCTAAAATAGTCGCCGAAATAGCGGTGGCGGAAAGCCTAAATTTCAATTGCCTAGCGCGACTAAAGTGCGGACATTCCAATTACGGCTTTGGTAACAAGTGTCTGTGAAAATATGAAATGCTCGGGACTTATATTCAAATTCGGGAACATTTTTTTCTGAATTTTGATCCTGCCATGGCATATGAATATTTAATAATTTAATGTAAAGTGCAAATTAGCACCTGGAAACTCAAAGTGAAAAAAGTGAAGACATTTATTTGAAGTGGGACCTCGAGCTAATTAAATTTCAAACTCTCAGCTCTGATCGCACTCTCTCGCATTCTTTGCCTGCTAGAATATTAGCTCTGGGTACGAAAAAAAATCCATTAACCCGAACTAATTTTACTCTCCGCTCTGGCAAAGCTCTCTCGTAGACAAAGGAAGCGAGAGATCATTGACAGAGCGGAGAGTTTCAAATTTTCTCGGGGTGTGTCTTTAACGTGATGTTTGAAAGATTACTTTGACTGAATATATGTGAAACAATTGGAAAGAAGACATCTAGGAACTGTCTCAGCGCTTCCACTTTTGGGAAGAACAGTTGCCATGTGTAGAGAATTATCTAAAAACAAAGAGTATATCGGACAGATGGCGAATCAAAGTTTTAATTTAAATTTGGTCAAAGAATGGTTATATTTGGTTTTTTTTTTCATCAAAGAGATTTTAGAAAAAAAGAAATCTTTCAAACGCAAAAAATCCGCTGAATTTGTTATGCATCGTTACATTTGTCTTACGTGACTACGCCGTATCACCCTCCGTCGCGTCTCCGGCAAGGGCAAATGTAACCATGTATTAGAGGCCTAACAATGAAAATATAAATTTCATTTCACTCACAAGTGAAATGAAATTGAGAAACATAGCTCCGAAATTAATCAATGAAATGTAGAAGAGATTTCGTTCACTTCTGGCAATGCTCTGGAAAGACCCAATTCCTATCTTTCATCTTAAATTAATTGAATTCTATAAATTAACCTGAGTCGATGTGATCTTGCTCAATGTTCGTATCTTTTTCACCGATAATATCATAAGAATCGACGATGTGGACCAAAATCCAAACGAATACAGGAATCGTAAATATAAGTGCAGTATGCTGTAGGGCTTAAATTCATTATTTGATATTTTCCGCTCCGGCCACAAGCATGATAATAATAATAGATTATGAAAAAGTTACATTACTGATGTGATTTTGACCGTATTCATTGCTTTCATTTCTATAGACGAAAGTCGAGTAGTAATTCAATTGATACAAACCCGGACCGATCACTATTAGTAGAACTAACGATATCCAAAGATAGGAATATTTCCAGATCTGAATAAATATGTGAATTTATATTTTTATTAAGATTAGATTTTTGTTATGTTTCAATATTCATCAAGAAACATGGCAATACCTTTTCCACGCACCTTTGCATGCCTTGAGAAATGGACAAGGGCTGTGAATCGATTAAAAGTGGCTAGGAAACAGCACGCATACTGTAGGATCCATCCGGTAAAGTAGAATGAAAAATGGAAAGTTCGCAAGCATCGAGCGAGTGTGCTTGAGGAAATTACGAATTCAAAATATCTGAAATGAAAATCATTATCATCCAAGCATTAATTCTTTGAACCGCAGAAAATCAAGTCAACAATAGTTTTAGAAAAGATAATTATGGACTTACCCGAAAAAGTCGGGATCTCGAGTGAAACTATTCATGGCCAATATATTTAACGACATAATTATGTTCTTAAATCAAAATGTCAATTTATTTTATAATGAAAAAAAACATACCACAACCGAGTTGAGAATCAGCAAAGTCGAAAAAGTTTTAACCGTTTTCGCAATCGATATCAAAATAACAATCAATAATGCATAAGCAATGAAGGTTATCGTTGTAAGGATGCTCAAGAGAATGGTGGAGATGTACATCTTGCTGTCGATGATAGTAATTCTTTTGCATTCACCGAATGCCAACAGACGTTGAAATAATAAATAATGAAAGACAAATGAATATTGTAGATTTCTAAGAAATCCACACATTTGAATAAGTACGTGGCTTATTATTATTTAAACCCATCATAACACTGTATATAATCCTGAAAATAAGGAAATAATGAAAATTAAGAAAAAATGATGACAAAAGTGAATGCGGATCTATTTTTGAAGAAAAAAAACAGCAAACAATTTTAGGACGTGACAAAATAATATGTTTGACTATGTATGTACGATTCAAGCTTAAACGCTACAGGGTACATCCCACGACTGAGGGAAAGTACTAACCACGCCCCTTTTACTTATTACATTAATTGGTAATCGCAAAAGTGGTGATTCTAAGTTGTTTTACAATTTTTTCCCAAAAGAATTGATAAATGCTTTACTTTTTTTTTGTTTTGACGGTATTTCCCTCAACTTCCCAGACGCTGCTTACTATTAAAGCTCTTGCGAAAGTAATGCATAGCATTAATTGTATCATATTCAAATATAATAATAATCAAACATGTGCACTTTCGAACAAACCGGCGCCAAAATGGCACTCACACGATTGTTAATCATCTAAAGCACCTGTTTCCACATCGTTTTAATTCTACGTAGAGAAACATATAAGAGGCAGACATTCTATTATAAGTACAAATCAAGATAAGGGCTAATTGTAAGTATACAGTAGCGCCGGAAAGTCAAAATACACTTTTTATTTCTGGTGTAATTTTGGCGTCAGTTGATATATCAAGCTGCAAATTGTGCATGATGTACCCACAGTATCGTACATGTAAAAATCATTGTATCATGAACGGGGTGAATGGGTCTGAACGGATCAGGCCGATCAAGATTTTGAGCGAGCGATTATGAGCGAACCGAACATTTTCGTAATTTCTCTTTGTTTTCATTGTTTTTCTCTTATTCGAATCTACTATACTAAAATAAATTAGGCCAAAATATTGCCATTTAACCAAAATCATTGCTTGGACGTTGAATAAACTGTTCCGATTATACGCTGAATAATTAGGTCAATTTTGGTTCATTGGGGCAATTTATTCAAAGTGAAAGCAATAATTTTTGTTAAATGGCAATATTTTGGCCTAATTTATTTTAATATAGTAGATTCGAATAAGAGAAAAACAATGAAAACAAAGAGAAATTACGAAAATGCTCGGTTCGCTCATAATCGCTCGCTTAAAATCTTGATCGGCCTGATCTGTTCAGACCCATTCACACCGTTCATGATACAATGATTTTTACATGTACGATATGTACGTATTCGATCCTCTTATAAGGTCTCACGGGCCTTTCTGGTTATTGCATAGTGATGAGATGTGTACGGGTCGCGAGATGAGAAGGGAGCTCGTCCTAAAGGACTATCCTTCAGATAATCGACTGCCGCAGGCAAGAAAGATTAGCAATCGCTCTAAAAAGCGGGGAAACGATTAATTAATATATTTTCTACATTCCTATCCAAAAACCAGATTTTTACAAGATCCACCCTCAGAATTGTGATTTTCCAAAGTTGGATCTTGTAAAAAAGTGACTTTTTCGATCCATGAAGATGAATGATGAGCTAGCTCTACCATACTTACAGTATCGTCAGGAATCACCAAGAGAATCAGTTTGCTGCTTTGAACGCGTTTCAAGCTCTTCTAGATGCCGAGATATGATTTTGCGACCGCGAAATTGCAGCAACTCTGCAACCAATACCCGAATTCGCAGCATCCTGAAATTTTTTTCCTGGATAGGCCTTGTAGTTCTCTCAACTCTCACGAAGTTTGACATGTACGAAAAAATCCCTGAAAGAATAATGAATTTTCGAAAAAGTGTTGTTCGGTTGCGTCATCACTATGCAATAACCAGAAAGGCCCGTGAGACCTTATAAGAGGATCGAATGCGTACATACTGTGGGTACATCATGTACAAGTTGCAGCTTGATATATCAACTGACGCCAAAATGACACCAGAAATAAAAAGTGTATTTTGACTTTCCGGCGCTACTGTACATCTTCGTCATGTCTGTAGCATCGTCAACGTGTTCTCTAGCTAACAGAGCGCGATAGTTCGTTTACCAAAAAAAGCTTTTTTTTTATTCGAAATTATTATTCACATAAATTCCTTTGCTACTAGTTTCCGCTTCATATATAAACTTCTTCAATGGGCTGGGCTGGCCGGAGATTTTATAATAGAACGGCAAGCAGCAACATTATAATCGTGCAGTTAGCTCTTGGAATACAATACATTTATCGTTTTTTAGTGAAAGGTATGGGCGCTTCCCTGTGGGAGACGACATCATTTTTCTCATTCAGGATCTATATTTTGCCAGAAACCAGTCAGGCTTTATTTTTCTTCAACAAATTTAGTACGATGGAGATTTGACCTGGACCAAGCAATTGGCAACTGGTGGAATACACCCTATCATGTTCATCGTGACATCCTCATCTAGCAACTATTGCTTGAAGTCATAAAATTGAATCGATTGATTGATTCCTTTAATGTTCTTCAATCATCTCAAATTATGCAAATATACTTTATCACTTCACAATAATCTAATGAATCACTCAGACTGCACGATAGGCCATTTCAACAACAGATTGACCTCCGAGAGAATATGCTTGAACGAACATTTCATTGGTCTCAGAGAGGATCTTTGGTTGCTGAACTCTCCAATCACAAACTCTGAAAAATATAAACAATAGTTATATAAATAAATAAATAAAATATATATGTGAAAGTACGATTGATGATAATGATCTTACTGAAGTCCTGAAGGGCGTTGATCTCTGAGGAACTTCACTTCGATTCCCATAGCAGCACAACTATTGTCCCATCTTGTTCCCAGAACCTTGGGTGTCATTTCTACCCTCTTACCAGCTGGAGCCTTGAAATCAAGATATATTGTTAATATTCAGAGTATAATTCAAAATACCTTGATGATGTAATATTGGGTTTGGTATTCGATTCCCACTTTGCCGTTTCCAACTTCGGATCGGAGAGTTTGGAGTGTTGCAGTAGCAGTGATGGTCTTGGTACCGGCAGGCTAAAAGATTTCATTATCGATTAATTGCACAATGATTATAATTATGATTATAACTACTATGACCGAACGAGTTGCCATAAAGAATTAGATGATATCGATTTGAAATATAGGTAAAATATGTTTTAAAATTATAAGATAATGTCTTACTCTATCAGTACATTTGTCTCCAGTCCATCCCGTAGGACACAAACACTTGACACAATTGTTGACATCTTGAACTCCACCATTTGAACAGGTTACGGTAGTCTTGCACTTGGCTGAAATTTACAATCGTAGTGCAATTTTTTCTATAGCTTTGATGATCAAGAAACAGTAGGGTACAAAATATACCAAAGCAATCGAAGTGCTTGTTAACTCCAAGAATATCATAGAAAGTGGGAAGACGTCCCATCATTCCTTCTTGGTAGATCTTGTATGCTGCCTTGGCATAGATGGCGGGCTTGTTTTTGTCCATCGCGAAACTAAAAATGAAGTCTTTTTTAAGCTGGTCTCATGAAGAGTATGTTTTGGATATTTAAAAGTTTTTGAAATTGTTATCTAAAAATGCGAAACTTTCTTACGATATATTTGTTTGTGGTTATTTAATTTAGGTGAACTTACTCCTTATGATAATAGTGCATGTTACTGCCAAATTCGTAAGGAATCTCACGAAGAACTGTCTTGTCTTGCCCTTCGAGATCGAAATTGTGCTTGTCATCTTTGATAATGTTATTGAAGTCGATGTCAACATAGGAATCACGATCGAAACGAGATTGAACATGGAAGAATCCGAAAGTGTGAGAGAGTTCGTGGCAGATTGTGCCAATCTGTAATTTCAAATTCATTGCATGAAGCTTCCAAAGGGACAAAACTCTAAACGACAAAAATCTAAAAGATAAAAGATAGGGCTAAAACAAAATAAACTTTTTTTAATTTAAAAAAAATGCGTCGTATCACTTACGTTCATGCAGTTTGCTCCCAGGTTAAGTCCTTGAGTTCCAGCTCTGTCATTGATTTTTCCTACATAAGATGAACATCCACCGGACTCTCTAACCTCCACACTATAACGTTTTAACTTTTTAGAATGTTCATTTACCGGATATTTTGATTGATAATACAGACATACCGATATCCGGATGTAGCTGGCTTGAACTTGACACAAGTGAACTTCTCCCAATATTTCATTGCGGCTTCGATGGTTGGACGTCTGTCAGAAGCTATAAAAGTACTGATTACTTTGAAACATAACATAATTAAATAAATATTTCGTGTCAAGGTAGTTATTGTTATTACCGTATCCAGCGGAATAAGAGTAGGGAATGACTGGATTGACTGTTCCCCAACTGTATCCAGCATCTTTCATAGCTTGACGACGAGTTTTGTTGGATGACTTGCAATCCTCGATAAGAGCCAATTGATCGCTGTAAATTTATTATTGATACAACAATAATAAATTAAATAATACAATAATAAATTCACTTTGTAAGAAGAAGATCGCCCTCAAAAAGATCCTTTTCTTCTCCGGCTTCATCATTGATTTCATTAATATCAAGATCCTTGATTTGAGATCCAGGAAGGGTTTCCGGTGATTCAAGAACAGTCGAAGCGTATGCAGCCTTGAGAACTTCAATCTCTTCTTTTACTTCATCAGTATTGTTCAACTTGTTTCCAAGTTCAACAAGATCCTTCTGAAGACGTCCAAGATCGACATTCTTAGCCAAATCCTTCTCGAAATCAATTGGACCAGCGAGTGAAAGAGTCAATCCACACGATAAAAGAATGAGAACATTCATGTTTCACTGTGAAGTGAAGTTGAGTGATGAAGGGTCGCTGGTCTACACTTTTATACCAATCATTTACATGTGTTCAAACAATTTCTTTCCATTTCTACAGTTTTTGGAGAATAAAATCGAACGCTACCAGTGAAACAATCATGAATATGTTTGATCACACTGTACTAAAATAGGTCAATCGTGCTAGAAATGTTTGTTACAGTTTGGACAAATCACTTCTTTAATACCATCAACGATTGAAAATGGTAATAATGTATGAATGGCTGATTGGCATTAGTAATTACTATTTTATCTGAATTTAAACGAATCTGAAAAACACAGAAAAGATTGAAGAAATAAAGACTTGATTTATGAATGAACCATGTCATGGATCACGACACAAATTTAAGAATGTAATAAAGAATAGTATTATCGTCATAGAGTAAAATGTTAGAAGGTAGAGTAAAAATGTTCGTGTTTATCTGGATCTTTTAATCTAATCAGTACATTATTTCGATGTACTTGGCGGTTTAAAGAAGGAGGCTCTCGAATGTCTATGCAAAGCGTAACATCTCTATTATGCAATGGACAAGTGATATGCAAGAAATTAGCACGACCATTCATCAATCCCGTAGCGCAGTGGTAAAAGTTCTCACCAGTTAGCATAACATCGCGGGTTCGAAACCTAATGCAGAAATTTCGCGTCTTTGCCTGTACATCAAGCATGATTCATTCATGATTGTAGCGATCAATAAGCTGAATTAGCATAAAATAATTTATGTACGGTATGCAGAATAACTTTTGCTATCTTTCTGTCTTCACAGTTTGTTCATGAAAATATTGCCCGGACTCCACCTTTAAGACGTCATTTCCTGAAACGTTGCATAATGTTTTTTTCTCACAATCACCACTATTAGAATTATCACCGTTGAGTTACCAATAATTAAATATTCTTGTAGTGATCATTATGCAAGGAAATAATTATGACAAGACGTCCTCTGCGTTTTAGATCAATCTGATATTTTAGGATATACTGCTTGGGTTGGAAGGTATTGTTTATCTATAAGACGATTCACGGGATAAGTACCAGTGATTTTGTTGATGATTGTTCGATATTCGGACGAACTTTGAACCGTAGACTGTTGTTGTAGGTAATCATGGAGTATGATATCCTTGCAAAATGTTTGATCAGATTGGACTAAAACGGATCATGTCTATCATATTCGTTTTTTTACATTCGATTCTGCCTTTGCCTCACCACTCATCATTTCACAATCATCAATATCTAGTGGATGTGTACCCTACGTCTTGAGCGTGTAAAAATCACTTGTTTTATTTGTATAAATGGCTTTTTCCTGTTTTGCATAGTTCAGAAACTAGAACGATCACTTTTAAATACCAAATCAGGACAATATGCGCCTCTGACAACGCCTGAGAATTTTCCATAATAAATTCGAATCCGGAATTTATTATGTGGAAGATCAGGAATGTTAAGGGAGTTTGATTCAGACGCCCTTCTACCCTTACGTGAAATGGATAATATTGTTGGATGCAATTTATTAGCAAAAGACATGTAGAAACATTAGTCTAAAATCGTGAAAATCATAACAATAATAAATTTCAATGGAATAAATTTCAATGATCCCGGGCCACGGTTCCAATATATGGACAACAGTTTCTTCGCTAGAGCGGCACGTTTACTATCACTACCCGAAAATAGGATCGACTTTTCGATCCCAGACTAATCTATCTTTCCACTGTATCGATTTATTAACCTCTTGTACCATTATCATCTACTGTCGTCCCCACTTGAATCATTGTTTGATCTCACTTGCTTCGCATCATTTCATAATTTTATTTTCTAAAAAAAATATTTATTTACAAAAATGTCGATTCTACGAGGCGTGGAATGACCAATGTAATGGGAGCTTCTTGACCCTATTACATGATATCTATCTCTATTAATTGTAAAGACGAAACTACAATCGAAGCATCCTCAGTGGGGTGAAGTGTTGTATCAGCACAAGAAATGAATAATGCATATTAACATTGCATGCCATCGTTAATCTGTTCCCGCTCTCGAGACGGAGCAGATGAAACAAATCGGATGTAATTGGTGCGAATTCTTGGTTGCACTCACGGCAAATTCTCTTAGATATAGGTTGGCTAACTGTTCAGCTATAGAGAAAGGTTAGCTTACTCCAAACTCTCTCAAAAAGACACCTTGGATAATACTCTCTCGCTCGAGATAGTAGCTAGGACTGGAGTAAGCTAACTAAGTTATCTCACATATGAAAGAACGTTTCTCTAATTGTCGGATATTAGATAACCTATGACTCAAATATGAGACAGTTTGCCTTCAGTGTTGTTATAGATTTGATGATTGATCGTTTATTTTCCGTAATTGCACCCTCTCAAAGATTCACACCAACTCCGTAGGACACATTCACACCCACATTCTGCACTATAGACAAGAAAATCTATTTGTATGACTAAGTATGCTTTATTTCATCACTAGTGAGTTAATGGTATACTCCCCGCGCTAATTTTACACTCCGCTCTGGCATCACTCTCTCGAAAACTAAGAAGGCGAGAGAGCATTGCCAGAGCGGAGGTTGAAATTAGTTTGTAGCAAGGTGAAAATTAGTTGTCTGGCTTTCTATTGGCGTTTATAAACTGTCTCGGATGTTCATAATGCGGTGGTAGTGGTTAGCGTGGACTGAAATTAATTGCAGGTTTTGGAAAAATCAATAATCAGACTTACTATTTCGAATCTCCGTCCACGTAGTTTCCGCATAAGTGCAGTTCTTACGGGACCGGGAAGTAGTAGGGAATAGTATGGCAGACCTATGAATATGATCATCTTTTATGAAATTGATTTGACGCTCTCCTCTTCTCTTCTCTTCTCTTCTGGTCTTCTTGGTCTCTCATCGTTAGCAGAAAACCGAAATAGGAGAGGTTCCAGGTGCTAAAATAGTCGCCGAAATAGCGGTGGCGGAAAGCCTAAATTTCAATTGCCTAGCGCGACTAAAGTGCGGACATTCCAATTACGGCTTTGGTAACAAGTGTCTGTGAAAATATGAAAAGCTCGGGACTTATATTCAAATTCGGGAACATTTTTTTCTGAATTTTGATCCTGCCATGGCATATGAATATTTAATAATTTAATATAAAGTGCAAATTAGCACCTGGAAACTCAAAGTGAAAAAAGTGAAGACATTTATTTGAAGTGGGACCTCGAGCTAATTAAATTTCAAACTCTCAGCTCTGATCGCACTCTCTCGCATTCTTTGCCTGCTAGAATATTAGCTCTGGGTACGAAAAAAAAATCCATTAACCCGAACTAATTTTACTCTCCGCTCTGGCAAAGCTCTCTCGTAGACAAAGGAAGCGAGAGATCATTGACAGAGCGGAGAGTTTCAAATTTTCTCGGGGTGTGTCTTTAACGTGATGTTTGAAAGATTACTTTGACTGAATATATGTGAAACAATTGGAAAGAAGACATCTAGGAACTGTCTTAGTGCTTCCACTTTTGGGAAGAACAGTTGCCATGTGTAGAGAATTATCTAAAAACAAAGAGTATATCGGACAGATGGCGAATCAAAGTTTTAATTTAAATTTGGTCAAAGATTGGTTATATTTGGTTTTTTTTTCATCAAAGAGATTTAAAAAAAAGAAATCTTTCAAACGCAAAAAATCCGCTGAATTTGTTATGCATCGTTACATTTGTCTTACGTGACTACGCCGTATCACCCTCCGTCGCGTCTCCGGCAAGGGCAAATGTAACGATGTATTAGAGGCCTAACAATGAAAATATAAATTTCATTTCACTCACAAGTGAAATGAAATTGAGAAACATAGCTCCGAAATTAATCAATGAAATGTAGAAGAGATTTCGTTCACTTCTGGCAATGCTCTGGAAAGACCCAATTCCTATCTTTCATCTTAAATTAATTGAATTCTATAAATTAACCTGAGTCGATGTGATCTTGCTCAATGTTCGTATCTTTTTCACCGAGAATATCATAAGAATCGACGATGTGGACCAAAATCCAAACGAATACAGGAATCGTAAATATAAGTGCAGTATGCTGTAGGACTTAAATTCATTATTTGATATTTTCCGCTCCGGCCACAAGCATGATAATAATAATAGATTATGAAAAAGTTACATTACTGATGTGATTTTGACCGTATTCATTGCTTTCATTTCTATAGACGAAAGTCGAGTAGTAATTCAATTGATACAAACCCGGACCGATCACTATTAGTAGAACTAACGATATCCAAAGATAGGAATATTTCCAGATCTGAATAAATATGTGAATTTAAATTTTTTTTAATTGGATTTTTTGTTTCGATATTTATCAAAAACAAGACAATACCATTTCCATGTACCTTTGCATGCGTTGAGAAGTGGACAAGGGCTGTGAATCGATTAAAAGTGGCTAGGAAACAGCACGCATACTGTAGGATCCATCCGGTAAAGTAGAATGAAAAATGGAAAGTTCGCAAGCATCGAGCGAGTGTGCTTGAGGCAATTACGAATTCAAAATATCTGAAATGAAAATCATTATCATCCAAGCATTAATTCTTTGAACCGCAGAAAATCAAGTCAACAATAGTTTTAGAAAAGATAATTATGGACTTACCCGAAAAAGTCGGGATCTCGAGTGAATCTATTCATGGCCAATATATTTAACGACATAATTATGTTCTTAAATCAAAATGTCAATTTATTTTATAATGAAAAAAAAACATACCACAACCGAGTTGAGAATCAGCAAAGTCGAAAAAGCTTTAACCGTTTTCGCAATCGATATCAAAATAACAATCAATAATGCATAAGCAATGAAGGTTATCGTTGTAAGGATGCTCAAGAGAATGGTGGAGATGTACATCTTGCTGTCGATGATAGTAATTCATTTGCATTCACCGAATGCCAACAGACGTTGAAATAATAAATAATGAAAGACAAATGAATATTGTAGATTTCTAAGAAATCCACACATTTGAATAAGTACGTGGCTTATTATTATTTAAACCCATCATAACACTGTATATAATCCTGAAAATAAGGAAATAATGAAAATTAAGAAATAATGATGACAAAAGTGAATGCGGATCTATTTTTGAAGAAAAAAAACAGCAAACAATTTTAGGACGTGACAAAATAATATGTTTGACTATGTATGTACGATTCAAGCTTAAACGCTACAGGGTACATCCCACGACTGAGGGAAAGTACTAACCACGCCCCTTTTACTTATTACATTAATTGGTAATCGCAAAAGTGGTGATTCTAAGTTGTTTTACAATTTTTTTCCCAAAAGAATTGATAAATACTTTACTTTTTTTTTGTTTTGACGGTATTTCCCTCAACTTCCCAGACGCTGCTTACTATTAAAGCTCTTGCGAAAGTAATGCATAGCATTAATTGTATCATATTCAAATATAATAATAATCAAAGATGTGCACTTTCGAACAAACAAGCGCCAAAATGGCACTCACACGATTGTTAATCATCTAAAGCACCTGTTTCCACATCGTTTTAATTCTACGTAGAGAAACATATAAGAGGCAGACATTCTATTATAAGTACAAATCAAGATAAGGGCTAATTGTAAGTATACATCTTCGTCATGTCTGTAGCATCGTCAACGTGTTCTCTAGCTAACAGAGCGCGATAGTTCGTTTACCAAAAAAAAGCCTTTTTTTATTCGAAATTATTATTCACATAAATTCCTTTGCTACTAGTTTCCGCTTCACATATAAACTTCTTCAATGGGCTGGGCTGGCCGGAGATTTTATAATAGAACGGCAAGCAGCAACATTATAATCGTGCAGTTAGCTCTTGGAATACAATACATTTATCGTTTTTAGTGAAAGGTATGGGCGCTTCCCTGTGGGAGACGACATCATTTTTCTCATTCAGGATCTATATTTTGCCAGAAACCAGTCAGGCTTTATTTTTCTTCAACAAATTTAGTACGATGGAGATTTGACCTGGACCAAGCAATTGGCAACTGGTGGAATACACCCTATCATGTTCATCGTGACATCCTCATCTAGCAATTATTGCTTGAAGTCATAAAATTGAATCGATTGATTGATTCCTTTAATGTTCTTCTATCATCTCAAATTATGCAAATATACTTTATCACTTCACAATAATCTAATGAATCACTCAGACTGCACGATAGGCCATTTCAACAACAGATTGACCTCCGAGAGAATATGCTTGAACGAACATTTCATTGGTCTCAGAGAGGATCTTTGGTTGCTGAACTCTCCAATCACAAACTCTGAAAAAATATAAACAATAGTTATATAAATAAATAAATAAAATATATATGTGAAAGTACGATTGATGATAATGATCTTACTGAAGTCCTGAAGGGCGTTGATCTCTCTGGAACTTTACTTCTATTCCCATAGCAGCACAACTATTGTCCCATTTTGTTCCCAGAACCTTGGGTGTCATTTCTACCCTCTTACCAGCTGGAGCCTTGAAATCAAGATATATTGTTAATATTCAGAGTATAATTCAAAATACCTTGATGAGGTAATATTGAGTTTGGTACTCGATTCCGACTTTGCCGTTTCCAACATCGGATCGAAGAGTTTGGAGTGTTGCAGTAGCAGGGATGGTCTTGGTTCCGGCGGGCTAAACGATATATTTATCGATTAATTGCACAATGATTATGATTATGAGTATAACTGCTATGGCAGAACGATTTGTCATAAAGACGATTTGCCGTTATCGATTTGAAATTTAGGTAAAATATTCGATTGTTTCGAATTTAACAAGAAAAAATGTCTTACTCTATCAGTACATTTGTCTCCAGTCCATCCTGTTGGGCACAAACATTTGGCACAATTGTTGACATCTTGAACTCCACCATTTGAACAGGTTACGGTAGTCTTGCACTTGGCTGAAATTTATAATTGTAGTGCAATTTTTTCTATAGCTTTGATGATCAAGAAACAGTAGGGTACAAAATATACCAAAGCAATCGAAGTGCTTGTTAACTCCAAGAATATCATAGAAAGTGGGAAGACGTCCCATCATTCCTTCTTGGTAGATCTTGTATGCTGATTTGGCATAGATGGCGGGCTTGTTTTTGTCCATTGCGAAACTATAAAAGATGTCTTTTCCAGTTTTTCTCACGAACAACAAGTTTTGGACAATTAAAGTATGCAATTTTAATTTTTCAGGTATAAAATGCAAAATTTAAATAAAAATCCTATTTGCGAATGTGACTAAAGCGAACATATTCAACCATGGTTGAAACATTTAAATTCAGGTGAACTTACTCCTTATGGTAATAGTGCATGTTACTTCCAAATTCGTATGGAATCTCACGGAGAACAGTTTTGTCTTGCCCTTCGAGATCGAAATTGTGTTTGTCAGCTTTGATAATGTTATTAAAGTCGATGTCAACATAGGAATCACGATCGAAACGAGATTGAACATGGAAGAAGCCGAATGTGTGAGAGAGTTCGTGACAGATTGTGCCAATCTACAAATTACATGAATGTTCATTGTATAAAGCTTTTTATTTTGATATTAGGATTTTTAAAAAACAATTTAATCAAATTTTTAAAAAAATGCTATATCACTTACGTTCATGCAGTTTGCTCCCAGGTTAAGTCCCTGAGTTCCAGCTCTGTCATTGATTTTTCCTACATAAGATGAACATCCACCGGACTCTCTAACCTCCACACTATAACGTTTTAACTTTTTAGAATGTTCATTTACCGGATATTTTGATTGATAATACAGACATACCGATATCCGGATGAAGCTGGCTTGAACTTGACGCAAGTGAACTTTTCCCAATATTTCATTGCGGCTTCGATAGTTGGACGTCTGTCAGAAGCTACAATAGTACTGATTACTTTGAAACATAACATAATTAAATAAATATTGTGTGCCAACATAATTAGAGTTATTACCGTATCCAGCAGAATAAGAGTAGGGAATGACTGGATTAACTGTTCCCCAACTGTATCCACCATCTTTCATAGCTTGACGACGAGTTTTGTTGGATGACTTACAATCCTCGATAAGAGCCAATTGATCGCTGTAAATTTATTATTGATGCATATAGTAAATTAAATAATACAATAACAAACTCACTTTGTGAGAAGAAGATCGCCCTCAAAAAGATCCTTTTCCTCTCCGGCTTCGTCATTGATTTCATTAATATCAAGATCCTTGATTTGAGATCCAGGAAGGGTTTCCGGTGATTCAAGAACAGTCGAAGCGTATGCAGCCTTTAGAACTTCAATCTCTTCTTTGACTTCATCAGTATTGTTCAACTTGTTTCCAAGTTCAACAAGATCCTTCTGAAGACGTCCAAGATCGACATTCTTAGCCAAATCCTTCTCGAAATCAATTGGACCAGCGAGTGAAAGAGTCAATCCACACGATAAAAGAATGAGAACATTCATGTTTCACTGTGAAGTGAAGTTGTAGTGATGAAGGGTCGATGGTCTACACTTTTATACCAATCATTTACATGTGTTCAAACAATTTCTTTCCATTTCTACAGTTTTGGGGAATAAAATCGAACGTTACCAGTGAAACATTCATGAATATGTTTGATCAGATTTGGCTGGGGTACGTCAATCGTTCTAGAAATGCTTGTTACAGTTTGGTAAAATAAATTCTTTAATATCATTAACGATTGAAAATTATAATAATTAAGAATAAAAAATAAAGAATAATTGATTATAAAATAATATTAGCATTAGTAATTTAATAGAGTGCATTTAATCAGCTACGAATCCGAAAATAAGGAAAAGAATGAAAAATGGCTTGATTTACGAATCTCCCCTGCCATGGACTACCATGTATCTGTTCGAATGTAATACAGAATATTAATGTCATTATTATCATTATTAGAAACTTGAGTGAAAAATGTCGTGTTTATCTGGAACTTTTTATCTAATCAGTACATTATTTCGATGCACTTAGCGGACTAACACGTCATTTCCTGAAACGTTGCATACCTTTTTTACAATCACCATTATTAGAATTATCACCGTTGAGTTACCAATAATTAGATATTCTTGTAATGATCATTATGCATGGAAATAATTATGACAAGACGTCCTCTGCGTTTTAGATCAATCTGATATTTTAGGATATGCTGCTTGGGTTGGAAGGTATTGTTTATCTATAAGACGATTCACGGGATAAGTACCAGTGATTTTGTTGATGATTGTTCGATATTCGGACGAACTTTGAACCGTAGACTGTTGTTGTAGGTCATCATGGAGTATGATATCCTTGCAAAATGTTTGATCAGATTGGACTAAAACGGATCATGTCTATCATATTCGTTTTTACAGTCGATTCTGCCTTTTCCTCACCATTCCCCACTTCACAATCATCAACATTTAGTGGATGTGTACCCTACGTCTTGAGCGTGTAAAAATCACTTGTTTTATTTGTATAAATGGCTTTTTCCTGTTTTGCATAGTTCAGAAACTAGAACGATCACTTTTAAATACCAAATCAGGACAATATGCGCCTCTGACAACGCCTGAGAATTTTCCATAATAAATTCGAATCCGGAATTTATTATGTGGAAGATCAGGAATGTTAAGGGAGTTTGATTCAGACGCCCTTCTACCCTTACGAGAAATGGATAATATTGTTGGATGCAATTTATTAGCAAAAGACATGTAGAAACATTAGTCTAAAATCGTGGAAATCATAACAATAATAAATTTCAATGGAATAAATTTCAATGATCCCGGGTCACGGTTCCAATATGTGGACACCAGTTTCTTCGCTAGAGCGGCACGTTTACTATCACTACCCGAAAATAGGATCGACTTTTCGATCCCAGATTAATCTATCTTTCCACTGTATCGATTTATTAACCTCTTGTACCATTATCATCTACTGTCGTCCCCACTCATTGTTTGATCTCACTTGCTTCGCATCATTTCATAATTTTATTTTCTAAAAAAAAATATTTATTTACAAAAATGTCGATTCTACGAGGCGTGGAATGACCAATGTAATGGGAGCTTCTTGACCCTATTGCATGATATCTATCTAAAACAACTATTAATTGTAAAGACGAAACTAAAATCGAAGCATCCTCAGTGGGGTGAAGTGTTAAGTGTTGTATCAGCACAAGAAATGAATAATGCATATTAACATTGCATGCCATCATTAATCTGTTCCCGCTCTCGAGACGGAGCAGATGAAACAAATCGGATGTAATTGGTGCGAATTCTTGGTTGCACTCACGGCAAATTCTCTTAGATATAGGTTATCTAACTGTTCAGCTATAGAGAAAGGTTAGCTTACTCCAAACTCTCTCAAAAAGACACGTTGGATAATACTCTCTCGCTCGAGATAGTAGCTAGGACTGGAGTAAGCTAACTAAGTTATCTCACATATGAAAGAACGTTTCTCTAATTGTCGGATCTTAGATAACCTATGGCTCAAATATGAGACAGTTTGCCTTCAGTGTTGTTATAGATTTGATGATTGATCGTTTATTTTCCGTAATTGCACCCTCTCAAAGATTCACACCAACTCCGTAGGACACATTCACACCCACATTCTGCACTATAGACAAGAAAATCTATTTGTATGACTAAGTATGCTTTATTTCATCACTAGTGAGTTAATGGTATACTCCCCGCGCTAATTTTACACTCCGCTCTGGCATCACTCTCTCGAAAACTAAGAAGGCGAGAGAGCATTGCCAGAGCGGAGGTTGAAATTAGTTTGTAGCAAGGTGAAAATTAGTTGTCTGGCTTTCTATTGGCGTTTATAAACTGTCTCGGATGTTCATAATGCGGTGGTAGTGGTTAGCGTGGACTGAAATTAATTGCAGGTTTTGGAAAAATCAATAATCAGACTTACTATTTCGAATCTCCGTCCACGTAGTTTCCGCATAAGTGCAGTTCTTACGGGACCGGGAAGTAGTAGGGAATAGTATGGCAGACCTATGAATATGATCATCTTTTATGAAATTGATTTGACGCTCTCCTCTTCTCTTCTCTTCTCTTCTGGTCTTCTTGGTCTCTCATCGTTAGCAGAAAACCGAAATAGGAGAGGTTCCAGGTGCTAAAATAGTCGCCGAAATAGCGGTGGCGGAAAGCCTAAATTTCAATTGCCTAGCGCGACTAAAGTGCGGACATTCCAATTACCACGGCGGTTCAAGGACAGTAGTTAAGAGCGACTCGCAGTTTTTAAAAATCAGGATAAATTGTTCAACAAATCTCTTACCACGAAAGTTCATTATTATATAATGATAATAGTTAGCGTAAGGGGAGGGAGCGACGCGACGCGCTCAACGACGCGCTGCGGTCCCTCCCCCCACATGCGTTCATCATCGAGTTCTACGAGTTATGTAGCATGCCGAGATGGCTTAGTGGTTAGAACTTTTGTCTGGCGATCCGAACCTCGTAGGTTCGAATCCCACCCGGTGCAAAACAACTTTGCCGATTTTTCGTAGTGCGGGAGGCTTCAAGACAAAGTTAAATGTAGGGATTTCCCTCCAGTGAACCGCCGTGAATTACGGCTTTGGTAACAAGTGTCTGTGAAAATATGAAAAGCTCGGGACTTATATTCAAATTCGGGAACATTTTTTTTCTGAATTTTGATCCTGCCATGGCATATGAATATTTAATAATTTAATATAAAGTGCAAATTAGCACCTGGAAACTCAAAGTGAAAAAAGTGAAGACATTTATTTGAAGTGGGACCTCGAGCTAATTAAATTTCAAACTCTCAGCTCTGATCGCACTCTCTCGCATTCTTTGCCTGCTAGAATATTAGCTCTGGGTACGAAAAAAAATCCATTAACCCGAACTAATTTTACTCTCCGCTCTGGCAAAGCTATCTCGTAGACAAAGGAAGCGAGAGATCATTGACAGAGCGGAGAGTTTCAAATTTTCTCGGGGTGTGTCTTTAACGTGATGTTTGAAAGATTACTTTGACTGAATATATGTGAAACAATTGGAAAGAAGACATCTAGGAACTGTCTTAGTGCTTCCACTTTTGGGAAGAACAGTTGCCATGTGTAGAGAATTATCTAAAAACAAAGAGTATATCGGACAGATGGCGAATCAAAGTTTTAATTTAAATTTGGTCAAAGATTGGTTATATTTGGTTTTTTTTTCATCAAAGAGATTTAAAAAAAAGAAATCTTTCAAACGCAAAAAATCCGCTGAATTTGTTATGCATCGTTACATTTGTCTTACGTGACTACGCCGTATCACCCTCCGTCGCGTCTCCGGCAAGGGCAAATGTAACGATGTATTAGAGGCCTAACAATGAAAATATAAATTTCATTTCACTCACAAGTGAAATGAAATTGAGAAACATAGCTCCGAAATTAATCAATGAAATGTAGAAGAGATTTCGTTCACTTCTGGCAATGCTCTGGAAAGACCCAATTCCTATCTTTCATCTTAAATTAATTGAATTCTATAAATTAACCTGAGTCGATGTGATCTTGCTCAATGTTCGTATCTTTTTCACCGAGAATATCATAAGAATCGACGATGTGGACCAAAATCCAAACGAATACAGGAATCGTAAATATAAGTGCAGTATGCTGTAGGACTTAAATTCATTATTTGATATTTTCCGCTCCGGCCACAAGCATGATAATAATAATAGATTATGAAAAAGTTACATTACTGATGTGATTTTGACCGTATTCATTGCTTTCATTTCTATAGACGAAAGTCGAGTAGTAATTCAATTGATACAAACCCGGACCGATCACTATTAGTAGAACTAACGATATCCAAAGATAGGAATATTTCCAGATCTGAATAAATATGTGAATTTAAATTTTTTTTAATTGGATTTTTTGTTTCGATATTTATCAAAAACAAGACAATACCATTTCCATGTACCTTTGCATGCGTTGAGAAGTGGACAAGGGCTGTGAATCGATTAAAAGTGGCTAGGAAACAGCACGCATACTGTAGGATCCATCCGGTAAAGTAGAATGAAAAATGGAAAGTTCGCAAGCATCGAGCGAGTGTGCTTGAGGCAATTACGAATTCAAAATATCTGAAATGAAAATCATTATCATCCAAGCATTAATTCTTTGAACCGCAGAAAATCAAGTCAACAATAGTTTTAGAAAAGATAATTATGGACTTACCCGAAAAAGTCGGGATCTCGAGTGAATCTATTCATGGCCAATATATTTAACGACATAATTATGTTCTTAAATCAAAATGTCAATTTATTTTATAATGAAAAAAAAACATACCACAACCGAGTTGAGAATCAGCAAAGTCGAAAAAGCTTTAACCGTTTTCGCAATCGATATCAAAATAACAATCAATAATGCATAAGCAATGAAGGTTATCGTTGTAAGGATGCTCAAGAGAATGGTGGAGATGTACATCTTGCTGTCGATGATAGTAATTCATTTGCATTCACCGAATGCCAACAGACGTTGAAATAATAAATAATGAAAGACAAATGAATATTGTAGATTTCTAAGAAATCCACACATTTGAATAAGTACGTGGCTTATTATTATTTAAACCCATCATAACACTGTATATAATCCTGAAAATAAGGAAATAATGAAAATTAAGAAATAATGATGACAAAAGTGAATGCGGATCTATTTTTGAAGAAAAAAAACAGCAAACAATTTTAGGACGTGACAAAATAATATGTTTGACTATGTATGTACGATTCAAGCTTAAACGCTACAGGGTACATCCCACGACTGAGGGAAAGTACTAACCACGCCCCTTTTACTTATTACATTAATTGGTAATCGCAAAAGTGGTGATTCTAAGTTGTTTTACAATTTTTTTCCCAAAAGAATTGATAAATACTTTACTTTTTTTTTGTTTTGACGGTATTTCCCTCAACTTCCCAGACGCTGCTTACTATTAAAGCTCTTGCGAAAGTAATGCATAGCATTAATTGTATCATATTCAAATATAATAATAATCAAAGATGTGCACTTTCGAACAAACAAGCGCCAAAATGGCACTCACACGATTGTTAATCATCTAAAGCACCTGTTTCCACATCGTTTTAATTCTACGTAGAGAAACATATAAGAGGCAGACATTCTATTATAAGTACAAATCAAGATAAGGGCTAATTGTAAGTATACATCTTCGTCATGTCTGTAGCATCGTCAACGTGTTCTCTAGCTAACAGAGCGCGATAGTTCGTTTACCAAAAAAAAGCCTTTTTTTATTCGAAATTATTATTCACATAAATTCCTTTGCTACTAGTTTCCGCTTCACATATAAACTTCTTCAATGGGCTGGGCTGGCCGGAGATTTTATAATAGAACGGCAAGCAGCAACATTATAATCGTGCAGTTAGCTCTTGGAATACAATACATTTATCGTTTTTAGTGAAAGGTATGGGCGCTTCCCTGTGGGAGACGACATCATTTTTCTCATTCAGGATCTATATTTTGCCAGAAACCAGTCAGGCTTTATTTTTCTTCAACAAATTTAGTACGATGGAGATTTGACCTGGACCAAGCAATTGGCAACTGGTGGAATACACCCTATCATGTTCATCGTGACATCCTCATCTAGCAATTATTGCTTGAAGTCATAAAATTGAATCGATTGATTGATTCCTTTAATGTTCTTCTATCATCTCAAATTATGCAAATATACTTTATCACTTCACAATAATCTAATGAATCACTCAGACTGCACGATAGGCCATTTCAACAACAGATTGACCTCCGAGAGAATATGCTTGAACGAACATTTCATTGGTCTCAGAGAGGATCTTTGGTTGCTGAACTCTCCAATCACAAACTCTGAAAAAATATAAACAATAGTTATATAAATAAATAAATAAAATATATATGTGAAAGTACGATTGATGATAATGATCTTACTGAAGTCCTGAAGGGCGTTGATCTCTCTGGAACTTTACTTCTATTCCCATAGCAGCACAACTATTGTCCCATTTTGTTCCCAGAACCTTGGGTGTCATTTCTACCCTCTTACCAGCTGGAGCCTTGAAATCAAGATATATTGTTAATATTCAGAGTATAATTCAAAATACCTTGATGAGGTAATATTGAGTTTGGTACTCGATTCCGACTTTGCCGTTTCCAACATCGGATCGAAGAGTTTGGAGTGTTGCAGTAGCAGGGATGGTCTTGGTTCCGGCGGGCTAAACGATATATTTATCGATTAATTGCACAATGATTATGATTATGAGTATAACTGCTATGGCAGAACGATTTGTCATAAAGACGATTTGCCGTTATCGATTTGAAATTTAGGTAAAATATTCGATTGTTTCGAATTTAACAAGAAAAAATGTCTTACTCTATCAGTACATTTGTCTCCAGTCCATCCTGTTGGGCACAAACATTTGGCACAATTGTTGACATCTTGAACTCCACCATTTGAACAGGTTACGGTAGTCTTGCACTTGGCTGAAATTTATAATTGTAGTGCAATTTTTTCTATAGCTTTGATGATCAAGAAACAGTAGGGTACAAAATATACCAAAGCAATCGAAGTGCTTGTTAACTCCAAGAATATCATAGAAAGTGGGAAGACGTCCCATCATTCCTTCTTGGTAGATCTTGTATGCTGATTTGGCATAGATGGCGGGCTTGTTTTTGTCCATTGCGAAACTATAAAAGATGTCTTTTCCAGTTTTTCTCACGAACAACAAGTTTTGGACAATTAAAGTATGCAATTTTAATTTTTCAGGTATAAAATGCAAAATTTAAATAAAAATCCTATTTGCGAATGTGACTAAAGCGAACATATTCAACCATGGTTGAAACATTTAAATTCAGGTGAACTTACTCCTTATGGTAATAGTGCATGTTACTTCCAAATTCGTATGGAATCTCACGGAGAACAGTTTTGTCTTGCCCTTCGAGATCGAAATTGTGTTTGTCAGCTTTGATAATGTTATTAAAGTCGATGTCAACATAGGAATCACGATCGAAACGAGATTGAACATGGAAGAAGCCGAATGTGTGAGAGAGTTCGTGACAGATTGTGCCAATCTACAAATTACATGAATGTTCATTGTATAAAGCTTTTTATTTTGATATTAGGATTTTTAAAAAACAATTTAATCAAATTTTTAAAAAAATGCTATATCACTTACGTTCATGCAGTTTGCTCCCAGGTTAAGTCCCTGAGTTCCAGCTCTGTCATTGATTTTTCCTACATAAGATGAACATCCACCGGACTCTCTAACCTCCACACTATAACGTTTTAACTTTTTAGAATGTTCATTTACCGGATATTTTGATTGATAATACAGACATACCGATATCCGGATGAAGCTGGCTTGAACTTGACGCAAGTGAACTTTTCCCAATATTTCATTGCGGCTTCGATAGTTGGACGTCTGTCAGAAGCTACAATAGTACTGATTACTTTGAAACATAACATAATTAAATAAATATTGTGTGCCAACATAATTAGAGTTATTACCGTATCCAGCAGAATAAGAGTAGGGAATGACTGGATTAACTGTTCCCCAACTGTATCCACCATCTTTCATAGCTTGACGACGAGTTTTGTTGGATGACTTACAATCCTCGATAAGAGCCAATTGATCGCTGTAAATTTATTATTGATGCATATAGTAAATTAAATAATACAATAACAAACTCACTTTGTGAGAAGAAGATCGCCCTCAAAAAGATCCTTTTCCTCTCCGGCTTCGTCATTGATTTCATTAATATCAAGATCCTTGATTTGAGATCCAGGAAGGGTTTCCGGTGATTCAAGAACAGTCGAAGCGTATGCAGCCTTTAGAACTTCAATCTCTTCTTTGACTTCATCAGTATTGTTCAACTTGTTTCCAAGTTCAACAAGATCCTTCTGAAGACGTCCAAGATCGACATTCTTAGCCAAATCCTTCTCGAAATCAATTGGACCAGCGAGTGAAAGAGTCAATCCACACGATAAAAGAATGAGAACATTCATGTTTCACTGTGAAGTGAAGTTGTAGTGATGAAGGGTCGATGGTCTACACTTTTATACCAATCATTTACATGTGTTCAAACAATTTCTTTCCATTTCTACAGTTTTGGGGAATAAAATCGAACGTTACCAGTGAAACATTCATGAATATGTTTGATCAGATTTGGCTGGGGTACGTCAATCGTTCTAGAAATGCTTGTTACAGTTTGGTAAAATAAATTCTTTAATATCATTAACGATTGAAAATTATAATAATTAAGAATAAAAAATAAAGAATAATTGATTATAAAATAATATTAGCATTAGTAATTTAATAGAGTGCATTTAATCAGCTACGAATCCGAAAATAAGGAAAAGAATGAAAAATGGCTTGATTTACGAATCTCCCCTGCCATGGACTACCATGTATCTGTTCGAATGTAATACAGAATATTAATGTCATTATTATCATTATTAGAAACTTGAGTGAAAAATGTCGTGTTTATCTGGAACTTTTTATCTAATCAGTACATTATTTCGATGCACTTAGCGGACTAACACGTCATTTCCTGAAACGTTGCATACCTTTTTTACAATCACCATTATTAGAATTATCACCGTTGAGTTACCAATAATTAGATATTCTTGTAATGATCATTATGCATGGAAATAATTATGACAAGACGTCCTCTGCGTTTTAGATCAATCTGATATTTTAGGATATGCTGCTTGGGTTGGAAGGTATTGTTTATCTATAAGACGATTCACGGGATAAGTACCAGTGATTTTGTTGATGATTGTTCGATATTCGGACGAACTTTGAACCGTAGACTGTTGTTGTAGGTCATCATGGAGTATGATATCCTTGCAAAATGTTTGATCAGATTGGACTAAAACGGATCATGTCTATCATATTCGTTTTTACAGTCGATTCTGCCTTTTCCTCACCATTCCCCACTTCACAATCATCAACATTTAGTGGATGTGTACCCTACGTCTTGAGCGTGTAAAAATCACTTGTTTTATTTGTATAAATGGCTTTTTCCTGTTTTGCATAGTTCAGAAACTAGAACGATCACTTTTAAATACCAAATCAGGACAATATGCGCCTCTGACAACGCCTGAGAATTTTCCATAATAAATTCGAATCCGGAATTTATTATGTGGAAGATCAGGAATGTTAAGGGAGTTTGATTCAGACGCCCTTCTACCCTTACGAGAAATGGATAATATTGTTGGATGCAATTTATTAGCAAAAGACATGTAGAAACATTAGTCTAAAATCGTGGAAATCATAACAATAATAAATTTCAATGGAATAAATTTCAATGATCCCGGGTCACGGTTCCAATATGTGGACACCAGTTTCTTCGCTAGAGCGGCACGTTTACTATCACTACCCGAAAATAGGATCGACTTTTCGATCCCAGATTAATCTATCTTTCCACTGTATCGATTTATTAACCTCTTGTACCATTATCATCTACTGTCGTCCCCACTCATTGTTTGATCTCACTTGCTTCGCATCATTTCATAATTTTATTTTCTAAAAAAAAATATTTATTTACAAAAATGTCGATTCTACGAGGCGTGGAATGACCAATGTAATGGGAGCTTCTTGACCCTATTGCATGATATCTATCTAAAACAACTATTAATTGTAAAGACGAAACTAAAATCGAAGCATCCTCAGTGGGGTGAAGTGTTAAGTGTTGTATCAGCACAAGAAATGAATAATGCATATTAACATTGCATGCCATCATTAATCTGTTCCCGCTCTCGAGACGGAGCAGATGAAACAAATCGGATGTAATTGGTGCGAATTCTTGGTTGCACTCACGGCAAATTCTCTTAGATATAGGTTATCTAACTGTTCAGCTATAGAGAAAGGTTAGCTTACTCCAAACTCTCTCAAAAAGACACGTTGGATAATACTCTCTCGCTCGAGATAGTAGCTAGGACTGGAGTAAGCTAACTAAGTTATCTCACATATGAAAGAACGTTTCTCTAATTGTCGGATCTTAGATAACCTATGGCTCAAATATGAGACAGTTTGCCTTCAGTGTTGTTATAGATTTGATGATTGATCGTTTATTTTCCGTAATTGCACCCTCTCAAAGATTCACACCAACTCCGTAGGACACATTCACACCCACATTCTGCACTATAGACAAGAAAATCTATTTGTATGACTAAGTATGCTTTATTTCATCACTAGTGAGTTAATGGTATACTCCCCGCGCTAATTTTACACTCCGCTCTGGCATCACTCTCTCGAAAACTAAGAAGGCGAGAGAGCATTGCCAGAGCGGAGGTTGAAATTAGTTTGTAGCAAGGTGAAAATTAGTTGTCTGGCTTTCTATTGGCGTTTATAAACTGTCTCGGATGTTCATAATGCGGTGGTAGTGGTTAGCGTGGACTGAAATTAATTGCAGGTTTTGGAAAAATCAATAATCAGACTTACTATTTCGAATCTCCGTCCACGTAGTTTCCGCATAAGTGCAGTTCTTACGGGACCGGGAAGTAGTAGGGAATAGTATGGCAGACCTATGAATATGATCATCTTTTATGAAATTGATTTGACGCTCTCCTCTTCTCTTCTCTTCTCTTCTGGTCTTCTTGGTCTCTCATCGTTAGCAGAAAACCGAAATAGGAGAGGTTCCAGGTGCTAAAATAGTCGCCGAAATAGCGGTGGCGGAAAGCCTAAATTTCAATTGCCTAGCGCGACTAAAGTGCGGACATTCCAATTACCACGGCGGTTCAAGGACAGTAGTTAAGAGCGACTCGCAGTTTTTAAAAATCAGGATAAATTGTTCAACAAATCTCTTACCACGAAAGTTCATTATTATATAATGATAATAGTTAGCGTAAGGGGAGGGAGCGACGCGACGCGCTCAACGACGCGCTGCGGTCCCTCCCCCCACATGCGTTCATCATCGAGTTCTACGAGTTATGTAGCATGCCGAGATGGCTTAGTGGTTAGAACTTTTGTCTGGCGATCCGAACCTCGTAGGTTCGAATCCCACCCGGTGCAAAACAACTTTGCCGATTTTTCGTAGTGCGGGAGGCTTCAAGACAAAGTTAAATGTAGGGATTTCCCTCCAGTGAACCGCCGTGAATTACGGCTTTGGTAACAAGTGTCTGTGAAAATATGAAAAGCTCGGGACTTATATTCAAATTCGGGAACATTTTTTTTCTGAATTTTGATCCTGCCATGGCATATGAATATTTAATAATTTAATATAAAGTGCAAATTAGCACCTGGAAACTCAAAGTGAAAAAAGTGAAGACATTTATTTGAAGTGGGACCTCGAGCTAATTAAATTTCAAACTCTCAGCTCTGATCGCACTCTCTCGCATTCTTTGCCTGCTAGAATATTAGCTCTGGGTACGAAAAAAAATCCATTAACCCGAACTAATTTTACTCTCCGCTCTGGCAAAGCTCTCTCGTAGACAAAGGAAGCGAGAGATCATTGACAGAGCGGAGAGTTTCAAATTTTCTCGGGGTGTGTCTTTAACGTGATGTTTGAAAGATTACTTTGACTGAATATATGTGAAACAATTGGAAAGAAGACATCTAGGAACTGTCTTAGTGCTTCCACTTTTGGGAAGAACAGTTGCCATGTGTAGAGAATTATCTAAAAACAAAGAGTATATCGGACAGATGGCGAATCAAAGTTTTAATTTAAATTTGGTCAAAGATTGGTTATATTTGGTTTTTTTTATCATCAAAGAGATTTAAAAAAAAGAAATCTTTCAAACGCAAAAAATCCGCTGAATTTGTTATGCATCGTTACATTTGTCTTACGTGACTACGCCGTATCACCCTCCGTCGCGTCTCCGGCAAGGGCAAATGTAACGATGTATTAGAGGCCTAACAATGAAAATATAAATTTCATTTCACTCACAAGTGAAATGAAATTGAGAAACATAGCTCCGAAATTAATCAATGAAATGTAGAAGAGATTTCGTTCACTTCTGGCAATGCTCTGGAAAGACCCAATTCCTATCTTTCATCTTAAATTAATTGAATTCTATAAATTAACCTGAGTCGATGTGATCTTGCTCAATGTTCGTATCTTTTTCACCGAGAATATCATAAGAATCGACGATGTGGACCAAAATCCAAACGAATACAGGAATCGTAAATATAAGTGCAGTATGCTGTAGGGCTTAAATTCATTATTTGATATTTTCCGCTCCGGCCACAAGCATGATAATAATAATAGATTATTTAAAAGTTACATTACTGATGTGATTTTGACCGTATTCATTGCTTTCATTTCTATAGACGAAAGTCGAGTAGTAATTCAATTGATACAAACCCGGACCGATCACTATTAGTAGAACTAACGATATCCAAAGATAGGAATATTTCCAGATCTGAATAAATATGTGAATTTAAATTTTTTTTAATTGGATTTTTTGTTTCGATATTTATCAAAAACAAGACAATACCATTTCCATGTACCTTTGCATGCGTTGAGAAGTGGACAAGGGCTGTGAATCGATTAAAAGTGGCTAGGAAACAGCACGCATACTGTAGGATCCATCCGGTAAAGTAGAATGAAAAATGGAAAGTTCGCAAGCATCGAGCGAGTGTGCTTGAGGCAATTACGAATTCAAAATATCTGAAATGAAAATCATTATCATCCAAGCATTAATTCTTTGAACCGCAGAAAATCAAGTCAACAATAGTTTTAGAAAAGATAATTATGGACTTACCCGAAAAAGTCGGGATCTCGAGTGAAACTATTCATGGCCAATATATTTAACGACATAATTATGTTCTTAAATCAAAATGTCAATTTATTTTATAATGAAAAAAAAACATACCACAACCGAGTTGAGAATCAGCAAAGTCGAAAAAGTTTTAACCGTTTTCGCAATCGATATCAAAATAACAATCAATAATGCATAAGCAATGAAGGTTATCGTTGTAAGGATGCTCAAGAGAATGGTGGAGATGTACATCTTGCTGTCGATGATAGTAATTCATTTGCATTCACCGAATGCCAACAGACGTTGAAATAATAAATAATGAAAGACAAATGAATATTGTAGATTTCTAAGAAATCCACACATTTGAATAAGTACGTGGCTTATTATTATTTAAACCCATCATAACACTGTATATAATCCTGAAAATAAGGAAATAATGAAAATTAAGAAATAATGATGACAAAAGTGAATGCGGATCTATTTTTGAAGAAAAAAAACAGCAAACAATTTTAGGACGTGACAAAATAATATGTTTGACTATGTATGTACGATTCAAGCTTAAACGCTACAGGGTACATCCCACGACTGAGGGAAAGTACTAACCACGCCCCTTTTACTTATTACATTAATTGGTAATCGCAAAAGTGGTGATTCTAAGTTGTTTTACAATTTTTTTCCCAAAAGAATTGATAAATACTTTACTTTTTTTTTGTTTTGACGGTATTTCCCTCAACTTCCCAGACGCTGCTTACTATTAAAGCTCTTGCGAAAGTAATGCATAGCATTAATTGTATCATATTCAAATATAATAATAATCAAAGATGTGCACTTTCGAACAAACAAGCGCCAAAATGGCACTCACACGATTGTTAATCATCTAAAGCACCTGTTTCCACATCGTTTTAATTCTACGTAGAGAAACATATAAGAGGCAGACATTCTATTATAAGTACAAATCAAGATAAGGGCTAATTGTAAGTATACATCTTCGTCATGTCTGTAGCATCGTCAACGTGTTCTCTAGCTAACAGAGCGCGATAGTTCGTTTACCAAAAAAAAGCCTTTTTTTATTCGAAATTATTATTCACATAAATTCCTTTGCTACTAGTTTCCGCTTCACATATAAACTTCTTCAATGGGCTGGGCTGGCCGGAGATTTTATAATAGAACGGCAAGCAGCAACATTATAATCGTGCAGTTAGCTCTTGGAATACAATACATTTATCGTTTTTAGTGAAAGGTATGGGCGCTTCCCTGTGGGAGACGACATCATTTTTCTCATTCAGGATCTATATTTTGCCAGAAACCAGTCAGGCTTTATTTTTCTTCAACAAATTTAGTACGATGGAGATTTGACCTGGACCAAGCAATTGGCAACTGGTGGAATACACCCTATCATGTTCATCGTGACATCCTCATCTAGCAACTATTGCTTGAAGTCATAAAATTGAATCGATTGATTGATTCCTTTAATGTTCTTCTATCATCTCAAATTATGCAAATATACTTTATCACTTCACAATAATCTAATGAATCACTCAGACTGCACGATAGGCCATTTCAACAACAGATTGACCTCCGAGAGAATATGCTTGAACGAACATTTCATTGGTCTCAGAGAGGATCTTTGGTTGCTGAACTCTCCAATCACAAACTCTGAAAAAATATAAACAATAGTTATATAAATAAATAAATAAAATATATATGTGAAAGTACGATTGATGATAATGATCTTACTGAAGTCCTGAAGGGCGTTGATCTCTCTGGAACTTTACTTCTATTCCCATAGCAGCACAACTATTGTCCCATCTTGTTCCCAGAACCTTGGGTGTCATTTCTACCCTCTTACCAGCTGGAGCCTTGAAATCAAGATATATTGTTAATATTCAGAGTATAATTCAAAATACCTTGATGATGTAATATTGGGTTTGGTATTCGATTCCCACTTTGCCGTTTCCAACTTCGGATCGGAGAGTTTGGAGTGTTGCAGTAGCAGTGATGGTCTTGGTACCGGCGGGCTAAAAGAATTGCTAATCGATTAATTGCACAATGATTATAATTATGATTATAACTACTATGACCGAACGAGTTGCCATAAAGAATTAGATGATATCGATTTGAAATATAGGTAAAATATGTTTTAAAATTATAAGATAATGTCTTACTCTATCAGTACATTTGTCTCCAGTCCATCCCGTTGGGCACAAACATTTGGCACAATTGTTGACATCTTGAACTCCACCATTTGAACAGGTTACGGTAGTCTTGCACTTGGCTGAAATTTATAATTGTAATGCAATTTTTTGTTTAGTTTTGATCATCAAGAAACAGTAATGGCGCACTAAAAAATAGTGGAAAACGGAAAATGGCGACTTTCCAGGGTCTAAAAATGTACACTGGAAAAACGAAAATGGAAACTCGAAATTTGAATTCGCGGGCGCGAAAAAAGATGCGGCAATTCAAATTCTGAGCCCAAATTTCTGATTTCCGCATTTAGAAGTATTGGAACTTGAATTACTACTTAACATCCTTCTTAAAACCGCAGAAAGTCGCATTGAGAAGGTCAGAATTTGATTTCCCGCACCTTTTTTCGCGCCCGCGCATTCAAATTTACGGTTTTCCAGCGTACTTTTTTAGACCCTGGAAAGTCGCCATTTTCCGTTTTCCACTATTTTTTAGTGCGCCATAAAGCACAAAATATACCAAAGCAATCAAAGTGTTTGTTAACTCCGAGGATATCATAGAAAGTGGGAAGACGTCCCATCATTCCTTCTTGGTAGATCTTGTATGCTGACTTGGCATAGATGGCGGGCTTGTTTTTGTCCATTGCGAAACTAAAACAATAGTCTTTTTTAAGCCGGTCTTATGAAGAGTAAGTTTTGGACAGTTAAAAGTATGCAAATTTAAATTGTCAGGTAAAAAATGCAAAACTTTTTTTACGATATCCTAATTGTGAATGTGGCTATTTAATTTAGGTGAACTTACTCCTTATGATAATAGTGCATATTACTTCCAAATTCGTATGGAATATCACGAAGAACTGTTTTGTCTTGCCCTTCGAGATCGAAATTGTGCTTGTCATCTTTGATGATGTTATTGAAGTCGATGTCAACATAGGAATCACGATCGAAACGAGATTGAACATGGAAGAATCCGAAAGTGTGAGAAAGTTCGTGGCAGATTGTACCAATCTGTAATTACAAATTCATTGTATGAAGCTTCCTAAGGGACAAAACACTAAACGACAAAAAATATAAAGGATAAAAGATAGGGCTAAAACAAAATAAACTTTTTTTAATTTAAAAAAAATGCGTCGTATCACTTACGTTCATGCAGTTTGCTCCCAGGTTAAGTCCCTGAGTTCCAGCTCTGTCATTGATTTTTCCTACATAAGATGAACATCCACCGGACTCTCTAACCTCCACACTATAACGTTTTAACTTTTTAGAATGTTCATTTACCGGATATTTTGATTGATAATACAGACATACCGATATCCGGATGTAGCTGGCTTGAACTTGACGCAAGTGAACTTCTCCCAATATCTCATTGCGGCTTCGATGGTTGGACGTCTGTCAGAAGCTGAAAAAAATATTGCTTAGTTTGAAACATAACATAATTAAATAAATATTTCGTGTCAAGGTAGTTATTGTTATTACCATATCCAGCGGAATAAGAGTAGGGAATGACTGGATTAACTGTTCCCCAACTGTATCCACCATCTTTCATAGCTTGACGACGAGTTTTGTTGGATGACTTACAATCCTCGATAAGAGCCAATTGATCGCTGTAAATTTATTATTGATGCATATAGTAAATTAAATAATACAATAACAAACTCACTTTGTGAGAAGAAGATCGCCCTCAAAAAGATCCTTTTCCTCTCCGGCTTCGTCATTGATTTCATTAATATCAAGATCCTTGATTTGAGATCCAGGAAGGGTTTCCGGTGATTCAAGAACAGTCGAAGCGTATGCAGCCTTTAGAACTTCAATCTCTTCTTTTACTTCATCAGTATTGTTCAACTTGTTTCCAAGTTCAACAAGATCCTTCTGAAGACGTCCAAGATCGACATTCTTTGCCAAATCCTTCTCGAAATCAATTGGACCAGCGAGTGAAAGAGTCAAGCCACACGATAAAAGAATGAGAAGATGCATGTTTCACTGTGAAGTGAAGTTGTAGTGATGAAGGGTCGATGGTCTACACTTTTATACCAATCATTTACATATGTTTAAACAATTTCTTTCCATTTCTACAGAATTGGAGAATAAAATCGAACGTTACCAGTGAAACATTCATGAATATGTTTGATCAGATTTGGCTGGGGTACGTCAATCGTGCTAGAAATGTTTGTTACAGTCTGGACTAATCATTTCTTTAAAGGGAGCGTAGCCTCACTCAATGGTCTCCTCGACGCGCAATGCTCTTTCATTGTTAGAGAACAGAGAAATAGTGTGCGCAATGAAGAGACCATTGAGTGAGGTAACGCTCCCTTTAATATCATTGACGATTGAAAATTATAATAATTAAGAATAAAAAATAAAGAATAACTGATTATAAAATAATATTAGCATTAGTAATTTCATAGAGTGCATTTAATCAGCTACGAATCCGAAAATAAGGAAAAGTATGAAAAATGGCTTGATTTACGAATCTCCCCTGTCATGGACTACCTCACATCTGTTTGAATGTAATACAGAATATTAATGTCATTATTATCATTATTAGAAACATGAGTGAAAAATATCGTGTTTATCTGGAACTTTTTATCTAATCAGTACATTATTTCGATGCACTTAGTGGACTAAAACGTCATTTCCTGAAACGTTGCATACCTTTTTTACAATCACCATTATTAGAATTACCACAGTTGAGTTACCAATAATTAAATATTCCTGTAATGATCATTATGGAAGGAAATAATTATGACAAGACGTCCTCTGCGTTTTAGATCAATCTGATATTTTAGGATATACTGCTTGGGTTGGAAGGTATTGTTCATCAATAAGACGATTCACGGGATAAGTACAAGTGATATTATTGATTGATTGTGCGATATTCGGACGAACTTTGAACCGTAGACTGTTGTTGTAGGTAATCATGGAGTATGATATCCTTGCAAAATGTTTGATCAGATTGGACTAAAACGGATCATGTCTATCATATTCATTTTTACATTCGATTCTGCCTATGCCTCACCACTCCTCATTTCACAATCATCAATATCTAGTGGGTGTGTACTAGGGTGGCGAGAATGACTCTTCACTCACCTGTTTTGCCTCACTCCAACTGGTGAGCAGTCTCTCTCACTGCTCACTCGTTCCCCCTGGCAGCCGTTCGTTGAGGTCACAAGTGAGTCGAAAAAACAGTTCTTTTTCAATTCACTTGGTTTTTCTCTGCTCTAAGTGGTCGAAATGTGCAAGTGTGAATATTTTTGGAATCTACATGTCAGTAGCTATTCAACAAGCATAAAATCGACTGTAAAAGTACACTTTTAAATTTTGTTGATTTTTCATGTAATCCATTCCATCAATTCGGATCAGACTATGATAATAGCATATACAATTAAAATTATTCCTCGACTTAATCTAGCTCAGTGTTTCAGTAATCACTGCTTCAGTGATCAGTGTTTCAGTGATCTGTAACATATCGTAAACCGCTTTACGATCATTTGGGCGTAGTTTATCTCTATTAGGTCATGGGCTACCATGCCTTCTCAATCAGTTCATTATCAATACCTCTACCTATTAACCTCTACCTCGACCTCTTTCTCTACTATTAATATCGTCATGGTTTCTCCTATCTGGGCACTTCTCACACAACAAGAGTGCTGAGAAAGCAACATGCAATTATTGCTCTGCCCTCCTTACTGTCAAGAGAGGCGGCACGTCTAATCTCTGGCGTCATATGGATTCGAAGCATTCTGAAATTCAGGAAAATGCTGAGGTGAAATACTGTTGAGGTTTTTGAATTTGCATAAGAATCGATTTTTTAACAATTGTTTTGATATTGTGGAAATATAAAAAAAAATTTCTAGGTCTTTGACTACGATTGGAAGAAGATCGGAGCTCGCTTGCTTCCCAATGTCTCCACTGCTGCACCCTGTGTAAGCGAGAAAAAGAAGTACACGTGGTGCTCGAAATTGCGCAAGTCCGACAACAGCACTCCAATGACGGACGAGATTGACAAGTACGTCTACGAGTGTAACCGTGGAATTTCCGAATCGATGGATCCCCTCGAGTATTGGTCAACACAGGGAGCATTCTATCCGAACATCAAGCAAATGGCTCTGAAACGTCTACCTATTTCTGCCACCTCGGTTTCCGCAGAACGAGTCTTCTCGGCTGCAGGTAAGATATTGCAATTTTCTCGACATTGGCTGGAAATCGGAATAAAAGCAAACTGATTTTTTTCATTTTCTGCTGGTTTGTTGGACAAACAGACCCTTCGAAACAAATTGTCGGCCGACACAATCGAGTCCTGCCTCCTTCTCCGATGCAACTTCATTGGCGAGCGCGCTCGTGAGATCTCCTTCAAGCCCCCTCCCCTCCTCGTCCCTCAGACCGTTTCTAGTGATAATATTTCCAATGACCCCCATGCCGAAGTTACCCATGGCTATGCTTCCGATGAAAGCGATTTCGATGAGAGTTTCTCAGATGACGATGAGGAAGAATTTTAATTGTACTTCGATTTTACTGTACTAACATAATAATAATAATAATAATAATAATAATAATAATAATAATAATATATTATCATAGTCTGATAGCATTATACGAAAAATCAAAAAAATTTAAAAGTGTACTTTACCAGTCGATTTTGTGCTTGTTGAATAGCACAGATGTGTAGATTCCAAAAATATTCACATTTGCACATTTCGACCACTTAGAGCAAAGAAAACTCAAGTGAATCGAAAAAGAATCGTTTTTTTCTGCTCACCAGTGTTTTTCTGATCTCATTGCAAGTACTTGACGAGAGAGAGGTCGTAAATGACCTCTCTTGCGAGTACTTGCACAAGACTGTCAGGGGAACTGGTGAGTGAAGAGTCATTCTCGCCACCCTAGTGTGTACCCTATGTCTTGAGCGTATAAAAATCACTTGTTTTATTTGTATAAATGGCTTTTTCCTGTTTTTCATAGTTCAGAAACTAGAACGATCACTTTTAAATACCAAATCAGGACAATATGCGCCACTGACCACGTCTGAGAATTTGCCACCATAAAATCGAATCCGGAATTTATTATGTGGAAGATCATGAAGGTTAAGAGAGTTTGATTCAGACGCGCTTCTACTCTTACTAGAAATGGATAATATTGTTGCATGTCAATTTATTAGCAAAAGACATGTAGAAACATTAGTCTAAAATCGTGAAAATCATAACAATAATAAATTTCAATGGAATAAATTTCAATGATCCCGGGCCACGGTTCCAATATATGGACAACAGTTTCTTCGCTAGAGCGGCACGTTTACTATCACTACCCGAAAATAGGATCGACTTTTCGATCCCAGACTGATCTATCTTTCCATTGTACCGATTTATTTACCTCTTGTACCATTATCATCTACTGTCGTCCCCACTTGAATCATTGTTTGATTTCACTTGCTTCGCATCATTCCATAATTTTATTTTCTAAAAAAATATTTATTTACAAAAATGTCGATTCTACGAGGCGTGGAATGACCAATGTAATGCTAGCTTCTTGACCCTATTACATGATATCTATCTAAAACAACTATTAATTGTAAAGACGAAACTAAAATCGAAGCATCCTCAGTGGGGTCGAGTGTTGTATCAGCACAAGAAATGAATAATGCATATTAACATTGCATGCCATCGTTAATCTGTTCCCGCTCTCGAGACGGAGCAGATGAAACAAATCGGATGTAATTGGTGCGAATTCTTGGTTGCACTCACGGCAAATTCTCTTAGATATAGGTTGTCTAGCTGTCCAGCTATAGAGAAAGGTTACCTTACTCCAAACTCTCTCAAAAAGACACGTTGGATAATACTCTCTCGCTCGAGATAGTAGCTAGGACTGGAGTAAGCTAACTAAGTTATCTCACATATGAAAGAACGTTTCTCTAATTGTCGGATCTTAGATAACCTATGGCTCAAATATGAGACAGTTTGCCTTCAGTGTTGTTATAGATTTGATGATTGATCGTTTATTTTCCGTAATTGCACCCTCTCAAAGATTCACACCAACTCCGTAGGACACATTCACACCCACATTCTGCACTATAGACAAGAAAATCTATTTGTATGACTAAGTATGCTTTATTTCATCACTAGTGAGTTAATGGTATACTCCCCGCGCTAATTTTACACTCCGCTCTGGCATCACTCTCTCGAAAACTAAGAAGGCGAGAGAGCATTGCCAGAGCGGAGGTTGAAATTAGTTTGTAGCAAGGTGAAAATTAGTTGTCTGGCTTTCTATTGGCGTTTATAAACTGTCTCGGATGTTCATAATGCGGTGGTAGTGGTTAGCGTGGACTGAAATTAATTGCAGGTTTTGGAAAAATCAATAATCAGACTTACTATTTCGAATCTCCGTCCACGTAGTTTCCGCATAAGTGCAGTTCTTACGGGACCGGGAAGTAGTAGGGAATAGTATGGCAGACCTATGAATATGATCATCTTTTATGAAATTGATTTGACGCTCTCCTCTTCTCTTCTCTTCTCTTCTGGTCTTCTTGGTCTCTCATCGTTAGCAGAAAACCGAAATAGGAGAGGTTCCAGGTGCTAAAATAGTCGCCGAAATAGCGGTGGCGGAAAGCCTAAATTTCAATTGCCTAGCGCGACTAAAGTGCGGACATTCCAATTACGGCTTTGGTAACAAGTGTCTGTGAAAATATGAAAAGCTCGGGACTTATATTCAAATTCGGGAACATTTTTTTCTGAATTTTGATCCTGCCATGGCATATGAATATTTAATAATTTAATATAAAGTGCAAATTAGCACCTGGAAACTCAAAGTGAAAAAAGTGAAGACATTTATTTGAAGTGGGACCTCGAGCTAATTAAATTTCAAACTCTCAGCTCTGATCGCACTCTCTCGCATTCTTTGCCTGCTAGAATATTAGCTCTGGGTACGAAAAAAAAATCCATTAACCCGAACTAATTTTACTCTCCGCTCTGGCAAAGCTCTCTCGTAGACAAAGGAAGCGAGAGATCATTGACAGAGCGGAGAGTTTCAAATTTTCTCGGGGTGTGTCTTTAACGTGATGTTTGAAAGATTACTTTGACTGAATATATGTGAAACAATTGGAAAGAAGACATCTAGGAACTGTCTTAGTGCTTCCACTTTTGGGAAGAACAGTTGCCATGTGTAGAGAATTATCTAAAAACAAAGAGTATATCGGACAGATGGCGAATCAAAGTTTTAATTTAAATTTGGTCAAAGATTGGTTATATTTGGTTTTTTTTCATCAAAGAGATTTAAAAAAAAGAAATCTTTCAAACGCAAAAAATCCGCTGAATTTGTTATGCATCGTTACATTTGTCTTACGTGACTACGCCGTATCACCCTCCGTCGCGTCTCCGGCAAGGGCAAATGTAACGATGTATTAGAGGCCTAACAATGAAAATATAAATTTCATTTCACTCACAAGTGAAATGAAATTGAGAAACATAGCTCCGAAATTAATCAATGAAATGTAGAAGAGATTTCGTTCACTTCTGGCAATGCTCTGGAAAGACCCAATTCCTATCTTTCATCTTAAATTAATTGAATTCTATAAATTAACCTGAGTCGATGTGATCTTGCTCAATGTTCGTATCTTTTTCACCGAGAATATCATAAGAATCGACGATGTGGACCAAAATCCAAACGAATACAGGAATCGTAAATATAAGTGCAGTATGCTGTAGGGCTTAAATTCATTATTTGATATTTTCCGCTCCGGCCACAAGCATGATAATAATAATAGATTGTGAAAAAGTTACACTACTGATGTGATTTTGACCGTATTCATTGCTTTCATTTCTATAGACGAAAGTCGAGTAGTAATTCAATTGATACAAACCCGGACCGATCACTATTAGTAGAACTAACGATATCCAAAGATAGGAATATTTCCAGATCTGAATAAATATGTGAATTTATATTTTTATTAAGATTAGATTTTTGTTTTGTTTCAATATTCATCAAGAAACATGGCAATACCTTTTCCACGCACCTTTGCATGCCTTGAGAAGTGGACAAGGGCTGTGAATCGATTAAAAGTGGCTAGGAAACAGCACGCATACTGTAGGATCCATCCGGTAAAGTAGAATGAAAAATGGAATGTTCGCAAGCATCGAGCGAGTGTGCTTGAGGAAATTACGAATTCAAAATATCTGAAATGAAAATCATTATCATCCAATCATTAATTCTTTGAACCGCAGAAAATCAAGTCAACAATAGTTTTAGAAAAGATAATTATGGACTTACCCGAAAAAGTCGGGATCTCGAGTGAAACTATTCATGGCCAATATATTTAACGACATAATTATGTTCTTAAATCAAAATGTCAATTTATTTTATAATGAAAAAAAACATACCACAACCGAGTTGAGAATCAGCAAAGTCGAAAAAGTTTTAACCGTTTTCGCAATCGATATCAAAATAACAATCAATAATGCATAAGCAATGAAGGTTATCGTTGTAAGGATGCTCAAGAGAATGGTGGAGATGTACATCTTGCTGTCGATGATAGTAATTCATTTGCATTCACCGAATGCCAACAGACGTTGAAATAATAAATAATGAAAGACAAATGAATATTGTAGATTTCTAAGAAATCCACACATTTGAATAAGTACGTGGCTTATTATTATTTAAACCCATCATAACACTGTATATAATCCTGAAAATAAGGAAATAATGAAAATTAAGAAAAAATGATGACAAAAGTGAATGCGGATCTATTTTTGAAGAAAAAAAAACAGCAAACAATTTTAGGACGTGACAAAATAATATGTTTGACTATGTATGTACGATTCAAGCTTAAACGCTACAGGGTACATCCCACGACTGAGGGAAAGTACTAACCACGCCCCTTTTACTTATTACATTAATTGGTAATCGCAAAAGTGGTGATTCTACGTTGTTTTACAATTTTTTTCCCAAAAGAATTGATAAATGCTTTACTTTTTTTTGTTTTGACGGTATTTCCCTCAACTTCCCAGACGCTGCTTACTATTAAGACACCGGCTCAGTAAGATTCGAGGGTTGAGCCAGTGACCCCGGACATCGACCTCACCGATTTGGCCCAAAATTTTTTTATGGATACCCCCATGGGCCCCGATCACAAAATGGGTATTCATTTCGGCTGGTTCCTTGAAACACAGATGTGGCGGGTTTTCGAAATTTGAAAACTCGATTTTCACCAGAAAAAAATGGAGCGACCTAGGACCAATGTTAGTGTCGATTAATTATAAGTATAAATAGACAACAAAAACTGGCTATACGACGGTCCGGAGATCCGATCGCAAACTGATTTTTTTACCTCCTCAAAACATTATAAAATTATTTAAAATTTTGAAACAAAAAAGTGCAGTCCAATTTTTGCCTTATCTTATAGAGCAAAAAATTCCGCGTCGAATATGTGAAAAAAATCAAAAATCGAAGGACCCGTCTTTTGAGATAAATGAACCTGAAGATGACCCGAAAATATTTTTGTTTTCAAACCCCCTCATGTTTGTACTCATATTAAAGAGCTCGTCGAGTAGAACAACTTTCATGTTGAAGGTTTTGTCTGAAACTCATGTGCAAGAGAAATACATGAGTTTTATTTATTCGCAAGGTTGTTCACACAATTTTGAGTAAAACGAAAGTAAAATATTTTTTGTGTACAAAGCGATTATGCCTATATTGTAGAACGCAAAAATCCATGCCTACTTTATTGTTTCACGAAAAAAAATTGTAGACCCCCACGCTGAAAAAAATGGCCTGGAAATTAGTATTGAAAAAAAAAGTTGTCGAAACTTTGTCATGTTTATACTCATTTTAAAGTACTCGTCAAGTACATCATTTTTTATGTTGGTCGTATTCTATGAAAGTCGTTTGTTCTCAAGATACAAGCGATAATAAAGATTTGGATCCAATAAATCTTAATTCATGTATTTCTCATGTACATGAGTTTCAGACAAAACGTTCAACATGAAAGTTGTTCTACTCGACGAGCTCTTCAATATGAGTACAAACATGAGGGGGTTTGAAAACAAAAATATTTTCGGGTCATCTTCAGGTTTATTTATCTCAAAAGACGGGTCCTTCGATTTTTGATTTTTTCCCCGTATTCGACGCGGAATTTTTTGCTCTATAAGATATGGCAAAAATTGGACTGCACTTTTTTGTTTTAAAATTTTAATTAATTTTAGAATGTTTTGAGGAGGTAAAAAAATCAGTTTGCGATCGGATCTCCGGACCGTAGTATAGCCAGTTTTTGTTATCTATTTATACTTATAATTAATCGACACTAACATTGGTCCTAGGTCGCTCCATTTTTTTCTGGTGAAAATCGAGTTTTCAAATTTCGAAAACCCGCCACATCTGTGTTTCAAGGAACCAGCCCAAATGAATACCCATTTTGTGATGGGGGCCCATGGGGGTATCCATAAAAAAAATTTGGGCCAAATCGGTGAGGTCGATGTCCGGCACTTCCTGGAATCTTACTGAGCCGATGTCTTAAAGCTCTTGCGAAAGTAATGCATAGCATTAATTGTATCATATTCAAATATAATAATAATCAAAGATGTGCACTTTCGAACAAACAAGCGCCAAAATGGCACTCACACGATTGTTAATCATCTAAAGCACCTGTTTCCACATCGTTTTAATTCTACGTAGAGAAACATATAAGAGGCAGACATTCTATTATAAGTACAAATCAAGATAAGGGTTGTAAGTATACAGTAGCGCCGGAAAGTCAAAATACACTTTTTATTTCTGGTGTAATTTTGGCGTCAGTTGATATATCAAGCTGCAAATTGTGCATGATGTACCCACAGTATGTACGTATTCGATCCTCTTATAAGGTCTCACGGGCCTTTCTGGTTATTGCATAGTGATGACGCAACCGAACAACACTTTTTCGAAAATTCATTATTCTTTCAGGGATTTTTTCGTACTTGTCAAACTTCGTGAGAGTTGAGAGAACTACAATGCCTATCCAGGAAAAAAATTTCAGGTTGCTGCGAATTCGGGTATTGGCTGCAGACTTGCTGCAATTTCGCGGTCGCAAAATCATATCTCGGCTTCTAGAAGAGATTGAAACGCGTTCAAAGCAGCAAACTGATTCTCTTGGTGATTCTTGATGATCCTGTAAGTATGGTAGAGCTAGCTCATCATTCATCTTCATGGATCGAAAAAGTCACTTTTTTACAATACCCAAATTTGAAAAATCACAATTCTGAGGGCGGATCTTGTAAAAATCTGGTTTTTGGATAGGAATGTAGAAAATATATTAATTAATCGTTTCCCCGCTTTTTAGAGCGATTGCTAATCTTTCTTGCCTGCGGCAGTCGATTATCTGAAGGATAGTCCTTTAGGACGAGCTCCCTTCTCATCTCGCGACCCGTACACATCTCAAGGCTTTTCACACTGCTCAATGACGATTTGGCCGCTTTTAGTGATTTGATTAGTCAGAATAGAGAGACACTGTATGAATCCAGTTTTTGGTCTGTGATCTTTGTGTTTTCGATATTTGATCTTTGATCTTTGCTCATTTTTCGTCAAATTTTGTTCAAAATCATAATGAAAAGTTGTTTCATTCGATCAAAGAAGATCAAAACTGCTTTCTTTTATAGACAATGATGTTCAGGATTAGCGACAATACGTTTTAGAATGATTTCATCTATCAAAGCTCGTTGAGCAGTGTGAAAAGCCTTGAGCCTCAAAGATGTGCACTTTCGAACAAACAAGCGCCAAAATGGCACTCATACGATTGTTAATCATCTAAATCACCTGTTTCCACATCGTTTTAATTCTACGTAGAGAAACATATAAGAGGCAGACATTCTATTATAAGTACAAATCAAGATAAGGGCTAATTGTAAGTATACATCTTCGTATGATGACTTACAATCCTCGATAAGAGCCAATTGATCGCTGTAAATTTATTATTGATGCATATAGTAAATTAAATAATACAATAACAAACTCACTTTGTGAGAAGAAGATCGCCCTCAAAAAGATCCTTTTCCTCTCCGGCTTCGTCATTGATTTCGTTAATATCAAGATCCTTGATTTGAGATCCAGGAAGGGTTTCGGGTGATTCAAGAACAGTCGAAGCGTATGCAGCCTTTAGAACTTCAATCTCTTCTTTGACTTCATCAGTATTGTTCAACTTGTTTCCAAGTTCCACAAGATCCTTCTGAAGACGTCCAAGATCGACATTCTTAGCCAAATCATTCTCGAAATCGATTGGACCAGCGAGTGAAAAAGTCAATCCACACGATAAAAGAATGAGAACATTCATGTTTCACTGTGAAGTGAAGTTGTAGTGATGAAGGGTCGCTGGTCTTCACTTTTATACCAATCATTTACATATGTTCAAACAATTTCTTTCCATTTCTACTGAATTGGAGAATAAAATCGAACGTTACCAGTGAAACATTCATGGATATGTTTGATCAGATTTGGCTGGGGTACGTCAATTGTGCGAGAAATGCTTGTTGCAGTTTCTTTAACACCATTGACGACTAAAAATGATAATAATGAACGAAACGAAACTGAAAAACAGAGAATTGATTGCGCAAAAACGAAAAGACCAAAACGTCTTAGAATTTTATCCTCTTTCCAACCATATATATTTTGTTTGAATTTTCACGCACACGACCTTATTAGTAATTCAATACAGTGAAGTTGGTCGGCTATGAATCAGAAAATGAGAGAAAAGAATAAAGAAATAAAGACTTGATTATGATGAACCCCAGTGAATCATGGTGATGCGAAGGGGACCGGAGAGGCTAATAATATATTTATCGCTTCTTATATAATGAGGAAAAGAAGATAAACTCAAAGCGATACTTTAGAAATGAATAGGATTCGAAGATAGCTGCTAAATTACGAGATTACAGCTTTAATACGATTATTGAAAACTATTGGGTTGGGGGAAGCAACAATTATTGTATCAAGACTATTAACAATTCTATTGGAGAAGAATGAAAGATATCTACTACTATTACATATATTACAGCACATTCTCATAGGATGACCTCTAGTACGATTTAGATTAGTCGAAATGATGAAAAATTGCCTACAATCGATATCAACGAATCCGTGAACAATTTTGAATACAAAAGAAAGATCTAGACAGGTTCGACGATGTTTGAGCGAGCGGAGATTGAGTAGATTGAGTGCTTCGAGAGAGGGGGGAAGGATCTCACTGCATATGTTCGCTTCTAGGTGTAAAGATCATATCAAGTATGCTAGAATCGTTTTCCAGGAAAATATGACGCCATTAGCGTAGGCGGAGGCGTTTTCTAAAAATCCCCTGCCTACGCTAATGACGTCACATTTTCCTGGAAAACGGTTCTTGCATACGGTCACAGGTTAGATCTATATTAGGGTGGAAACGGCCCTATTAATAAGCGGGAGGAGGACCGCTTTGTGTCAGTAGAGGCACTGACATGAACGGGAAGGACAAAATAGGAGAATCCTTACACTTTGCGAATGCAATTAAGATTATTATGAGTACTATTGTTAGAAGCTTTATCGAAAATTTCGTGTGTGTCTGAAGCTTTTTATCTATCTAATTATTCCGGTGCAGCAGGTGCTCAATGACGTCATTTCCAGAAATGTCATTTCTTAAATTACATACAACCATTTTAAAACGTCATTGTCAAATCGATGACGTAATTTGACCAAATTGTCATACATTGATTGACGTGCTCCATTTCAGACCAATCTGATCAAACATTTTCCGGATGTCAATCTCACGGATGATCTACACCAACAGTCTACGTTCAAATATCAAATTGGTAATACATAGAGTAGAAAATCGTACATTACACGTACATTAATACAAGGCATCCGTGAAAACGTTTGATCAGATTGGTCTATACCAGACTGCATGTCGATGCGTCTTGCCATCATTTGCATTACCATGTAGAATGATCGCTACTTATTGGTAACTCAAGGATGATAATTTTGATGAAGGTGATTCTAAAAAAACAAATGTATAAAACATTTCAGGAAATGGCGTTATAGAGCGCCAACTGCATTGAAATAATGCTCTGATTAGATTAAAAGCCTCACATAAATGCGAAACTTTTCACTCTTTTTTTTCTTCTAAAATGGCGATAAAATATTCTTTATTACATTCACACGTTTATGTGGTGATCCATGACATGTGTATTTATAAATCAATACTTTATTTCTTCATTAATTTCTCTGTTTCTCTGATTCGTTTCAAATTAACTAGTAATTACTAATTCATATTATTACCATTTTCAATCGTCGATGGTATTAAAGAAATGATTTGTCTAAACTGTAACAAACATTTCTATTTAGCACGATTGACGTACCTAACAAGGGAATGGTCTCAATTGGCCTGATTAGGTGAAATGTGATTATCTTGGCTAAAATCAGCTATAAATGCTGATCAAAAATCCGTTTTTAGTCAGTGCCTAATCGACCTGAGCTTCGAGAAAATCGATACTGAAATACGGCTAAATTCGGCTAGTCGATTTCGAAGTTTTCGCGGCCCCCTACACAAACATTCCCGTTAACTCATCTATCAACAATACATACAACGACCTGCGTGGTGTAGTGGATAAGGTGTCTGCCTTTACTTTTGACTGCCACGGGTTCGATCCCCCATGATGCAGTTTTCTTTTGCTGATTTTTTTGTTGTCGAAAGATGGAAATTTTTGCCGTGATTATGAAAACCAGAATAGAGAACACACTTTATCTTATCAGCAAGTGTGAACTTTAACAACAAAATGTGTGAAACGAAAACGATGCTCACATCTGGGGCACACAATGAATGAACATGAAGAACAATGACGATCCCTGTGTTATTAATGTGATTATGAACATTTATATTTGATGGAATAAATAAATAAATAAATAAATAAATCATCTATCAAAAATCAGCAAAATAAAACTGCATCATGAGGGATCGAACCCGTGGAAATCAAACGTAAAGGCAGACACCTTATCCACTACACCACGCAGGTCGTTGGATAGTTGATAGATGAGTTAACGAACCCATCGGGAATGTTTGTGTAGGGGGCCGCGAAAACTTCGAAATCGACTAGCCGAATTTAGCCGAATTTCAGTATCGATTTTCTCGAAGCTCAGGTCGATTAGGCACTGACTAAAAACGGATTTTTGATCAGCATCTATAGCTGATTTTAGCCAAAATAATCACATTTCACCTAATCAGGCCAAATTGAGACCATTCCCTTGTAAGTGAAATCTGATCAAACATATTCATGGATGTTTCACTGGTAACGTTCGATTTTATTCTCCAAAACTGTAGAAATGGAAAGAAATTGTTTGAACACATGTAAATGATTGGTATAAAAGTGTAGACCATCGACCCTTCATCACTACAACTTCACTTCACAGTGAAACATGAATGTTCTCATTCTTTTATCGTGTGGATTGACTCTTTCACTCGCGGTACCAATTGATTTCGAGAAGGATTTGGCTAAGAATGTCGATCTTGGACGTCTTCAGAAGGATCTTGTTGAACTTGGAAACAAGTTGAACAATACTGATGAAGTCAAAGAAGAGATTGAAGTTCTAAAGGCTGCATACGCTTCGACTGTTGTTGAATCACCGGAAACCCTTCCTGGATCTCAAATCAAGGATCTTGATATTAATGAAATCAATGACGAAGCCGGAGAGGAAAAGGATCTTTTTGAGGGTGATCTTCTTCTTACAAAGTGAATTTATTATTGTATTATTTAATTTACTATATGCATCAATAATAAATTTACAGCGATCAATTGGCTCTTATCGAGGATTGCAAGTCATCCAACAAAACTCGTCGTCAAGCTATGAAAGATGCTGGATACAGTTGGGGAACAGTCAATCCAGTCATTCCCTACTCTTATTCTGCTGGATACGGTAATAACTCTAATTATGTTGGCGCACAATATTTATTTAATTATGTTATGTTTCAAAGTAATCAATACTTTTGTAGCTTCTGACAGACGTCCAACCATCGAAGCCGCAATGAAATATTGGGAAAAGTTCACTTGTGTCAAGTTTAAGCCAGCTTCATCCGGATATCGGTATGTATGTATTATCAATCAAAATATCAGGTAAAAGAACATTCTAAAAAGTTAAAACGTTATAGTGTGGAGGTTAGAGAGTCCGGTGGATGTTCATCTTATGTAGGAAAAATCAATGACAGAGCTGGAACTCAGGGACTTAACCTGGGAGCAAACTGCATGAACGTAAGTGATACGACGCATTTTTTTTTAAATTAAAAAAAAAAGTTTATTTTGTTTTAGCCCTATCTTTTATCTTTTATATTTTTTTGTCGTTTAGTGTTTTCTCCCTTTGGAAGCTTCATACAGTGAATTTGTAATTATAGATTGGTACAATCTGCCACGAACTCTCTCACACTTTCGGATTCTTCCATGTTCAATCTCGTTTCGATCGTGATTCCTATGTTGACATCGACTTCAATAACATCATCAAAGATGACAAGCACAATTTCGATCTCGAAGGACAAGACAAAACAGTTCTTCGTGATATTCCATACGAATTTGGAAGTAACATGCACTATTATCATAAGGAGTAAGTTCACCTAAATTAAATAGCCACATTCACAAATAAATATCGTAGGAAAGTTTTGAATTTTTGCCTGACAATTTAAAATTGCATACTTCTAACTGTCCAAAACTTGCTTTTCATGAGACGAGCTTCCTTTACAGTTTCGCAATGGACAAAAACAAGCCCGCCATCTATGCCAAGGCAGCATACAAGATCTACCAAGAAGGAATGATGGGACGACTTCCCACTTTCTATGATATCCTTGGAGTTAACAAGCACTTCGATTGCTTTGGTATATTTTGTACCCTACTGTTTCTTGATTATCAAAACTAAACAAAAAATTGCATTACAATTATAAATTTCAGCCAAGTGCAAGACTACCGTAACCTGTTCAAATGGTGGAGTTCAAGATGTCAACAATTGTGCCAAATGTTTGTGCCCAACGGGATGGACTGGGGACAAATGTACTGATAGAGTAAGACATTATCTTATAATTTTAAAACATATTTTACCTATATTTCAAATAAATATCATCTAATTCTTTATGGCAACTCGTTCTGTCATAGTAGTTATAATCATAATTATAATCATTATGCAATTAATCGATTAGCAAATCTTTTAGCCCGCCGGTACCAAGACCATCACTGCTACTGCAACACTCCAAACTCTCCGATCCGATGTTGGAAACGGCAAAGTCGGAATCGAATACCAAACCCAATATTACCTCATTAAGGTATTTTGAATTGTACTGCGAATATCAACAATATCTTGATTTTGAGGCTCCGGTTGGAAAGAAGGTAGAAATGACACCCAAGGTTCTGGGAACAAGATGGGACAATAGTTGTGCTGCTATGGGAATAGAAGTAAAGTTCCAGAGGGATCAACGCCCTTCAGGACTTCAGTAAGATCATTATCATCATCAGTGCTGCTTTCACATATTGATTATCTTTTACAGAGTTTGTGATTGGAGAGTTCAGCAACCAAAGATCGTCTCTGAGACCGATGAAATGTTCATTCAAGCTTATTCACTCGGAGGACAATCTGTTGTTGAAATGGCTTATCGTGCAGTTTAAGGCATTCATTAAAATAGTGCGAAGAGATAAAGTATATTTACCTAATTTGAGATGACAATAGAACATTAAAAGAAGACCATTGGAGAAATTTATTGAAGAAAAATTGAAGAAATATATAACATGACTGGCCACTGGCAAAACATAGACCCTGAATGAGGAAAATGATGTCGTCTCTCGCAGGGAAGCGCTCAAATCTTTCGCTAAAAATTGAAAGAGCAAATAATGAATATACAAGTCATGCAAATGTACTCAACACTAATTAGAGGAACACTGTTTCGGCCATAGGTTCTAGACAGTGAACCTCTACTCAATGGGGTTGGCCATCTTCAGTAGAACCCCCATTGAGTTGGATATCAAAAAGTTTTTAGTGATAGTTGTAAAGCATGCAAACTCTCATTTGATAAATGTATCCAAGAGAGACGTTTAGCAATGTTGTTGTTTGCTATTCTATTATAAATCTCCGGCCAGCAAAGTCCATTGGAGAATTGGAGAGTGCCATTGGATATGTAGAAGTGAAAACTAGAAGCAAAGGTATTTTATGTTTTTTGGTTCTCGGAGCAGAGTCAACCTGGTCACCGAGTCCTCTTCATCGGTTAATTCCTCCTACTCTCACTCCCACCATGAGAGAAGACCAGACGATGACAAGGTGAGCCCAGCTTGCCTGATTGATTGATCACTATATATCTTACCTTATGCACCCCCACCCCCTTTTTATTCACCATAATAATTTATGAGAGTCATTATAATCATGTAGCATTATGTTTCACTCGTATTTCAAATTGTTCTCGTTGCGCTCTCGGGCGTAGATAAAATATATATATGCATAGTATTTTCAAATAAAATTTAAAAGAAAAATATCGAATTTAGAGTTAAAAGGTAACTATCACATCCTGTTAGCTAGATAGTATGTTGACGATGACAGGACGACGACGTAGACTTACAATTAGCCCTTATCTTGATTTGTACTTAGAATGTCTGCCCATTCTATGTTTCTCTACGTACAATTAAAACGAGGGGAAACAGGTGATTTAGATGATTAACAACCGTGTGAGTGCCATTTTGGCGCTGGTTTATTCGAAAGTGCACATCTTTGTTTATTATTATTGTTGCTATGCGTTGTTCATGCCACGCATTATTTTCGCGCTGCCTTGAGCTTCCCTGATCAGTAACATAATAGTTGAGGGAAATACCACCACAACAAAATAAAAAGTTAAAAAATTTATCAATTCTTTTGGGAATAGTTGTAAAAACAACAGTCGTGTAGCATCAGTTTTGTGATTACCAATTAACGTCAGAAGTAAAAGGGGCGTGGTACTTCCCCTAAGACGAAAGATGCACCCTGAAGCGTTCAATCTTGAATCGTACACACATAGTCAAACATATTATTTAGTTGTGTTTGCTGTTTTTGTTCAAAAATAGATCTTCATACATTTTTGTCTTCATTTTTTCCTAATTGTCATTATTTTCAAGATCGTCTGCAGTGTTATGATGGGTTTATATAATAAATCGCCACGTACATATTCCCATGTGAGGAGTTCATAGAAATCTACCATATTCATCTGTCCCTCATTGTTTATTATTTCAACGTCGGTTGGCATTCAGTGAATGCGAATAATTTATTATCATCGACAGCAAGATGTACATCTCCACCATTCTCCTAATCCTGCTTACAACCATAACCTTCATTGCTTATATATTATTGATTATTATTTTGATATCGATTGCGAAAACGGTTAAAACTTTTTCGACTCTGCTGATTCTCAACTCGGTTGTGGCATGTTTTATCAGGTTTTAACAAATTTACATTTTCGATTTAAGAACATATTTATGTCGTTAAATGTATTGGTCATGAATATTTTGACTCGAGATCCGGACTTTTTCGGGTAAGTCCTTATTTATCGATTTTTCCCGACATTTTCATCAACCCATTGATATTCTGGGGATGCCATTTCGAATACAAATTACGATACTAATTGTATTAATATATTAATATTAATATAATATATTAATATAATTGTATTAATATTGTATTGTAAGTAATACTAGGAGAAGTCCTCATTTCAGATACTTTGAATTCGTAATTTCATCAAACACTCTCGCTCGGTACTTGAAAATTTTCCACTTTTCTTTCTACTTTACCGGTTGGGATCTACAGTACGCGTGCTGTTTCCTAACGACATTTAATCGATTCACAGCCCTTGTCCACTTTTCAAGGCATGCAAAGGTACGTGGAAAAGTGTTACTTTGAACTTCCGTAAGGCTATTTTGGTGATACAAACTATTTCATAACTGAAAATAAGCAAATGCGTCGCTTCGAACAAAATAACTGCACTATTTAAATAGTGTTCAGGCAGCATGAATAATTGTCAATGTCTCATCTGCCGCCGTACCAAATAGGTCGACCCTAAAAATATGTCCCCCCTCTCTGAGTCAATCGATATTTGAGATAGGAAGGCCTTTATTTGTAGTCGAGATGATAGCGGAAATAGATCAAACAGGGAAGTGGCACAAAACTGATAGATGAGAGACTGAATTGGAATCATGCGATAATGAAAAAAGTGATGCACAAAATGCAGTAAATAGAGGAAATGAAAATTAATTGGATGAAAGAATTAAATGGTAAATTTTTGAAAAGAAAGAAATCTAATGTGTGCAATGTTTTGAAAATGTTTCGAATGGGAAGAAGCTCAATAAAGATAGCGAAAAAAGGGGATATGAAAAGGAAAAGAGAAAAGGAAGGGAAAAGGGGAGGGGATTCAACAATAGCTAGGAGAGTTTCGTTAATACAAAACAATGTTAAATGGAATAATCGATGCAGTCAATAACAATATTGGATACTTCAATTAATATCCATCCAATGATCTTTCTTGGTTTTTCTCCCATTCTTGTATCGTCGTCCTTGAACCATCATATGAACGAATCTAGAAATTTAAATAATTATAAATAAATAACAACATAGTAACATAAAACATAAATATAGTGAACAACGAATTGTGAAAACGGATAATGACTTTAACGGTCCATATTGGTGAAATGAACGATGAACGAACGTGAATAGGTAAAGAACAATGGACTATAGTATCGATTCTTACAAAATGTAATATGAAACAAGTAAACAAAACAATAACACATAACAATAATCTAAACAATATCATAAAATGAGCGGAGACTTGCGGGATGACAATGTGGAGTTACAGTTCATATATCACATTGTGTCACGCACAGTCAGCCGGGTCAACTCTAAATATCTCGACCATAAAATCACTCGTGCGGTGTTTTGAAAAATTATGGGTGAGATAGAGAGAAATAGTGTGCTAAAGAAGAGACGCAGACAGACATATTTTTGAGGCGGTCGGAATAGCCTCAATTTCTCGTCTACCCTATTCCCTCTTGTGATCTCTCACTTTCTTTCCCTCTCTACCTCACCCCTATTTCTGTCTCTCGACTTCATAGGAATTACAGTCGAGATGAGCCCCAAAATGGAGCCGATTCCTATAGAAAAAAGAGAGAAATTAGGGTCGACCTCTTGATCTACCACCCCTATTTGGTACGGCGGCTGGAATCACCTTGAAACTCTTCGCTCTGGCAATACTCTCTCCTTCTTGCTTACGAGTGTTACAAGAGCGGAAATCAAAATTAACTTGGAGTATGTCTTTAGCAATCAGTTTGTCGACAAAGATGTGTAGGCACATCATTTTTTGTCCAACTCTGCCACCAACACAATAGGGCTCCGCATTCGTGCACTAAGTCGTGCAATTCGTGCAGAGTGGTGCATAATTTTCATTCATCAGCGACATTTAGCGGACGCTATTTGCAATGCTTTAGTGGAATTTGCATTCAAAAAAAAACAAACAAAATGCCGATAAAATATTAAAAAACGACGAATGCTGAACCCTACTACACAAGTGACTTAGTCGACAAATGTTGACGCCCACGCATTCTAATTTAATTTAATTTATCATAAATCAAAAATATGCGACAACATTTGAGGAACAAATAAATGAGAAGAACAAGTAAATGAGACATTTTGCCTCTAATCTTGATGAAAATTAACGTTCATCCGTTGTTCAGATCTGGAAATATTCCTATCTTTGGCTATCGATGGTTCTTCTAATAGTGCTGGGTCCGGGCGTGTACCAAATGAATTACGATTCGACTTTCGTCTATAGAAACGAGAGCAACGAGTTCGGTCAAGATCACAGCCATAATGTATTTTTTTCAGTTTTTTCATTATCCTAAAAGCATGTACTATTTATATACTACATATACCATCTCTTAACGGGAGCGTAACCTCTCTCAATGGACTCTTTTCTCTTCGTTGCGCACACTATTTCTCTGTTCTCTAGCAACTAAAGATCGTAGAGCGCTAAAGAGGCCATTGAGAGAGGTCCATTTCCATTTCAAACCTGTGCACTCTCATTCTCATGCGATGATTGCGACAGAGCGGAGAGTTTCAAATCGTACTGCTTTTAGCCCAACGCCATGCTGTACTTCACCACACTATTCTTGTATTCGATTGGATTTTGGTCTACCTCGTCGATTCTTATGCTATTCTCGTTGAAGAAGATACGAACATTGAGCAAGATCACATCGAGTCAGGTTAATATTTATAGGTAATTTGCGGGTTTAGCTAATTGAAAATGAAAGACTGGACGGGATTTTATAATATTAAAACAAAATTATATGCATAAGCTCTTTAAAAGATCAGTCTGGTTATTTATTTCCAGAGCATAGCTACCAGCGAGCGAAATCTCTTCTACATTTCATTGATTAATTTCGCTGCAATGTTTCTCAACTTCATTTCACTAGTAAGCGAAATTATAATTATCTTTTCCATGTTACAGAGCTAAATAAAACGAAGCCGATCTTATGTTTGAACTTTTATACGCTATCTGTATTTTACTCTATACTCTATATTTTTAGGTTATTCTCTTCACATGGAAAATGTTCTTCCCAAAAGTGGAAGCGCTAGGAGAGTTCCTCGATGTTTTCTTTCCAATTGTTTCACATATATTCAGTCAAAGTAATCTTTTATACAACGTTTCAAAGGCACATCCAGAGCTAATTTGAACTTTTCCGCGCGCTCAACGCTCTCTCTTAGACAAAAAGGCGAGATAATTTGTCCAGAGCGAAAACTCGAGGTGTCACTTTACATAAATCTCTCAGCATTGTCCTCTCTGGCTGCAAAGAAGCTGATGTATCTATCGTTAAACAACTGGAATTGGCGATTTTCCATTTACACTCACAAGGGAAGGGTCTCAGCTCGCGGAAAGCAATCTTGATGAAAATTTGCATAGGCATCGCTGAATGTATTGTAAGATCATTGGTGAAGTCTAAAAATCCTGGCGTGCAATAGCTGTGCCAGAAAATCGGTCCAAAATTTGGCCACATGCGTAAAAATTCCTCCTCAAAGCGATTTTTTGCAAAGATTCCCAAGATACTGGCCACTATGCCACCACTTCACTTGTTCTCTTCACTCAGGGAACAGAATATCAATCGAAAAATCGTTTTGAGGCGGAATTTTCACAAATGTGACCAAACTTTGGACCGATTTTCTGGGTCGGATTTTGCACGCCAGAATTTTTGGACTTTTTTGGACCAATGACCTTACAATACGTTCAGCTATGCCTATGCAAAATTTCATCCAGTTTGCTTTCCGCGAGCTGAGACCATTCCCTTGTCAGAAAACGGAAAACGTCAAGTCGAAATTTGAAGTCGCTAGAGCGAAAAAGCGCCGAAATTCGAATTTCAATTTACTCTTGAGAGATAATGATATCAGAATTTATAAATGTTCATATAAGATAAACATACAGAAATCCAGAATACGGGTTCCTGAACTTTTAAACGAAGTATTTGAAATGAAGTTTCCGTCATTTCTTACATATTGGAATTCAAAGTGGAAAATTAAATTTCCGCACATTACGCTCGCCAATGCAAATTACGGCTTTCCTTTTTCGCGGCTATTTTAGCAATTGGAAACTCGCAAATTTCGGTTCCCTCCCCGTTTTGTTGACGAGCGATGAGATATCAAGAAAAAAGTTGTGAGCATCAAATCAATTTTCCACTTTCCCTAAAAGATGATGAAATTCACAGGTCTGCCCTACTATTCCCTACTACTTCCCGGTCCCGTAAGAACGGCGCTTATAAGGAAATTACGAGGACGGCAATTCGAAAGCACTCAAATAGTAAGTGTGATTATTGATTTTTCCAAAACCTGAAATTAATTTCAGTCAACGCTAACCGCTACAACAACTTTGTGAACATCCCGAAGAGATTCACCAGTAGACAATAATGTTTCAATATCTGCCATAAAGCTATAAAGGAGCAACGGCACAACCCAAAAAAACGAGAAAAAAAAGGAACCCGGGCTAATTGGCCACTCTCTCTCGCTCTCTCGCTTTCTTCGTGAACGAGAGAGTGTTGCCGGAGAGGAGACTGAAACAAACCCGGGATGTTACTTTAAAGCCATAGTATTGAAATAAAGTAATCAATATAGTTATGAAATAATAATAATTCGACGTGTCTAAAGTGCAGTGTATTTATAAACCACGTATCTCACAGAACTGTTGCTGAGCTTTGTCCAGGTGCAATTACGACAAACGAGCAATCATCAAATAACTAACCATGACTCCTTTGCCTCCGAAATTCTTCATCTGCTTGTTTTTGTTTAGAGATCTTGTTCTTGTGCTGCCCAGGCAAAAATAATCGTTATCAATTAGGGAAGTGCTTTTAAGAGCTTAAAATGAACTAAAGAATAGTACATGCATATTTAAATTCGAAAATGCAGCACCGTCGAATTTTTTTTCTCGAAAAAGACTTGCCACGTATGTACATATGGGAACACATTGCGATAAGAACAAGGTTGTGCACAAAGTCTGCGTAGTATAATAATAATAATAATATTTATGCGTTTTACAAGAAAACACGGTACAGAAGAGATAAATAAATAAAATTATAGAATGATTGATTATGGACATATGACATAATGCCTGATTGTAAAGTAAAAAAGTAAGGCTAACCCGTTATTTCAATCCTAATCCCGTGGGAAATCACTGCGGCACTTCTTCGGTTTCTGGCCACCCCCCCCTCAGACCCCCCCCCCTAACCCCCCCCCCCCCTCCTCTCTCCTCTCGCTATCATTTCGCATAGTAAACGACCCACTTGTCCGTTGTGGTAAAACCAACCGCATAATGATTGCTAGAATGATGAAATGAGAGTTTTGTCTCATCCTTTCCCATACTCTCTCATCATAATCCAATTTCATTTTCATATCACCACCATTCCCCTATAAAAGCATTCGAATCCTTTTCTCCGGTTCAGTCCAGAGCTCTCCCATTTTGAGGAGAGCTCGGGGAGCATTTCGCCCACGTGGACATCATTCTTCTGCCTTTTCTCTCTGCGGTTCGGTCGGTTGGACTATTCTCTCTCCACTCTCGACTCACTCGCCTATTCCATCAAGAGAAGAGGACCAACAGTTGAGTCCCCTCCTAGTAGACTTTGGAAAGTCAGGAGCGGTATATCCGTATTGTCAAGCAGGCCGATTGAACGAGCAACGTCAAGTTTTCGTGGGTTATTTGACTATTCCAATCAAGTTTAATGTTCGGACGTTTTCTTGAATGGAGATGAATTCTCTCAGAGACGAAAGGATAAATCTTGTGGATAAGAAGATTCCCCCTGTTTTGCCCCCCTCTGTATTTAATGTGCTGATAGGATAAATATGTATATGGACATCATTCTCCTAGTGAGGACGACCGCTCCATTCGATCGAAAAGATCGAAATGGGGCTTAGGGGGGGGGGGGGGGGGTTTAGGGGGGGGGGGGGTGTGGCCAGAAACCGAAGAAGTTCCATCACTGCTAGGTCACTGAAAATTCGAGGCCAATTCTGTGGGGGGGGGGAGGGTGGGTCTAATCTCTATTAATTTATGATGACGATGAAGAACTATGAAAGTAGTTTCCCCATGAACAATTGATTGATAAGTTATGACAATTCGCTTCTATCTATGCGGAAATGTCCACATGTAGTTTTTTTAAATTGATTACAGGATAGGAAATGAATCACTATAGAGACGGTGTCTAGCGGGGTAAATTCACTGAAAAATTTTATTTAATCACTGAAAAAATTATAATTTAATAATAGTTTTGATAAAATATATATTCTAAATGACTCTAATAATTGCATTGGCATAGATTTTATATGAAAAAAAAACAATTTATTTGTGAACAACTGATGTCCTGATAAATTACGTAAAATTCGATGCCACTTAGGTAGCAAAGAAATAACAATTTATTATTGCATATAGTACAATGCATTTGAATATGTTTGCAATACAAAATCAGCTATAATGTAAACTACTGAATTCAGTGGTTCGATATTGTCTAATATGATAAATGATCATTATTTCGCCTCATAACCATCTCAGAATACCTGGACTGTAACAGTCCTGTAATGATCACACCCGCCTGTGTGGTCGTTATTTGAACATAAAATGAGAGGGAAGACGATGTCTAAATATACCGCGAGATAGTATGAGATAGTGAGAGAGTACAGAGATGGAAAGGAGATGTCCGATATTGTTTGTCATCCCCTCCATTAACGGCGTCTCTCCCGCCAATTTCACAGTCGCGTTGCCTTTCTTCGTGGAACTTATTTCAATTCACAAGGGGAAGTTCACAACTTGTCCTTTCAATATGAAATGGCAATAGCATGTATAGATTCAGTTTTCGATGCGATTACGAATCCGCTATCAAACGTTGCCCAATCGAGCAGGGCTTCGAAAAAATTGACTAGTTGATTCGAAAATTCAAATCGTATCTACCTTCCATTCAAAACCGCACCACACAGCGTTCTCATGACTTTCAAAGCAAGAACGACCGCTCAACATACAAACTCTCTCGAATACAATGGTCTCTCCTTTGTCTTGCTTTCGAAGAAAAATGGCTTGGACCAGAATACTGTGACCAGTAGTTGTTTGGATAGTTGATAGATGAGTTCATGAACTCATTATGATGGTTTGCGCAGGAAGTCACACGAATTTCCGAATCAACTAGCCGAATTTCTATGTCGATTTAGTCGAAGCTCAGCTCGATTGGGCAACGTTTGAAAGCGGATTCGTAATCAGCATCGAAAACTGATCTTATTATTAATCATGCTATTGCCATCCCATATGGTCAGGACAAGTTGGGAGCATCCCCTTGTCAGACTCTCCTCCTCTCGATGTTTCTCTCACTCACAGCGTTCTCATGACTTCCAAAGCAAGAACGACCGCTCAACATACAAACTCTCTCGAATACAATGGTCTCTCCTTTGTCTTGCTTTGGAAGAAAAATGGCTTGGACCAGAATACTGTGCACTCGCTATACCTCTTCTCGGCCTCTCTTACTCGGTCTCTTCATCTGTATTTCGTACTTCTATAACACTTGATCGAACCGAAAGTATATCGTTTACAATCGTTTTTGCTCAACTCTTTGTGCCAAAAAGTAAAAAAAAAAGTAAAAAAAAAAAAAAAAAAGAAGCTCACATTCTATCTTTTTTTTTCTCAAAATATAGCAAAGTGTTCGAGTAATTGTGTGTTTTGTTTGATCACACGTCTCTGTTGGACTTGGTGTTGATCTAGGCACGGACGAAATTTGGGAAATCAATGATCTAACGTCATAAAATTTATTGCTAACCAATGACCGTATGCAAGAACCGTTTCCGGGAAAATGTGACGCCATTAGCGTAGGCGGAGGTGTTTTCCAAAAATCCTCCGCCTACGCTAATGACGTCACATTTTCCCGGAAAACGGTTTTCATAATGTTTTTCCATGCCACAGGAATATTCTGCACTTGCTCGCGAAATAGAAATAACTAGGAAAAATTACGAAAATACAATTACAAATTTTCAATCACTTTTTTTTTAAATTTAAACGTGTTCTGCTCTTCTTTTGTTTGGAAAATACCTTCTGCGAGATATTAGTATTATTCTAAAACATAATGGATTTATTCTAAACATATTTAACTACAAGGGTATGTGCAAGAATATTTTTGTTCGTAACAGTTTATTTCGTCATCACTCATTTGCCTGCTGAGCATCGTCCACAAGTTCGTGGACACTGCTGCGTCATCAGAGTGTAGTAAACGGAGTTCGAGCAGAGATACGCCCTGAAGGACCGTATACGTTAAATAAAAGGCATATTCTGAGCTAATTTGAAAGTTTCCACTTTGGCAATGTTTTCCCGTATGTTTGCTCGAGAGAGATCGTTTTCTGAGCGCAGAGTAAAATAAGCCCGGCTGTGCCTTTAAAGGGCGCGTTACATATCTCAATGGCTTCTTCATTGCGCACGCTATTTCTCTGTTCGCTAACTTCCAGACCGTTGAAGAGGACATTGAGTGAGGTGTCAGACCCTTTAAAGAAGTACCCATTCCTTAGTAGTTATTGAATAGGAGCTTATGTGCGCACAGATCATATGGCCTTTATTGATAGTGGATTCAATTTCATGATTGTCAAAAAAAAAGAAAATATGAGAACTCACACGCCCGGACAATCCGACACTCCCGTAGCAGGATTTTTCAAGTCGACGCAATCTGAAAGTAATCTTCCATTCCCTGGCTCATTATTCATTTAAAGCGTTACCTAACGCAATGGTCTCTTCCATTGCGCACACTATTTCTCTGCTCTCAAACAAGGTGATAGCATTGCGCGGCGAAGAGACCATTGATTATGAGAGACGTTACGCTCCCTTTTTAATTAAAATTATGAAATTAATGTACTTGTTGATCCCGTCCCTGTGGTAGTTCCGGAACCAGTTGTTGAACATCTAAAGTATATATACTAAATATTAGTGAACATATTTATTTATATTATATTTATTATATTTATATTTATTTGTCTTATTTAAGAATTTCAAACTGCGAGACATTTCCACAGTTCTAATGACATCTAATGGTTCTTGATTCGTCGTGGCCGGATATTTTTTATCAAAGGCTCACAAGCCAATTTTACTCTCTGCATTGGCATTATTCTCTCGCAGACAAAGACAGCGAGAGAGTGTGGCCAGAGCAAAGAGTTTAAAATTAGCTCGGGACGTGACTTTAATCCAAATGTGATAGGTACCTTCCACAAGTCCTCGGGCATTGCTGCGTCATCAGCGTATAGTATATTGCGTTGTTGCACAGGGATGCACTGCGAGGACAATCGGAAACTCCCGTTGAGGGATTGACAAGGTCGACGCAGTCTGAATAAATTATGTCTTATGCTTTTGTTTATCGTTTATTTATTGTTTATGTTTTTTCATCTTCATGTGTTCACTGACGACAAACTCTCTCGTGTTTGAGTTGATGGTAAAAGAGATGAGTGAGTGCGAGAGCGCCACGTTAGTTTAAAATGAGAGAGAGATGGGAATAGCGGGGCAACAAAGATGCTGGAGGCGACTTGAAAAATCTATAGTGTGCGGCTTGGTGTGTTTTCACAATCTCATAATAGTGATTAAAAAGAGCGGCGCACCTCAGACGGATTTGATCGCGCGGCGGAGAGTGTGACGGAGAGAATCATTGGATGCCTTCTCGCACGCACACTATCTCTAATGCATCCCACCAAACCCGCCTGGCATCCGCCTCGCTCTCTTTATATTTCATCCAACTCAGGAACGCAACATTCGCCCTTCGTTCCTTGTTTCCCGCTATTACAGAGGCTGAACTACCGTGGAGCGCGCGACATTGAGAGAGTGTAAACAACTCCTTGTGATGAAGCACATCACTAATACCGAGGCAATATTAGGATGGCAACAGAGATATGAGCTCAAAATACATCGTTGGAACGTTCTCGTCACGCCGGTTCGAACTGTGGTACTCGCTAGTGGCGCAATAGTCTCCATCAAAAGTTTCATTTTCCGAACTTTTGCAAAATTTTCAAAACAAATGAAGTACACAGCCGTGGTCGATAATCCCATACATACGCTTTGAGGTTATCGAATTTTTTGGCCTGTGCCAACCCTCCCCCAGATTTGCCTGACTTTACGCAAACTAACTCCGAATAGAAAAAGGTCAATGAGACTAGTTTGATCAGGGATGATCACCATAAAAAGCGTGGCACTAACGCCTCTTCATAAGTAATATTTGCTAACTTTATGGAAAAATTGCGTGATCAATGATGAATCAAACGGACCAGAGAACTAAAACAACGAAACTATAAAAAAAATATTCGCGAAATGTAACTTACAAGGGGATGGTCGCAACTGGACCTGGCCATATGAGATGGCAATAGCATGACTAGGATCAATTTTCGATGCTGATTTCGAATCCGTATTCAGAAAATGCCTAATCGACCTCTGTTCCGAGAAAATCGGTATCAAAATTTGGTTTGTTAATTCGAACAAACGTGTAGTTTCCTTCACAAACTATCTGGATTGCATCGGAAATATCCGGCAATGTAAGGTAAACTATTGCGAGAGTTTATAGATAAGTTCACCAGCCCACACGGACGGTTTGCGCAGGAAACCACACGAATTTCTGAATTAAAATATCGATTTCCTCGAAAATCAGGTCGATTAGGCACTTTCTGAAAACGGATTCGTAATCAGAATCGAAAACTGATCCTTGTCATGTTATTGCCATCTCATATGACCAGGACCAGTTGCGACCATCCCCTTGTAAAGGAAGATAAAAATATCATTACTTTCTCAACGTATGAACTATTTGAGAAATAGAGAAAATGAGGAAAGCAAAGGTCGCTGTGAAAACGATGAAAACAGGAATCATAGCATTTCCCGTTGTTTTATCCAGAGTTCCGTTATCATTCTGAAACGCAATAATTTACAAGGGAAATGTCTCAACTTAATGTGGCCATATGACATGGGAATAATTTACCTGAATCAGTTTTCGATGCTGATTACGAATCCGTTATCAAACGTTGCCCAATCGAGCTGAGATTCGAGAAAATCGATCTTGAAATTCGACTATTTGATTCGAAAATTCACAACTTACCTACAATATCCACTAAATTACAGCAGGAGGTGTTTGGATAATTGATAGATGAGTTTATGAACGCATTGGGATGCTTTATATAGGAAGTCTCACGAATTTCCGATTAAACTAGCGAATTATAATATCGATTTTCTCGAATCTCAGCTCGATTGGGCAACGTTTGAAAACGGATTCGTAATCAGCATCGAAAACTGATTCAGGTAAATTATTCCCATGCCATATGGCCACATTAAGTTGAGACAGTTCCCTTGTTAATTTGCAATGCGGCGCCTTTTTCAGTTAGTAAAACGCACGTGGACGTGCGCCCGTTTTGAAAATGTAACACTGCCTAATTGTAAGTAAAATAAACCCACTCCCATTAGTTCCGGTCCCTGTGCCGGTTCCGGTTCCCGTTCCCGTGCATCTTCCACAAGTGAGCGGACACTGTTCCGTCATCAGTGTGTAATACGCAGGATTGTTGCAAAGATACGCAACATTGTTGCAGTCTGTCGCGCCCGTTGCGGGATTGAGCTTGTTGACGCAAGCTGTAATTGGTATTAGTTTTTTTAATTGTTTTTACTTTATGTAGTTTAATGCAGTTTTTTATGTTATGCAGTTTCACAAACTTTTTTTACCTTATATAGTTTCACCCAGCTTGCAATTAGACAAAACTTCACTGTCGAGTTGCAAACCACGAAACGTGAATTATTCAAGAGATGGAGGTTTATGCGGCGTTACATTTTCAACGTTCGTACTGTCTCCGTCGTTACGGCGGAGACGTTACGGCGTGCGCACGTTTTGAAAACGTAACACCGCGTTATAGGTACTGTGGCAGTGGAAAATAATGTGAGAGTTAGACAGAAACTCGCGTACTCGTTGTCGGAGCCGCAGTAGTCCGGACAGTGGTCGTCTTCGTTGTGGTGGTTGGCTGCACGATCTTCGTTGAATCGCAGCACTCGGGATTCGCCATATTCGTTAGACACGTATTGCCCGTAGGACACATGCCAGCGAGACACGCTGAACATCAAGCGTTACGGTATGACAGAATAAGGGTTGGTTACGGTATGTTGGGATACGATACCTCCGATTGTCGGTACTGAGCACTGCTGTGCGTCAACTCCATTAGCATAGAGAACATAGACGAGTGTCAGAGCAAGCAGCATCTTCAAAATTTAATTAAGAATATATATATAATAATCTGAATATTTTCTGTTCATAACCAAAACGTTTGCAATATTAAATGAAATATCTTATCGTTAATATTTTATTAAATAATTATTTTTTTCAAAAAATATATAGTTCCGAATACCTTTGGGAAAACGAGAGTGTGGACCGGAACGGCGTTGAATAGTCAAGAAGCTTACAGTGCTCCCTTTACATGCTGCCTTTCCCATGACAGTTGAACTAACAAAACCTCAGTTCGGATCATTTGCAAACGGGAACGCTGTTTGTTACATATATGGTTGGTTAACAAAATGTTCCGTGAGGAACAACTTGTAGTTGATCTTGTGTATGCTGTAGATGATCAATTTGACCGTGGTTAACTGTATAGTCTTGTGATGCTGATAATACATATAATCAGGTACAATCGTATATACGTGAGGCTTGAAAAAAAGGTTTCTGATCAAAGGTGACTTACGTAGGCGGATGATTTTTTGGCAGGCACCACCTACGCTTTCCACTTCACGTTTGTGAGCTCATACATTTCGTGCTCTTCTGATTTTTGGCTTTTTAACCTTTTCATAGAACAAATGTATCTATTTGAATCAGAAGATATTTCATAAATTTCGATCTCCACGGATTCCTTTTATTTCACATTTAACCCGATCGCGTCCTTTATTGCAGCAGTACGGATGTAAAAAAAACTCAACCGGGCTGTACTGTAGTATTATATACGATCGATCTTTGTCAAGCTTAAGACATTGTTCGAACAAAATTTGTATGTCCTTTATTTACAGATAAGCAACATTAATTGAAACACAAAATAATCATGAATGAACTGGTACACGTCTTTCGAATTGAAAAATACAAATAGGAGAAAATCACGAGATTGATCATATAAACTTTCATAATCTCTATATAATATTGTTTGTCTAGTTCGCCATTTTCGATTATTGAAGCTACAAAACGTTCGTATTTCCCGATGTAAAACTACAAAATCAACCCGTTTTTTTGTCAACAAAGTACACTATTTCTCTACACCATCTATGTATCAAGCGGTAGAGCATTGCTACGAGAACACGCGGATGGCAATGATTTCTGTCTCAAAAAGACGGAATCAATGGGATTTTCCAATTTTCCACTGTCAAATCGATAGTTGTTTCTTTTCTTTCGTCCAGTAGAGCAGCGTCCACAAGTCGCCGGACACTGAACGGTCATCAGCGAATAGTAGATGGTGTTGGAGCACAAGGAGACACTGAAGAATGATTCAGCAATTCCTTCCTACATGGACATAACTTTTCGAGAGAGCGCGCAGTGCGGCATGTTGTGCCCAAATTTCTTCAATGTCCTCTTTAGATGTGTCGGAGAAACGCTGATACTCACAGAGCAGCAAAATCCAAAGCAATAATTGACGTATATGGTTAATTGACAAAACTAAAATTACTAATGATGATAATAATAAACTCACCGTGCTGCACAATCCGAGCGACCAGTGAGAGGATTGACCATGTCGACGCAGGAGTCTGGAACGGAAAGTTTCAATTGCATTAAATCATAATTAATCTAAATTCGCAAATGAAACAGAATCACTTAAATGACTTAGAGTAAGTTGTGTATTTAGATATTTAAGTATTTACTACGTATTTGACTTGTGATTAAATTAGAGGTCCTTGTCGAATTGCACCTTCCACATGTCGCTGGACACTGGGCTGTCATGAGTGAATAGTACCGGGCGTTGTTGCAGAGGTATGCCCTGACAATGAGAAATCTCACATGAGGATTCCTTGGAGAAATACAATCTCCGGTATTTTTTACTCGCGGGGCACACCATTCAACCCCGTGATGTAAGCCGCGAGGTACACCACGGTGTAGAACACTTTGACGGGGTATCTCGCGAGCTGCAGCATCTAGACGGGGAGCCCCGCGAGGTGGAGGACGGCGTGCCTCGCGGGGCAGGAGGGACGGTGTGCCCCGCGAGTTTTGATGTCCACCCCGCGAGGCACGCCGTCACTTCCACACCGTGGTGCACCTCGCGGTGTACCCCGCGAGATTAGGCCTCTCAACGGTGTGCCCCGCGAGCAAAAAAATACCGGAGATGTCTACTCGTCAACGAAAAGACACAGCGTGAAAAATGCATTACAGTGATCCATAAAATAACCTACCGTGCAGGACAGTCAGATACACCCGTCGCTCCGTTGATTCTATCACGACAACCTGAAAATGATGAAATGATTTTGATGTTAAACTCTCTTAATAACATTTGTCTTAAAATATTTTGTATAATTTTGTTTAGAAGAAAACAAACGAGAAAAAGCACTGACTAGTTGATGTCGACGTCAAAGAGGACGAACACCGCCCACATGTTCGTTTGCATTGCTGAGTCATGAGAGAGTAGTATCGCTTATTATTGCACAAGTAAGCCCTGTTTAAAAAAAAACCTCATCTTCTAATTATTTCTCGTTGGCAAATCAACGACTTGTGCAATATAAAAACATAGTAGGTAGATTTCACAACAACAAAAACACAATATTAAAGGGAGCGTAACCTCTCTCAATGGCCTCTCTATTGCGCACACTATTTCTCTCTCTTCTCTAACAAAGAGAAGAAACCATTGAGAGAGGTTACGCTCCCTTTAAAGGCACACCCAAAGCTAGTTTTACTCTCCGCATTGGCAATGCTCTCTCGTAGACAAAGAAAGCGAGAGAGTATGGCCAGAGCGGAGAGTTTCAAATTAGCTTGGGGTGTCGCTTTAAGGAATCCTACCGTGCTGGGCAGTCGGAGACGCCTGTTGCGGGGTTTGCGTAGTCAACACAAACTGCTGCTGCTAAATATCACAATCGTTAGATTAGCCATACTCTCTCGCTTTATTTGTCTGCGAGATGCTACGAGATTACTTTGGGGATTACATTTAACTCTTCAGCCATAATTGTTTCAATGGTACATATTTGAATGCACTAGCACCGATGATGTAAACATGGATTGATTGCGAGAGAGCAACTCTGTCACGTGCACTGGTCATGCAGGCAAAAGCTTGTAAAAGACGACAGAAAAAAAAAATCAATATAAATATTATTATAGTAAAAGAAAGAAAAAAAATCAATATAGGGAAGACATTACTGCGAACAACATACATCGATAAGGAGGCAGATACAACATAGTGAGCGATGCACTGCAGGGCTGTGCATTTTACGATTTATGGTTTTACGAATTTTACGAGAAAAAATTTCGTAAAATTACGCTTCACGAAAATTTTAAGAAAAAGATTTTACGCACAGCCCTGATGCACAGACAGCAAAATATTGTTTCGAAGGAAAAACAATTTTGGTATGTTCAATCAACTGCAGGGTATACAGTGGTGGCCAGAAGGAAAACATATTTTGGTTTTTTGAGAATAACTTTTCTTGTAGTCAACCGATCACCTTGAAATTTTTATATAGTGTGCTCAAGCATGTTTCACAATGTACACCGAGGTATGGAGCCGGGTTTTCAATTTAAACGGCTTCCAGGCTACAGTATCCCAAAATTACCGTATGGCTCATTTTGAGTGGTTGAACTTGCGACGTATTTTCGTTGTTTTAAACAATATTTTCACGTTTAAAAAGTATTTACGCGTGCTACTATAGTCATTTATCGATAATGTTTGCATTTATTGGATATTAATATTCATATCGTTGGTATATTGAGAATTTCAAAAGGATAAAAAATTTTCCGTCATTTTTGCTTGTTTATTATGATTTTTTTAATGTATTTTCTTGTATTGTTGTTTTTTGATTATGGCAAAACCGAAAGGAATGTGATATCTATACCCTGATATCCTGCGCGGCGGTTTGAATGGTCTGAAGCAATCTATCCATCTTGGTGTAAACCAGTCAACTCTCCTGTATCATTAAAAAGGTCCCCAAATCCGTGAAAAACCGTCAACCATCACTGCCTGGTATTTCACGCATCACCTAGCACCTTGATGACAGCAATATTATCAGCATATCGCGCGAGATCCCGCGGGCGAACTCCACAATCAACCAGCAAGAATTGGCACTATACGGTATCACCCCTCCATCGACTCACACCATCCGTAGACAACCCAAACACGCTGGTTTTATCGCTAAAATTCTTAGTACGAAGCTCATAATATCTTCTAAGAACAGAGAGAATCGTCTGAAGTGGCTAAAAGCTAATTTCAAATAGACAGTCGCAGACTAGCGAAAGGTCGTCTGATCGGAACAGTCCAAGTTCAATCTCTTTGGGCTCGGAAGGCCGGGTTTACGTTCGTAGACCAGTCGGGGCCCGAGATGATGGCCAGAAGCTTGCCTCGACGGTGAATCACGATGGCAGAAGCGTCATGATGCACAGGAACTCGGCCTATGTCCTCAGCAGCGAATCAATGGAGTCATGATTGCAACGGCTATCGTACGCTCCTGCTCGCCGCACGACGTTGGATCAGTCAGAAGCATGGAAACTAACAAGGGAAGCCCAATGCATTCCCGTGGCGATATGTCTAGTGACATATACCATTCGAATCAGTAGCCGATTCTGATAAGACACCGTTAATAAGCAATGTCAAAAGTTTAAGAGCTTCGAGAAAATCGATAATGAAAATCGCACAAATCCGAGGCAAGGCAAGATCAACTCGGCTTTGAGCTCCTATCTCAACGACCCTTGTGGTGTAGTGGATAAGGCGCTCGTATTTCATTTTGTAAGTAAATGGTTCGATGCCTGGTATGCGATACTATTTTTTGCTGGTTTTTTCAAGTTCAAAAGTTCAGATCTATTGCTTCATTCTTATCCTTTGTAGATCATTATCGATCGTCTGTTTAACCTCTGATCTCTTGCTCGCGCGCTTTTGTGTCTGCTTTTAAGGAATTTCAGCTTCTGATTCGATATGTATCATGGCAATCGATAATTATCTACAAAGGATAACAATGAAGCAATCGATCTGAACTTTTGAACTTGAAAAAATCAGCAAAAAATATTATCGCATACCAGGCATCGAACCATGTACTTACAAAATGAAATAAGAGCGCCTTATCCACTACACCACAAGGATCGGTGAGATAGGAGCTCAAAGTCGTGTTGATCTCGCCTTGCTTCGGATTTGTGCGATTTTCATTATCGATTTTCTCGAAGCTCTTAAACTTTTGACATTGCTTATTAACGGTGTCTTATCAGAATCGGCTACTGATTCGAATGGTATATGTCACTAGACATATCGCCACGGGAATGCATTGGGCTTCCCTTGTAAGTACTAAACTAATATTTGTTAATTTAATCCGTTTAATTATTGATTTGCACCTGAATTTTTGCCCAAATATCACCCCCTTGAGTTATCCGTTTTGACATTGATTTAATCAATTATTTTGATTGTTAACGTGTTGAATATTGATAATAAATTTGATTAATTGATTTTAAAAAATATATTCGTGAAAAAAAAATCGAAAAAACTGCATGAATACGTTTAAAAATTAGAGGAGAAGTAACTTCCTCAAAATGAGCCATACGGTCACTTTAGGATACTGTAGCCTGGAAGCAATTGAAATTGAAAAACCGGCTCCATACCTCGGTGTACATTGTGAAACATGCTTGAGCACACTATATAAAAATTTCAAGGTGATCGGTTAACTACAAGAAAAGTTATTCTCAAAAAACCAAAATATGTTTTCCTTCTGGCCACCACTGTAGGTTATGGTTGGCAGGCATACCGGCTCCTCTTATTGTAGATTTACTAGATGTAGATGCTGTAGATGTTGTCGCAGGTGTTGGCGTCGTCATCGACGACGTTGTAGTACTCGGTGCCACCACATTCTCGTTGCGACAGCAATCTGACATGAGCAGGATATGCAAAGATTGAAACAGCACTAAAAGCGCTTCCACAGATTGAATTGAAGAGGTATAATGTAATGATGTAATCAATCAATCAATCAATCAATCAATCAATCAATCAATCAATCAATCAATCAATCAATCAATCAATCAATCAATCAATCAATCAATCAATCAATCAATCAATCAATCAATCAATCAATCAATCAATCAATCAATCAATCAATCAATCAATAAATCAATCAATCAATCAATCAATCAATCAATCAATCAATCAATCAATCAATCAATCAATCAATCAATCAATCAATCAATCAATCAATCAATTAATCAATCAATCAATCAATCAATCAATCAATCAATCAATCAATCAATCAATCAATATGTTGCCGATGGATACAATAGCTATGTGATATAGATAAACAAATCAATGATAATATTGTGTATATTCAGAATGTTACGTTCCCATTTTTAATCAAGTATAGACTTTCTGACAATGAGCAATATACTCACCGCTACTTGTTTCGGAAGGGTCGATTCGCCACTTTAACTTTCTCAGAGACAGATACTCACTCACATTTGAGAAACACGCTATTGCTAGCTGCTACTTCATAGCAATTTCGCCGCAAGCCAGAACTGTATCATATGAATTTGAGAAACTTGAAATGGCGAATCGACTATTCTGAGACAATTCGCTTCGACTGTAACTTACACGGGCTAGGTAGTGCGGTGATGCAAGTCGCTCCAGCCGGGCAACCCAACACACCATTCTCTATTATAAGGCATTCTGAAAAAGAATCAGAATTATCATAAATCTGAAAACGAGAAAGAAACGTTTGAAGATAAGAGAAGATAAGATATTTATTTTAAAATTTATTTATTTATCTTTAACGATATACAGAGAGAGATGAATGTGAAAATCAATAAAACATGAGCGATACGCAAATCAGATCAGACAATATTTTTTTAAACAATGATAAGATTCATTCATCGATAATAATAATAAGCTCACTTACCTCCTATACTATTTCCATTGCAGGTCTGCGCACTTGCTTTCCCCAAATAAATCAAACCTAGAACTATTATCGATCGAATCATAACAGTCCTTTCATGGGCACCACTCATACGAGATCCTGGCATTTTTGTTTGGCTCCGCCTCATTTTTCGTTAATTTCATTTATCCAGCCTGCAATGTAGTGGTTGTCCTTGTTTCATGCCCAAGGCCCTTTTCGTTGTCCCGGCCAACTGTCCAAACAGAGAGGTTTGCATGGGGCGGTACATTGTGAAATATACCGAGAGTCTAGTCAAATGGCTCGAAATCGTCGTTGAAAAATTTCAAAGGCTTGGCATTCAGAAATCAGAATACTGGAAACTCCAGTAAACGATCAGATGTGGTATTTCATCCAAGAGTAGGAGGGAAGGCGCAGCCTTAATCTCCGCACTGACAACACTCTCCCGTAGGCGAGTGAGCAGTTCACGGCGATCTGATTGAGCGTTGCTCATCTTGTAACTCATGAACGACAACTTTTCTGAAGATGGTACTTTGGCCATAGCTAGATAATCAATAGATCTAAGGTATTGTAGCACCAATTTTTGAAATTTTGCAGATTTCCCGAAATATACGAAAATGCAATTTCGCTAATAAGCCGATTAGATCGCTAAGCATTGGCAAAGCGGAGAATTTCACAACAGCTCGGATATGTACCTTTAACTAGTCACGATTTCTCGGGAAGTTAAAAGTATGTGTATGAGCTTTTACTACAGATCGCATCACACGCAATTTATATATATTTTTTCATAAACCATTCAACTTCCATGGGACCAAGAAAGCGGAACTGGCAATGAGTCATTTTATTCTTCTAATTCATTGCCACAGCATCTGCCCCCATGACGAGAAACTACGTCATGATCGATAAGTATTTATTGCTTATTACAACGTTTACAACATAAATAAATAAATAAATATTTTAAACATTATTACGATTATTATAACGATTAAAGCTTGCGAGCTGTAATGAATAAGATCCGCAGACTTTTGTGCCTACAAAATTATTAGTGAATATTAAATAAATATTAGATAAATAGTAATTAATATAGAGTTTGGTGAGCGAAATGAGGAAGATCTTAACGAGGAGCCCGTACCTACTTCGAGAAATGGGACAGTAGGACATCGGCAAAATACCGAGGAAACAAGGGAAATACTGTAACTGGGATACGGTAGTTATTGGGATATATGGCTAAATCAGCACACTCACAGCACTACTTGGAACTCTTCATGGGCATGGACAATGGTAGCTAGATAGGCTGTTCAGGGCGGAGTTGCAATTTACGGTGGGGTATACCTTTAAAGGCGCTCTGGCAATGCTCTCTCGCCTCTTTGTCTACGTGAGAGCATTGCCAGAGTGGAGAGGGAAATTTGCTCGGGATGCACCTTTAAAGGTGAAAAGAACAGATGCATGCATACACGGGTGGGAAAAGGTATTGTTCAGCGGCGGTGTTTGGGCATGGGATTCACCTGAAGGGTCAGAGAAAGGAAGACCACAGCACACAATAGGAAACACACACTGAGAATTCGACTGGGTCACTCGGCACATGTTGGTAAACAAACTGGAAAAAACTGCTGGTTAACTGGGTAACTATCGGTTTAACCGCGGGTACGGGTTCTGGGATTCTCCGATTATCCGTAGGTTGTGCATCGTCCGCATGTCCTCGGGCATTGGATCGTCATCAGCGAGGTGTACATTGCGCTGTTGCACAGATATGCTCTGAAATTAAATTCAGATGAGAAAGGCGAGAACAATTTTGGAGAATGTTATAAAAAAGGCACAACCCGAGCCAATTTGAAACTCTCCGCTCTCGCACTCTCAATATCATAGGCAACGAAAGCGAGAGTGCATTGTGGAGAGAAAAAAATTGAAAAAATATAGCTCGTAGTGTATCTTTAAAGGGAACGTCTCGTAGATTTCCCATGTTTGCTAAACATAATTTTCCTATGATCGCGAGAGGTCATTGCGCGATCGTGGCTCAAAAACTATTTGTTTACGACAAACATTGCCTACCTCGCCGGACAGTCAGATACTCCTGTAGCGGGGTTGAGTAGATCGGCGCATCCTGAAACAAAAAATATTATCGATTTATTTATTCATTTATTTATTTGTTTATTTATTTATATATTTATTTATTCATTTATTTATTTATTCCTTCAAATATAATAATATTGTTATATTTTATTTTTGAAGGTCCACTCGATGTTCACCTTTCACCAAACACGATGAGGTTTCGGTGAATCTTCCTGTCCCCCGATTCATGTATGTAGTTTGCTCCCTCTACCTCTCTGTATACGACACTACCTCTACTATTTGCGCATACATATTGTTGTCATTGAATAGTGTGGAAAACAACTGGACGCTATTGTTTCATCGTCCCTAGCAGCTTATGCTAACACCGCTTGCGTGCTCATTCCAAAGTTGTTTTGGTCAGTGTAATGTTTTTTTCCTGCGACAAGTCATGATTTGGTGATCACTGCACTGTCAAATTCTTAAGTCTAGTTTGAAACTCTCTCTGGCCCTTCTCTCTCGTTTTCTCTGTCTGCGAGAGAGCGTTTCCCGAGAGAAGAGCGAAATTAGCTCGGCGTTCTTTAGGAATACCATCGTCTACCAATTCAAGATCGTTTTGCGAACTTTAGAATAGGTCGAATGAATATACAATTTTAAAATACAATATAAAATTACCCTCCGAGGTCAGATAAATTTATAATTATATTATTATATTGTATTCACCGGTGGGCTGAGCGATAATCGTCGTGCACCTCGAACACGTCAGTGGACACTGAATGGTCATCAGGTTGTAGTACGCTCTCACGTTGCAGAACGATATTCTGCAAATGTTGATCTTTGATCTTTGATCTTTAGAACTTTTAATTACCTATCTGGACAATCCGAGATACCGGTAGCGGGATTCAATTGGTCAGCGCAGGCTGAAAATACACACGTTCAGTCGATTACAAAAATGATAAATGAATCTTTTAAATTTTACAATTATTAGGTTACATGCTCGTTATAATTAAAACTAGACAATGTTAGAGTATATTTAATCGGTATATGGTGCATTATTATAATAACAAAAATAATTCTGGAAAAAAGACGCACTAGAAGTGACACCCGTTACACTGCTGCTGGTGCAGCGTCCACAAGTCCTCGGACACTGTTGCGTCATCACGTTGTAGTAGGTGTTGTCGTTGCATAAGTACCTCCTGAATTCAGTATTTTTTGTTGGCGTTCTTTGGAACATTAATGAAACTAAAGTTATGTAGTAGGAGTATAAATATACTAAAGTTTGTTAGTATAAATGTGGTGCAATGTCGAGTTGGAACATTTTTCCTGTAACTTCATTTATCAGACCATTTTTATTGGATCACCGTTCAGGGAACAAAATGTTTCAGAATGATGTTCTGGGAATCCTTCATTTTGGACCGCTCATTTCGGATCATTTCTTTCGGAATGACCAGCTCGGAATTATGCATTTCAGAAATTATTCTTTCAAAAACCTCATCTCGGAACTTTTTTTCTGGAACTCTTTCAATGGAACTATGTTCTGGAACCTCTTATACCTTTCACACATTTTATTCATTCATATGAGGCCGTTTGCGTAAGACTCGACTAAGTGCCGGCACAGTCAAAAAATCAAAATTTGGTGATCGGGGTTCTCAAGGGTGCTGATGACGATGGTCATGTTCATTTAGCACCTAGATCCACCGTTGAGGCCAGACGAAGTCGCGTTGAAATCGCATTTTTAGTCATTTCTCGTCATCCGATCGTCCTAAAATTTGTGGATTGTGCCCCCAAGGGCAGAATTTGATGGCGATCACGCCTGTCCAATTCATTTTTCATGAAAAAATTTCATAAATTTTCAAAAATGAAATTTCTATCAAAGTCAAAAATATTTTTAGCGAGATACATAGATCGGACCGGAATGGTTTCAGGATCCCATGGAAAAAATTTCAGCCAATTTGCGCTCCGTTTTTTCGAGAAAATCAACTTTTAGTATAGTCATTTTGGCATTGAAGAGGAGGCAAGAGGCGAGAGAGTATGGTATTGAGAGAGAGAGAGCAGAGAAGGTTGAAGGGAAGGGCATCCTGTCCACCCCTTCCTTCCCATGCCGGTCGTCTCACCTGCCTCTCTGCTCTCTCGCCCCACCACACTCTCTCGCCTCATGCCTCCTCTTCAACGGCAAAATGACTACACTAAAAGTTGATTTTCTCGAAAATACGGAGCGCAAATTGGCTGAAATTTTTTCCATGGGATCCTGAAACCATTCCGGTCCGATCTATGTATCTCGCTAAAAATATTTTTGACTTTGATAGAAATTTCATTTTTGAAAATTTATGAAACTTTTTCATGAAAAATGAATTGGACAGGCGTGATCGCCATCAAATTCTGCCCTTGGGGGCATAATCCACAAATTTTAGCAAGATCGGATGACGAGAAATGACTAAAAATGCGATTTCAACGCGACACCGTCTGGCCTTAACGGTGGATCTAGGTGCAAAATGAACATCACCATCATCATCAGCACCCTTGAGAACCCCGATCTCCAAATTTTGGTTTTTTACTGTTCCAGATTTCACATATTTTGGTCGAGTCTTAAGCAAAAGGTCTCATATCGGTACCGTGTTTCTCCAAAACGCATATTATATTAAATTATATTATATTATATTGTACCACCGATTCCTACAGCGAGAGACACGAGATTTATGAGGAGATAAGCGCCAAACAAACAATAAGAATGAAAATGGGTATGCAAATGAGTTGCAAATGAGAAATTACCATGACCAATAAGATCAAAAATTCAACAAACATCAGTTTTCGGAGATCACTTTCCAACACGAAAGTTCCGATAAAAAAGTTCCCAAAACATAGTTCCGAAAAAAAAGTTCCGAAACGTGGTTTCCAATATTATAATTACGAAATGAGAATTCCAGCCCTTTCATTCCAATAAAAACTTTCCCCAAACAGCGGTGTCCGAATGAATAGTTTTGAAGTGAGAGTTCTTTTTAAAAAGTACCCAACTAGAAGTTTCGAAATACAGAGTTCCAGGAAAAATGTTCCAACTCAACATTGCACCATAAATGTTTGTTATTTTTAATATAAGGTTCAATGTTTCGGCCATTGTCGCCTATTTATGCATTATCGACCGATCAATACTTTACCCAATCGTCCGGAACGATAGATTGATAGTCCGAGGGACGGACCGGATTAACCGAATGGTCCCGCTCTACGTACTTCGTACTCGTGGTTCCTATTTCCAGAGCTCTCAAGCAATGTTTGAGTTCATCAATCACAGGTCAAGTGCGAAATTTAATCGAGCTACGCGCGAGTTCCGAAGAACAACGATTGGAAGTTTTTCTATCAAAAGCCCGGCTCATATTTCTCGCACCCTCCCCCGCTCCCGACAGTTTGTAGATTGATTGTTCCCATTCATCGAGCTCGAATCGCGCTTAAAGTACCCCCGATCATGTTGCAAATTGCAGGCGCGATTGCTTCTCCGGTTACAGGCGCCTGTTTTTGTAGGCGCGAGATGTTTCGCCTACCTCGCCTCCTGCGACAAAGTACCGCGGGGCGTTTGTTTAGCTCTCCGGAGTACGGAAAGATTAGCCCCAGGGACAAATATACCCTTCCACTCCCCTGCCTGTGAGCGATACAGTCGACTCAGGAGTTAAGTGGACATCGAGAGGGTGACCAAAAAGCAACACAAGATCAAGGGGGCATGGTTAAGCTCAACCTATGAATAGTCATGCCTAAGACAAATAACGCCAGTTTTTTAACTAACTTTAGCCCAAACAAATGTGTATGACACTTCAGTGAATGAGCTAGGCATTTCCCAGCAATTTGCCTAAACACTTCGAATTTATAAACACCGCGAGTTGATTAGGGGCTTAACGATCTGTGTACCTTGGGCGCACTCGGCGAAAAAAATCCAAGTGTCTTACAGTAAAGAAATCGTCGTTCAGGCAACACTCTCAAGGAAATTGTGACAAGATCGGGGATACTAGATTGAGGCGTGGCTTGGCATATGGCATCAGTGCAATCAGCTATTTTAATTAAAATTTCTGATTAATAAATTTTTAAAAAAACAATGTGCTCAAACCTCGCGGGACAGTCCGAGACGCCTGTGATGGGGTTAATCAAGTCCACGCAGGTGTCGATTACGGTAGATGCTGTGGTGGTCGTTGTCGGTGAAGCTGTCGTCGTCGTAGTAGTTGTCGTATACACGATCATCGAATCGGTACAGCAGACTGGAATTGGGAAATGATTAACCATGGGGTAATATTGGAACAGATAATGCAGTATTTTATTTATTTATTTGATACACCCGTGACAGGTGCGACAGCAAATACAGAAACGATGAGAAAAATAATTATAATAATGATAGAAAGAACTTGGGAAAGGTATTTTAATAGCCCAACGCGGTGTAATATCGAATAGTTTACTTTTTTTTAAGTTTTTTAGGGTAACAATGTACCCGGGGGGGGGGGTCAACCAAAACTATCATTGTTCGTCTGCAGTATCATCTCGGTTGAGCTCTGAGCATTGTTTGTGAAACCACGAATTCGCCATAGACCAAAAAAGTTCGTGTGTTCCAAATATTTGGCCTTATAGCTACTCTAGCGCGGGGGGTAATCCGAGACGCGTTGACCAACGGACCAACGCGATCAATCCTCATCACCAACTTGAATTGTATAGTCATTTGTTATGCGCGATTCAGCAAACAAAACGACGTCAGAGGCTGAACACGTTGTAGTAGTAATCGCATTGTACTTTTTGATAGTTATTTTTATGTGAAACTTAGTTTTTAAATTAAAATTTCATTATTTTTACATGACGTTATGGACAAATGCATCTCTATGTAAGTTGGACGTCTCTGAAGTTTAAGCAGCTCATATCATTTTCAAATGTATTGACGCAAGGGCAAGATCCCCGAGAGGAGAGTCAAAGAATCATGTGGGGGGGGGGGGGGATCCCCCGAGACATTTTGAAAGAGCTCCGAAGAAGAGATCTATGCATCTTGATCGCTCAGCATTTTCGCCTTACACAGTGAAATATTTCATGTGTAAAATCACTTTAGCATTGAAACTGGGCTTGTATAATTTCAATAACTATAACTTATGAAGCAATAATCAGGAAAACAGATAAATCTTATCTTATCTTATCCAATCTTATTCTTTATTCCATCATAATATGCGGTGCGAGAAAATAAGCACATAAAGGGATTGAGGGGGATGTCCGTCGCTAATGTAGCGATATAATAAATGAATATATTCGACCTACTCGGATTGGCGAGATTAGTCAAACAGGTTGTTCCAGTGGGGCACAGCGCCGTAGTCGGATCGCCAATGACCAGGAAGAGACAGGCTGCAATCAATCGATAAATCGGTAGTATTCCTGATTTTGCTGATTGCTGAATACCACAGCAATGCTTGTAAACTGATCATTTTCATATTTGAAAATGTTCGATTGCTCTACAAGATTTTCAAAATAATTTTAAAATAATATGAGTTCGATTTAAATTATAAAAATATAATTTTTTTTAAAGTCTACCTCCTAATCCGCTGTCGCTGCATGACTGAGAGTGGACAGTGGATGCGATGAGTGAGAGGATTGTGAGAATCAAGCGAACTACATCCATCTACAAATCAAATGTTTTCGCTGTCAGAGGTCGGCGAGGTTTCAGCGAGTGCAATGGAAACATGGACGAGAATAAACGAAGCGATGAAAGATGAGGTGAAAATGCGAAAACGAGACTAATTTATAGTATAAATGTTAGAATTAAATAATGTTAGAAAATAAATGAATAATGTGCTTCGTCTAGACTCCTGAATAAAGTGTTCGATATCTTAGGAAGAATGAAAAACAATAGATCTAGATCGGAAGAATTTCAACATAGACAAATTGAACCGCCAAGAGGTGTTAGATGTTTCCGATTTAAGGTGAGAGTCACATCGAGCATACAACACATACAGGGACGAACGCATACAGGAAATTGGAGGAGCGCTGGCGCGTCCGATTACATTTCTGTGTTTAGACGCAACAATAAAGATCGTCCAACAACAGTAGTCTAGGCAGGTGCGATGAAAGACGAATGCTTGCCTTTTCGGGAGCATCACATTATAAAGCGGTTATTTTATTCCCTTTGCAAAATCTCATCGTGCAACATGATCTGAATCAATATCAAACGTTAAATAATGGTAAAACCAGTAAAATGTATGGCAGGGCTCCAATGATTCTAGAAGCGATATTAAAAGTACAGCAAAATCAAATTATGTAAATATGACTTGAACGTAATTCGAACTGTTTTGAGATCTAATTGATTGCAAACTTAAACTATGGTTAGACCGAGTCCAGGTAAGGTACACAGTATTCTGGTCCAAGCTATTTTTCTTCCAAAGCAAGACAAAGGAGAGACCATTGCATTCGAGAGAGTTTATATGTTGAGCGGTCGTTCTTGCTTTGAAAGTCATGAGAACGCTGTGGGTAGGCTGGTCACACCAGATCTGCGCAGAGCAACGTCAAGAAACTGAACTCGAGAAATCAGAGATGGACTGGAGCATAGAGGGGGAGGAGTGATTAAAGTAGACAGAGAGAGTAGAGATAGGGTAGAGGGAGGGAAAAGATGAAAGTAGAGAGAGGCAGAGGCAGAGGTAAAGTGGGAGGAGCGCCTGGGGGGAGGGAGCATGGTTAGGATACGAAAGGGCTCATGAGGTGTGAGGACACATATCAAGACAGAAGATCGAGCATCGCCAGTATCATGCGAGAATCTAACATGATCCTAATGGAGGGTTCGATACACTGACACTAACGTCTCTTCACCACACAACGCTCTCTCGTGGCTAGAGCACAGACGAGATAGTGTGCGAAATCGAGAGACGATGAAAGGTTGGCGTGTCTTTAAAGACATTATTCCTATGGGGGGGGGGGGGCGGTCATGATACCTACATAGAGCAAACAGCAATGGGTATCTCTGAAATCAAACATCTGAATGATCCGTTTGATTCGGTGTAGAATGAGCGCTCGGAGAGTGCACAGTTCCGCATCAATCCGAAAATAACTTTTCATTAATAATAGTTGTATTATATACTTCACAATGATCTATAGACTGTGAAAGCCAAAACGACCGCTCAACATAGAAACTCTCTCAAATGCAATCGTCTTTCGCTTGTCTGGCTATGGAAACAAAATGGCTTGAACCAGAATACTGTGACTTGTTTAATTGCATATTTGCTATTGAATGGACAAAATGTATGGTGCTTTCTGAAATTCGGTTGGTCTATCTATCGAGGTATACCAACGAGAACTGCAGAGCTTGTGTACACCGTGAAGGACATTGCGATTATTAAGCCGAAAGGTATCACATCTCATCACCGACCCAGGTTCTATCCGAAGTCCACAACCACGCGTGCTACTCTACATCATCTAGCCGATTGTGAATGAAGGTGCATAACGCACAAAAAGCTTACAATTAAACAATTCAGGTAGCAGTAGTAAGGAGTCAAAGACCTTTCTTCAAAACAATACGTATTGTGACCGAGCAAAACCATTTTTAGCGGTGTGAAACGGGTATCTTGTTTGGACTCTCTCTGCAGAGAGAAACCAATGTTCCCTTGGAATTCAGTGAATGCATGCAGGGATTTACCCAAAAAAAACAATGAACAGGGTGAAACAAGAGACAGATTTGTGGCACAAAGGAAGAGGGACAGAGGGAGAGGGAGAGGGAAAAGGGTCGAGAGGTGTAGGGAGAGGGAGAATGGTTGAGGTAGAGGTAGAGAGGCAGAGGGAGGATGTGAAACATGGAAGCAGCAGAACAAAGAGACGAATGTCGATCGTGTTATGGATGAGGATATGTACGAAAACAATTGGTCGTGGATAAGCGCAGCTTCTTTAGGACAATAGCATCCATAAAAAGTACAATTCGAAAGCTGAGTCCATCTTTGTGGACGTTTATCCAAACTAGTAGTTACTAGTGTTTATACTAGGAGATTAGTATTAGTGTCGCCGACTTGAAGTAGGGGTCATACCGGTGTTGTCTCCACCAAACGCAAGCGAACTCCGACATAGATAGAGGGAAATTGACACCCTTTGTTCTACCGAATCTTGATATAAAGGGGGTCCGAACATCGAAACAGCTCTTAAAGACGGCGAAACCTATCCTCATGTCGCCTTCTATTTCTTTGGAACTACGCGACGAAGAAATAACGTGCAAAGCGTGCAGAGACATTTGTGTGCAAAAATAGAGCTGAATACAGAAGCGTAGTATCACAAATCGAATTCAGAGGAACACACTGACCTAATTTGATACTCGCTCTGGCAACGCTATCTCACTTTCTTTGTCAACGAGAGAGTATTGCGAGAGTGGTGAGTAAAATTATCTCGTGATGTGACTTTAAACGCATGATACTACGAATCTTGTGACAAAGCTAAACCGACTGCAAAATGCTCTAAAAATTTTGATCGTTCACCGAAAGAAAAGGACGGAAAGAGAACATGATGGCCGGCATCGCCGTTCCGATCAAGAGAAACAGGGAGTGGGAAATTAGGGTGTTGGTTTATTTGTAATCCACCATGAACCGTAGTGAGACAATTGCAAGTGTTTCTCAATCCCTCTTCACTCTCTCTCTCTATCCCTCACTTCTGCCTCTCTATCTCTCCCTCTAACCCCGTCTCCCTCTGCCTCTACCTTTCCCTCTCCACCAATATATCACATTTCATCGTTCTATAGCTCTCCTATTGTAGGCTCTTTATCAATGGCGCTACGATGAGTGAAGAAGCTCCTTTTGTGTCATTTCCCCCCTGCAACCTGACAATAGGATTCCGCGCATGCCGGATAGAGCAATAAAAGATCAAGAATGCGAGGATTCCAGAAGTGACGAAATAAGAGCTAGCATTGACAGAACACCAAGCTACAATGAAAATTCCAATCTGCAGAGTTTCAAAATGTTAATGATGCTAGTTTTTCAATGAAGAGTGGATGGAAAATTTAGATGCAAGGAAATAGACCAAGGAAAGAGACACTACAACATGAAAATTGCAAAGGCTACCACAAAACCATGAGGTCTGCTGATCCAATGACAGAATGTGTGGACCATGATCTTACCTTTTCGCTAGCGCTGACCCGCTTACTCTGTTTCCGCGACGGCCCCGATACTGCGAAGAACGGACTTAGCTCGGATGAGGTGTTAAGTACTCGGCGCCTGAGCCCCGCCGAAGTTGTACACAACATGCGCGCATAGAGAATGTCTATAGTAAGGTCAAGGAATCGAAGTACGCGTACAGAAAATACCCCCTCTAACGTAATATCTCCATCACGGTGAGGGAATATAGAATATAGGGGGGAAGTGACCAGAAACCGAAGAAGTGAAAAAATATCCCCTAGTTAAAGACACACTGCGGACAAATTTTGAACTGACAATCTTCTCTCGCTTTCTTAGGCTGCGAGAAGAGAGCGGTGAGACAAACTTTACATGAAACAGTACCTAAAAACTGCTCGTTTGGTCATAAGGAATATGTAATGCTAGACAAATCTGGCGGCTACTATTGGTGATGAATAATTCATGAGTGGTCAGTGACCAACCAATCTTGGAAGATCAGAATCGGATTTTTCACTGACAAGGGAAGTGTATGAAATATCTTTTAGACCTATGGATGGGAGTATTTTTCCTCGATAGCCATAGGCAATATAAGGACGGAACCAAAAAATCAGAACCTGGCATGCACTTTCCGATTTTATATAAATAATTATATTTTGTACATGTTTAGGCGATGAAATAAGACTCCCCCTGATAGAGCACTTGAAAGATGGATGAAAACATGGCGGCGTGGTGTAGTGGTAATGTGTTCTCCTCTTGATCACTATATGGGTGGTTCGAATACACCTATGGAGATTTTTCTTTTGCTGATTTTTAAACGTTTCGGACTTGTAATTTTTATCAGAAAAAAAATTAAAGTCTTTTTCGCAGTTTTTTTTATGTAGCTGTTGAACTTGAATTTTATGATTTATCGTAATCGACTATTGAACCACATTTGGAGCGTTTCAAAAATAATCTCACTAATTAATTGTCCCCGTGTAAAGGAAGAGTAGTTTAGAAAATTTGGCCAAACATTGTATGCACAAAAAAAATCGAAATGTTACTTCCGTAGCCGCTTGGTGCAGATGAACTCTCCCAAAATTAAACGATCACTATGCTAGTAAACGAAATGTTGCTTTATTTTTTGCGTTCCTAAATGATAAAATACAAGTTCAACAGCTACATAAAAAACTGTGAAAAGATTTTTTTTCTGATCAAAATTACAAGTCCGAAACGTTTAAAAATCAGCAAAAGAAAAATCTCCATAGGTGTTTTCGAACCACCCATATAGTGCTCAAGAGGAGAACACATTACCACTACACCACGAAGCCACGTTCTTATTCATCTTTCAAGTGCTCTATCAGGGGGAGTCTTATTTCATCGCCTAAACATGTACAAAATATAATTATTTATATAAAATCGGAAAGTGCATGCCAGGTTCTGATTTTTTGGTTCCGACCTTATATTGCCTATGGCTATCGAGGAAAAATACTCCCATCCATAGGTCTAAAAGATATTTCTTACACTTCCCTTGTGAATAAGCTACTAAACTACTGAATAAGGTAATACGCTAAAACGGGTTCAAAAATACCGAAAAATGTTGGAAATCAGAATAAAAATTTAAATGGTAAAATTCATTAGCTATATATTCATTCCTTTACAATAGAATCGAAGAAACAAAGGGAACACAGAATGCTGGAAAGTTGATGTCAGGTAATGTATAAGGTACGCCCGAGTTGATTCTACTCTTCGCTCTGGCAGCACTCTCTGGTTGGAAAAGAGAGCGAGTGAGTATTGCCAGAGCGTATAGTTTCAAATTAACACGGGGTGTGCCTTTAAGAAATGTCTGGTTGTCTCATATGAGTTGTCCCACTCAAACACTCGAAGCTGCGCCCCTTCCATACAAGGGTTGCGCCACCACCTATATCTTTTTTACCCGGCTCTCCTTTTGATTCTGAATCTACCTCTCTCCTTGTGTCTCTACCTCTTTGCCTACCTCTCCCTCTCTATCTACCTCTCCCTATCCATATCTCCCTCTAAGCAAAGTGCAGTATTTGCAAAGTGAGAACGAGACAATGTTCCCCCTGAAGGCACATAACTGAATCCATTGTCGGTGTGCAAGATAGATACATATAATAGGTGAGTGTTCCTAGTGTTCCTGTCCGCAGTGTGAGCTCTAGAGCTCTGGCACCTTTGAACTCTGAGCTCCAGGCAGCTCCGGTTTCGCACTAATTCGAACGAACGGATCAGCGATCGGTGTTGTTGTCTTTGGCCTGGGAACGCTAGACTATTGGAACAGAATAAGAGATATATCAGGGACATATGGGGGGGGGGGGGGGGGGCAAAGTACGCCGTTTCTGGCGATTGTCTTGGGAAAACAATGTGAATAAAGAGCAATAGATGTGAGGGAGTTTATTGGATGTTTTTAAACCTTTTAAAAAAGGAAAAAAAGGTTGAGGCACGACTGACTAGATATGTAGTAAGGGCAAAGGTATAACCCGTTATTCAAGGCACACGAAGTCCTGCGGGAAGTCCATCACTGCTAGGCCAGTGATCACGCGCGGGAAGTGTGAATTATTCGACTAAAATTCTCGAATATTTTGAGAATAAATGAATATTTATTCGAGAATATTTGTTATTTTCGAACGATTACTCCCTTTTTCTTTTGTGACCGAAAACATTTGAGAATTTTAGTCGAATAAACAACAATACTAGATAGACCATCGTTGCAAAGTGGAATATTAATGAGAAACTTACTTATGTAAACTGTTGTCTCCATTACTCACTCACATACCCGCTCATATTGCTAGAACCAGTGATGTTGTTACCTCATTATCGTCCCAAACTTTCCCCTCCTCTATTGCTTTTGAAAGTTTCGACGTTGAGGCCCTTTACACAAATATCACAAATCGCGATGCTGTTCAATCCGTTATGTCGCTTATCACAGTTTCACAATTGTCCGTGTATCCTCTCACCCCCTCCAACATAAGAGATCTATTACTCGCTTGTCTTGATTGTAATTTCTTCTCATTTGATAGGAAAATCTACCGGCAGATCCGTGGCCTAGCCATGGGGAACCGTCTAGCTCCCATCCTTGCCATTGCTTACATGCATTCTATTGAAACCTCTTGTATTCATTCTGGTATCGTTTGGTTCCGTCGTTACATTGACGATATCCTCATCATTGCCTGTAACCAGAATGCCCTGGACAAGTACTTCATTGCCATCAACACTGCGGGTAGTCCTCTTATAAAACTTACTCGTGAGGCTCCCCAGAATGGCTGGCTCCCGTTCTTGAATATAAAACTCTTTTTCGATTCGAGGACGGGACGATTCCTTTACAAATGGTATCGAAAACCAGCCTGCATGAACATACTTGTACATAGCTCCTCTGGTCACCCCTCACATGTCAAGCGTTCAATTGTCTCGTCTACTTTGCGCACTTCCACATCATTATCATCTCACGAATTCAAAAGGGAATCAATGCTCTTAGCCAAGAGCATCATCCAATCAAACGGATACGATAAACCCACTACCCATAAGGGCCAAGTGGGCAATCGGACCCCCAAGACTCGTGACGACCGGCCCATCTTTAGTATACCATTCGTTTCTGATGCCTTCTCAAAGGACATCAGAGACAGTTTCAAAAGGGCTGGTCTCGATGTGAATGTTGTGGAGCGTACAAGTCAATCCTTAATTGGTCTTCTATCTCGTAATAGATATCGTGATTCGTCTTGTCCGGTTCGAAATTGTATATTCTGCCCCAATTCGCCTGGTTCTTGTCTCGCATCGGGTGTGGTTTATCGTATAGAATGTACACTTTGCTCACAGTTATATGTAGGCCATACTGGTAGAACCCTTCATGAACGTGCCTCAGAGCATATTCGTGCCGCAAATAACCCTACCCTAAGTACTTACAAATCATATGCTGTAGCACAACATTCCATTGCCTGTCACAACTCCCAGCCCATTCCACTAACAGGCACTATACTACATAGAGAACCTAACATCATAAGACGTAAGGTGTCTGAAGCCTTACTCATCCAATCACTAAACCCAACCTTAAACAATCGTGCTGAATTGTCCATTGAACTTTCACAATTGTCCTTACTAAATTTTGATCTGTGATCACGTCTATACCCTCTTCCGTGACCTATCTCTATCTCTATCTATCTATCTATCACTTCTTCTATCTAACCCAAACCATTCATTGATCCTTTCAACCTTATCGTCCATAGTCTTTTACATTCATTACTTCCTGTGTATCTATTTTCTATTCGGTTGTGTTTTCTAGTCAAGTCGTTGATTTTCATATTTTCACATTGTAGGTAATCCAATCTCACTGATGATGAGGAAATAGTCCTCGAAACGTCTGAATTATAAAGTTTCTCCCTTCATCCATCTGGTCTCACACAGAATATTACAAGTTCAAAGAAACTTACTTACTTGTCAATGAGAGAACCGCACGATGATGATGTAAGATTATCATGCCAGCTCAAATATATCAGTGAAACAATCTCTCATATTCGCTCAAAGGAGGAAAGTTTGCCGACAGCTTAGAAAAAGTTGCGTTGAGGGGCTGTGTAATGGATCTATGTATCTAAGAGAGTGAGTGAGTGTTCGAACTTTTTTGCAAGACCGCGACCGCTTTTTGGACGCAGCCGGGACCGCGCAATAGGGCGACGTGAAAGCACACTTGAGTACGTGACGAGAGCAGAATGGGGAATCGCTGGCTTACGGGAGGAGGTGTTCGCAGGATGGACAAAGGAGGGATACGAAGTATACGGTTGCACTCGCTAAGAGCGAACTAGGGTCAACGAAATCACAGAGATCTTTTAAAGGCGCTGACACCGTTGTCAACGGTCTCTTCAACTCTCCTCGCTCTCTCGTTGTTAGAGATTAGAGAAATAGTGTGCGAGTCGAGCAGACCATTGAAGGAGGTTACGCTCCCTTTCGAGGCACTCCTGAGTCAATTCGCAACTCTCCGCTCTGGCCACGCTCTCTCGTCGACAGAGAATGCTATAGAGTGTTGCCAGAGCGGAGAGTTTTAAATTAGCTCGGGGCGAGCCTATAAGAAATACTGACTGAATCAGATGGACAGATTGTGATATGAATATATTGAAAATACGAAACATATCTGAAATGTATTGCGGTATAGATGACGCAAGAAAGCAAAAAAAAGCAAAAAAAATGGCAAAATCATACTTCCCTTTCTTCTCAAGCAAGAATTGTCCAGTGAAGCAAATAGTTGCAATTATCATATTTTGAAACATTGTTTGAATAAACAAATGAGCATATGGATGAATGGTGAGGAATCGGGTCCTTTGTGTGCGATGAACACCGCAAAAAAAGGGAAGAATTATTCTGCCATTTTTTTGCTTGACAAGAATTGCAAAGATTTTAAAATACTCTGTCCTACATTATAAAGCAAGCAACAATTTTCTCTGGCTTCGGAGAGCACGATATTTTTTAAACGGTACGAACTTGTTTTCAAAAAAATTCAATTTTAAGTACATAGGCAAAAGATAGTACACGGAGTGTTCGTGGACTTTCTGACTGATAATAAAATCAAAAATGTTCCCCTTACTTCGTTATGTGAGAGCAGGCTGCTCAGTGCAGAGGTTAAGCTTGGTTTCGAGTACTATCATAAAAGTTAACAAAAAATGCATCTAATCTAAGTTAAAGGTTAGTGCGAATGGTGAGGGTATATCAACTATGACTGGTAAAAAGATACAGTCAAACTGACTGAATGGTACGACCAAGCATATTTTTGACCGAGAAATTCGTCATACTATTGAGTCACGGTTTAGCGCGGGAGGGTCAACAGTCTCATAGGCGTGCGCTTCCTTGAAAAGGCATACAAGGTACACTAACATTAAATACAGACATCGAGTTAATTTTAAATATACTGCGCTCTGGCAACGCGCTCTCTTGGTCAAAGAAGGCGAGAGACTGTGGCCAGAGCGACTATGCAATATGAGACTGTGAGGTGTGCGTTTAACTCATCATGTCAAACACTTCAAAATATTAGAAGACGCTAGAAAATGGTGATTCTGATACAACAATTCCAAAAAGTCTAGTGAAAAATTACAGTGATCAGTGAACTTTGAAAAAATCAGTGATATCACTTTGACCATCGGCTCAATTGATCATCATCAGTCTCGCTGGTCGCTTATTTGCCCATCGATCTAATTCCGTGTATTACATAGCTGCTTAATCTCACTAGGTATCACTACCCAAGGTAGGGCACGTGTGTTTGTCGTTGAGATTTGCGTGTAATCACAACCGATAATGTCCGACATCAATCGGTAGAGTGCATACACAGAGAGAAAAAAGGTTGTTGCCCCCGCGTAAGCTATCCGAAGTTATGAATCATCAGGTTGTAGGGGCAATTTTGGTAAATTTGCATGAATGGTGAGCAAATATTGTGCTCGAATATCACTTTGTTTAGGAATAATTGAATAGATGACGACATAGTGCCTACTGAGCCATGCGAACGAAAATACAAGAAGTAATGAAAGCGTGATGATGAAATGACGAAATGAATGACGAAATTGTAGAAATGAAGGGAGCTTTAGGCGTAGTAATTAAAAAAAAGAATTCGCATTTCTAATAGAACGGATCAGAAATTCTAAATTTCATGCATGGTTTAGGTAATTCATTTCTATGATATGTATTTCTTGGGATTAGATAAATAAGAATATTATAATATGCCCTTCTGATACCGCAAAATCTTATCATTTTTTTACAAATTATATGAGAGCAAAGTGTATTCATTTTGAGTGCAGTTTACTATTCTTTGATCAGTTAGCGCGCTGACTATTTGCCCATCTATCAATTCCTTATCAATTCCATCAGCCCGTGTCGCTGAGCATATCATTACTTGTGTTAACAGAGAAGATAATCTGTTCTCTGATCGTTTCCCGGGGGCAGAAAAGGACTGCTATCAAGAATATTTCCTGATTACACACAATGTCAAGTGATAGCCGTACATTAGCATCAGATGAGGAATTCAGTGCTGCTGAATGAAATATACTGCTATGCTCATTATCAGGGAAATCAGAAGAAGATATCGAGTTACAAAAATGTATTGAATATGCGGATCACAACTGAAATATAATAGTACAGCGACGTTAACTTTAAAAAAAAAATAGGAATGAAAGATGCTAAATAAAGCGTCAAGGAAGAGGGATTATGATCACGATACTGTCCTCTGACTGTAGAGGAAGTTTATCTTTTCGTTGAATCATGATCCAAAGGGCATGTGACCTCAGGCGACGCTCTCTTCATTCCGCACACTATTTCTCTGTGTATCTACTGACTAGAGAGTACTGAGTTGCTAAGAGACCTTTGCAAAGTTCATGCGTATTCATGACTAAACACTTTTCATGATAGCAAGACCGGTCTCGCGAAATTCGAACGTTTACTTTTGGCTAAACTCCGGAAAAAAGGGTTCTGATTCATGGGATGAGTGGTCGTGAGTCCACTGTGTCAGCCCCCAGCCTCCCGCGAACGCTGTATAGTATAGTTACCCCCCCCCCCTCGGGGAAAGAGTGAGGAGCGGATCAAACTTTAACGAGTTTTTGCCAGATTACGATGCTTGACCAGGCACTTTTTGCGTGTTGGACCTTTAGGAGAGCAAACCTAGTGCATGCAAGCAAAAGACAGTCAACAAGAAGGTTTTGTTCTGGTCGAACTGATCTTGAAGAGGAATGAGCGTACGATTGTGAGGTACTATTGGGTACAGATTACCCTCAAAGTTATAACACCGGACTATGTACGGAAAATAAATCATTATAGCACGATTATTAAAAGCAACAGAAAAGAAAGAAGAAAAACAAGGAGGAATTCAACATCATTCTTCTGGATATGTTTTTTGAAGACCTCACTATCAGTCAGGATTAGATAATAACTCATTATACCAGAACGACCATTCAGCATATTGACTCTCTCAAAGCTAACGCTTTCTCGCCGTATGTTGGTGATCCGCATTCGTGCAAATGCACGACCGGCACGAGCATGAACGAAATTAAAATGTTGAAAAGTCGTCCTTCATGAGTCTCACTTATTTTTGCCATGCATTTAGGTTTTATTTTGAAGCCTTGTGTAGGTTGAATTTTTAAAACGTTACTCCAATGAAATGAACGAACATTAACCAAATGCACAACTTGGCAAGAGTTTTTTTTCTAATTATTTTTCTAATGGAAATAGTGCATAGATATTCATTATGTATTGTTAAGTCTTTTTTCGCACGACAACGCGCTCGCGGATCACTACTTTTGAGTGCGCAAACACCATCAAGTACATTATTAATTTGATCATTTTATTCACATTTTCTTGTCGTACTATTAACGTACATGCGAAACTTATATTTGTACATTTCTAATCATTATTAACCTAATGTTGTCTTGATGGTGCATTCGGAGATCAAATAATTAATTATACTAACTCAGGCGTTCCACTACCAACCGGAATAATGTGTGTGCATCTACAGAATATAAGCAGCGGTTACGGCAGTTAGAATAATACATACGATATTGCTAACATCGCTATGACATCGATCATCATTCACCAGGTTGATCTTAAAAATATATATCATTTTACTAATGTTCGAATGGTTCAGTCCATCACTTTGGCTTCGGCAATATGCTCGTTATTCACGAATATTGTTCTGATAGTGGCAATTATTCAGCCTCCAAGCAATAATCTCGGCGACTACCGATACCTTCTGATGACTTTTGCAATTGCCGACATTATGGTCTCCTTAATGCATACTATACTTTTGCCTGTAAGTAGCATAAAGGGAGCGTCACCTCTCTCTATGGCCTATTCATTGCGCCCACTATTTCTCTGTTCTCTAACAACGAGAAATCTTTGCGCGTCGAAGAGACCATTTCCCTTTAAAAGCACAAAAAAAAATTTGCCTTGCCAGAGCGGAGAGTTTCAAATTTGCTCGGGGCGTGCCTTTGAAATTATCATATATGTTCATGCAGAGGGTAATTGGATTTGACCGTGGAATGATCTGCATTATCCAACGAGCTCATTCCCTCTCGAAGCCTCTAGCCAGTGCAGCCTGCGCTATTTGTTCTATAATGTTCTACGAAGTATTCATCCTCCTCACCTTCCATTACTTCTACAGATACAAAAAAGTGTGCAGGTATAGTTTTTGTACAGTTATTATTAGTTAATATAGTCATTATTTATAGTTTTTATAGTGATTATTTATAGCAATTGTTAGTTAGTGTAGTTATTATATATAGGTATTGATTATAGTTACTTTTTTGGTCATTTGTTATTTATATGTCTTGTCGTTGTCAGATGTTTTTACTTATTTTTATTTTTTTCCGTATGTATTGCGTAATACATCAGTGCACATCTTCTCTGGTATTTTGAAACTTAAAGTCTACTTAAACTCCGCACTTTAAGTAGACTTTAAGTAAACTTAAAGTAAAACGTAAGTCTACTTAAAGTGGTGTGGTATACTGTAATGCATTTCCACGGCGGTTCAATGAAGAGAAATCCCTACATTTAACTTTGGCTTGAAGGCTCTTGCATTACGAAAAATCGGCAAAGTTGATTCGCACTGGGCGGGATTCGAACCTACGAGGTTCGGATCGCTAAACAAAAGCTCTATCCACTAAGCCATCTCGGCATGTCTTGCGAATCGTAAAACTCGATGATAGGTCTAGTCAGAAGCGAGCGCCCAGATATACCGTAATCAACTTTCGCGCTGGGAGAACCTAGATGTTTTACTGCTTATCATCACTCAGTTTGCGATACTTTCTTTCTCAGGCAAGAGCTTCTTAGTTACTATCATTGAGCCGCCGTGATTTCGTCAAATGTTCTTTCACTTTAAGTTTACTTAAAGTCTACTTAAAGTCTGTGACGTAATTTAAGTAGACTTTAAGTTTCAAAATACCAGAGTTCATACATATATTATACACTCTAATACATTTTAAATCAAATACTTAATCAGTAAAATTTAGTCCAACATGGCTACCGTACCAAAACGAGCGAGTGTTCTACATTTCTCTTGCCATTTTCATTCATACTCTCTATTCCACTGTCGCTGGCGCTGCAGCAATTGCCCTTGCGTATGTTTGCTACGGTGCATCATATCACGCGTGTCGCGTAAGAATCAAATAAAATTAGGGGGTCGTTGGCACATTTTCTATTTCATTTTTTGGTAGTCCATATGGTCCCTAAGACGGCTGCACGAGCTTTTTTGTATATCTTCATTTTCGGCGTCGAGAGACTCCGAAATTGGCCGACTTTGTTGCTCTGTAGCTCTTCGGAGAGTGGTTTAGGTATCGAGTCATCAACAGAAGAATTTACTGGAATGACCAGGAGAATACATCTGCATTATTGGTCGATTGTTATTTTTTTTTTGTAAATCGATTTTATTGATTTATGCAAAACACAAATCGAAGCCAAAGGTTTCCAATAGCTCAATCGATAGAACTCGATGCCATATTTTCAATGGTATGCTGAACGTTTTTGTGTGTGGTTGCGCTCGAAAGTTATGAGCATTTCAAGATTTTCTTGATTGAGAAATTCGTGTGGATTCCTACACAAACCATCCGGATTGGTTGGTGAACTCATCTATCATGCACTATCTCAACTACCTGTGTAGTGTAGTGGATAAGGTGTCTGTTTTCTCTTTTGACTGTCAGGGGTTCGATCCTCCTTGCCGCAGTTTTCTTTTGCAGATTTTATTGCCGTCGTAATGTCTTGTAGAAAGCTCAGTCAGATGGCACCAATGTTCTAATTGCATCTGAAGAGCACTGGGACGAAGTGGAGTGTTCGATCAACCAGTGGATCGACCAGGAAGAGAAAGGTTGTGGAGAAGTCGGAGGATTCGGAGAATGACGATAACGTCTTCGAGGAGGGAGAGGATGAGGATGAGGTGATTCTAGGACACGAAGATGACTTCATTATGATGGTAGTCGAGGAAGAGTGTGATGAAATATTTCTGTGAATTTTAACCCTCTTTCTTGTCATATTGTCATTTGCATGTATAGCGATTAATATTCATCGATTGCTCATGAATGAGGAATCAAATTATGGAAATGAAAATTCGAAAGTTATTAAAAATATCTTGGATATGTACTAGAACAACATTAAAACTAATTAAAATGGGCTAATTGGTCACACGAGGCACATGAGTGGGTAGATCATTGGCTGCGTCACTCTCCTCTCGTGCGATCGCACGCTGTGAAAATCTTGAAATGCTCATAACGTTCGAGCGCAACCACACACAAAAACGTTCAGCATACCATTGAAAAGCTGGCATCGAGTTCTATCGATTGAGCCATTGAAAACCTTTGGCTTCGATTTGTGTTTTGCATAAATCAATAAAATCGATTTACAAAAATACTAATAAAAATCGCGATCGGCCAATAATGCAGATGTATTCTCCTAGTCATTCCAGTAAATTCTTCTGTTGATGACTCGATACCAAAACCACTCCCCGAAGAGCTACAGAGCTCCAAAATCGGCCAATTTCGGCGTCAAAAAAGTTTGACGGCGTCTCTCGACGCCGTAAATGAAGATATGCAAAAAAGCTCGTGCACCCGTCTTAGGGATCATATGGACTAGCAAAAAATGACCTCTGCTCATTTTCGATTTTTTCAATGTGCCACCGTCTATTCGATTCTTACGCGACACGCGTGATATATTTGTAGCGCTTATTGAACATAACAATATTTTCTTATGAACGAGGAGTGATATGGTCTTGAAGATATCCACGTCAGTAGATACTATCGGAAGATTAGAATTATTTTATCTTTCTTTTGAAATAATGACGAAAATCAATAAGTGCTACCAACTATATGATACACCCTAACGTTTTCATTAAAATCATATAGTGAATGTTTAACAATCACAGCAACAATGAAGAGCGTGAAAGCTTTCGCAAAGTTCTCGAAGATGGCGAAACTGGTATCGATCCCATACATGGTACATATATGGGAGTTCTGTATCGAGTACGTGTTTATACGTGTTTACGCGTTACGTGTTTACGTGAGTATACGTGTTATATGGGTTTATTCACCATGGACATATAAGTCAATACGTTTCAGAATGATAACGGAACTCTGGATAAAACAACGGGAAATGCTATGATTCCAGTTTTAATCGTTTTCACAGCGACCTTTGCTTTCCTCATTTTCTCCATTTCTCAAATAGTTCATACACTGAGAAAGTAATGATATTTTTTTATCTTCCTTTTAGATATGATTTCGGGAAACACAAATCAACGCTATGATAACTGTTTTGTGATCCTTCATATTTCGAAAATAATACAAAGACAAATTAAGATGGCTATTGAGTGAAGCTTCAAAGCGTTTACAATTGCAGTTGTTCAAAGCATTAATTGTGCAGGTACAATAAATCTTATTGTAGAATTAATTCTAGTCATAGCATCTCATTGAGCACATAGTTGATACAGGTTGCCAAATGATTTACACAAAAGTCGAACCCGTAACCTCAATGCCTTACTGGACTCCGATCTATCCCGTATTGTCCTACCGTATCAATTGTTCTATCTTCAGAGCAGTGTCCCAGCCATTTTCTCTTATTTGCCAGCGATATTGATAATTACTTCGTCTATGGTCGGTATTTCATTGGGCGACTTGGATGGTTATTTATTCACAGTATCTGCATTTTTTCCAGTCGTTGACCCGATTTTGATTATCTACTACATCGAGAGGTCAGCTTTGCAAGCATTAAACACGGAATCAAATTTGTAAATTTACAGTATTCGGTTTACCGTATACCGATGGATAAGCAAAATCTTGAAGAAGTATGTTGTATCGGTCTCCAGTTCAATACTTCCTTCCAGTACCTCAGGAAGAACGGTTTCACAGATTGCTTGACTTGTTAACTTTTAAACCTCTAGCATTGCCAAAGCGAAGAGCTTTAAATTAAGTCATTAAAATGTGACACCCCGAGCAAATGTGCCACTCATCGCTCTGACCACACTATCTTGCTTTGTTTGTCAACGAGTAACTATTGTCACAGCGGAGAATTTCGAATTTGCTCGTTGTGTGCCTTTAAAGGAAAATCAACTGTACAAGTGAAAACTTTACGAACGTCGATGTGAGAACAGATGATACGACAAAAATAGGATGATAGGTTCAAAATACAATATAGATCATCATACAAAATTTGATGTCAAGAAAACACAAAGGCATATTGTTTATGCTGAGTGAATTTGTGTAATACGTAACTCTTTTTTCATCATTGTTGTTCGAATATCGTCATAAAAAAATTTGATGAAATATGTACCAATACATCTAAGCTTATCATGCACTCCTATACATTGGTATTGACCGTATAAAACACATGTTTTTTGGAGCGAGAGTAGCCAGCCCAAGCCACAATGTGTTTCTATATTTAGAGAGCGAGCCCACGCGAGATAGCAGGTAGATCAGAGAGCGCACGACGAGGGAAGGGGGAAAGGGGGTTGATCGATAGAATATTTCTGTGTGTTACCAGCCAGTAGCAAGGATATTATACAAGTACATTTTATACGAACATTGCGACATCTCCGAAGTAACTTTGACCCAAATTGACAAAGGATTAGAACTCGACCTAGTTCTGCTGGGGCATGGCACAACGATTTTTTCGTAAAATAATGAAAAACATCGTCTATGGGGATTGAATATTTTCTTATTTTTCTTTAATAATTTGTCCAAACCAGCATCTTATGATTCGATTTTCTCGACCATTTTTTAAACGATTAAAAAAAGCATGAGCATGATGACTGTGCCAATGTCCGAACGAGAACACTGTACGGAGTATCGACATTGGCCAACTGACAATCAAGGCATCCTGTTGGGGATTATCAGGACTGTGCAATATCATATAACCTACGGTCTTATGTATGTTTGATGAGGCTTTTATTCGTCCACTTCGAATAATCAAATGTTCGAACTTTCGTTTTTATCCCTACGCATCATCATCACCTAGTTTGTTTACTTTGGCGGAATAAAGCAAACGTTAAAGATTATGAGGAATCTTGTCGATCATTGAAATCTACATACATTTTTCAACAACAAAAAATTCGAGAAAAGACGTCAAAACATATTGATTTGGATGAGATATTTACCCTCAATTCCATAAAACTGCCCGATCAAAAAATCGTTTAACTAATACAATATGAAAAAAGATGAATCAAAGATTGTCTTCCAAAAATATACATGAGAATTGTTTTACAAAAACAACTAGGGGGCACCCGGATTTGAACCGGGGACCTCTCGATCTGCAGTCGAATGCTCTGCCACTGAGCTATACCCCCGATCGAGAACGTCATCGATACAGCTTCTTTTGAGTGTTGTTTATCATCTCGGAGCTCCATCTTCTCTTCTCTTTTTTCTATAGCGACAAAGGTCTCGAGGGACTATTCGGTGTATGAGGTGTGAAACTAGTTTAACAATTTTTAATTGATTGCACAATTTTATCGTATAAGATAACTAGAAATACAAGATAATATAAAATATAAAAGATAGGTAAGATAAGATAGAACCAATACAAGCTTGATGTAGATGGCGATGTAGATGATTAGGATATCCGTTGTGAATTTGCCTTTTAGACATCATACGGTCGAACCTCACACTTGGGCAATTAAAGGTGGAGACCCGCGAATGCTCATTCAAATATCTTGTATCTCACCTATGCAAGTGTAAAGTGATATGCAAGAAGAGTGAGTCACCGTTCGCTAATTCCTTACCGCAGTGGTAACACTTCTGTCTAGAGAGCGCATGGCCGTGGGTTCGAATCCTATTGCCGAACTTTCCTATTTTCAAAAAGCGCGCCTTTGCCTGATATTGCAAGCATGATTCATTCATGTTTGTAGCAATCAATAAGTAGAATTAGCGTTAAATAAATGGTGTACTGTATGTAGAATAACTTTTGCTACCTTTCTGTCTTTACAGTTTGTTCACGAAAATATTCGCGGGAGTCCACCTTTAAACAACAATAGAGTGCGCTAGAGCGTAATTCTGATTGGCGTTTATTCAAGTAGTGATCATAATCGCTACATTTCCGCACCAGAAAAGGAGTAGAGCACCGAGGATAAATTAAGATACGCGAAGATGTTGGATAACGCGCGTGTCGCGTAAGGATCGATACAAATATCGGACAACTATTAATCTACATGCGAAACTTATATTTGTACATTTTTAATCATTGTTAATCTAATATTGTCTTGATGATGCAATCGGAGATCAAAATAATTAATTCGACTTTCTCAGGCGTTCAACTACCAACCGGAATAATGTGTGTGCACCTACAGCATATAAACCACGGGTATCGCAGTTGGAAAAATACAATATTACCTAACCTATATTATATTCTTAAAGTTTTTTTACATTCAAAGTGCGGGCAAATTTAGAATTGTAGTTATATTAATTATACTAATTTGATTCGGCATTGCTATTACTAACGTGCTATGACATCGATCATAATTCACCAGGTTGATTTTTCAAAATATACCATTTTACTAATGTTCCTAGTTCAGTCCATCACTTTGGCTGCTGCAATCTGCTCAGTGTTGATGAATATTCTTCTGATATTGGCAATTATTCAGCCTCCAAGCAATAATCTTGGCGACTACCGTTACCTTCTGATGACTTTTGCAATTGCCGATATTATGGTCTCTCTAATGCATGCTATTTTACTGCCTGTAAGTAATCCTTACACCCGAGCTAATTTGAATTTTCCCGCTCCGGCAACAGTCTCTCGTAAACAACGAAGGCGAGAGAGTATTGCCAGAGCGGAGACTTTCAACTTAGTTAAAATATTCGTAAATGATCATGCAGAGGGTAATCGGATTTGACCGTGGAATCATGTGCATTATCCAACGAGCTCAGTCCCTTTCGAAGCCAATAGCCAGTGCAGCCTACGCTGTTTGTTCAATCATGTTCTACGAAGTATTCATCCTCCTTACTTTCCATTACTTCTACAGATACAAAAAAGTGTGCAGGTATAGTTTTTTTTATAGTTTTTATTTGTTAATATAGTTTTTATTTATATTTATTATTTTTTTCCGTATGTATTGCATTCAAATATATGATATATGTACATTAATAAATACATTCCGAATCAAGATACATAATCATAATTTTTTATTATGATAATATTTTTTTATATTTTAGTCCAACTTGGTTACCGTGCCAAAATGAGCGAGTGTTCTACATTTCTTTAGCTATTTTCATTCATACTCTCTATTCCACTGTTGCTGGTGCTGCAGCAATTGCCCTTGCGTATGTTTGCTAGGGTGTATCATATATTCGGCAGCACATAACACGACTGACAAGGGAATGACCAACCATCCCCGTCGAGTTATGACTAGTGACATATACCATTCGAATCGCCATGTGATTCTGATAATACATCGTTAATGACTAGACTCAAACGTTTATGATCTTCGAGAAAATCGATATTGAAATTCGGCCAAATTCGTATGGTTTTTACACAACGCATGCGGATGGGTTAGTGAATTCTACTACCTTCTTTCGAAACATCGGCTCGTGTAGTGTAGTGGGTAAGATGCCTGCGTTTACTTTTGACTGTCAAGGGTTCGACCCCCCTTGCCGCACTTTCCAGAATCACATGGCGATTCGAATGGTATAAGTTACTAGTCATAACTCGAAGGGGATGGTTGGTCATTTCCTTGTGAGCGTTGGGCTACCAGAAAAACGCAGGCATTTAACATTAATTTATCCTACTTTTGAAATAGGGTAAAATCAATAAGTGCTATCGACTATATGATACACCCTAACTTGTTCAATAAAAATCATATCTGAAATTTTTCATAATCTCAGCAACAATGAAGAGCGTGAAAGCTTTCGGAAAGTACTCGAAGATGGCGAAACTGGTGTCGATCCCATACATGGTACATATATGGGAGTTCTGTATCGAGTACGTGTTTTTACGTGTTTACGCGTTACGTGTTTCGTGAATATACGTGTAATATGTGTTTATTTAACATGGACATCTAAATCATTGCGTTTCAGAATGATAATGGAACTCTGGATAAAACAACGGGAAATGCTATGATTCCTGTTTTCATCATTTTCACAGCGACCTTTGCCTTTCTCATTTTCTCCATTTCTCAAATAGTTCATACGCTGAGAAAGTAATGATATTTTCTTTAAAGGCACACCACACGATAATTTGAAACTCTCCGCCCTGGTCATACTCTCTCGCTTTCTTTATCTACGAGATTGCCAAGATTTCGTGGGAAAGTAAATCATAACTATGATAGATGTTTTGTGATCCTTAATATTTGGTAAAAAAAATACAAAAATAAGGTGATGCTAATTTAAGATGGCTCTTGAGCGAAGCTTCAAAGCGTTTACAATTGCAGTTATTCAAAGCATTAATTGTGCAGGTACAATATACCTTATTATTGAATTAATTCAGATACCCTAGTCAGCTCCTTGAGCCATATTTGATAGTTGATGCAAATGATTGACACAAGAAGGGAGTCAAACTCAGGATCTCTATGCCTAACTGGGGCATCGATCTAACCCTGTGGCATGTAACTGTTCATTCTATTCTATCTTCAGAGCAGTGTCCCAGCCTTTCTCTCATATTTGCCGTCGATATTGATAATTACTTCGTCCATGTTCGGTGTTGCATTGGGCGACATGGATAGTCATTTATTCACACTATCGGCATTGTTTCCAGTCGTTGATCCGATTCTGATCATCTACTATATCGAGAGGTCAGCTTTGACAAGCATTAAGTAAACAATTAAACAAATTTTTAAAATTACAGTATCCGGTTTACCGTATACCGTTGGATAAGCAAAATCTTGAAGAAGTATATAGTATCGGTCTCCAGTTCAATACTTCCTTCCAGTACCTCAGGAAGAACGGTTTCACAGATTGCTTGACTTGTTCACTTTCAAACCTCTAGCATTGCCAAAGCGAAGAGCTTAAAATTAAGTCATTAAAATGTGACACCCCGAGCAAATGTGCCACTCACCGCTCTGACCACACGATCTTGCTTTGTTTGTCTACGAGAAAGTATTGTCACAGCGGAGAGTTTCGAATTTGCTCGTGGTGTGCCTTTAAAGGAAAATCAACTTTACAAGTAAATACTTTACGAACGTCGATGTGAGAACAGATGGGACCACAAAAATAGGATGATAGGTTCAAAATACAATATAGATCATCATACAAAATTTGATGTCAAGAAAACACAAAGGCATATTGTTTATGCTGAGTGAATATGTAGTGAATACGTAACTCTTTTTTCATCATTGTTGTTCGAATATCGTCATAAAAATTTTTGATGAAATATGTACCAATACATCTAAGCTTATCATGCAGTCGTATACATTGGTATTGACCGTATAAAATACACATGTTTATTTGGAGCGAGAGTAGCCAGCCCAAGCCACAATGTGTTTCTATATTTAGAGAGCGAGCCCACGTGAGATAGCAGGTAGATCAGAGAGCGCACGACGAGGGAAGGGAGGGAAAGGGGGTTGATCGATAGAATATTTCTGTGTTTTACCAGCCAGTAGCAAGGATATTATACAAGTACATTTTATACGAACATTGCGACATCTCCGAAGTAGCTTTGACCCAAACTGAGAAAGGATTAGAACTCGACTTAGTTCTGCTGGGGCATGGCACAACGATTTTTTCGAAAATTATTTAAAAAATCATCTATGGTGATTGAATATTTTCTTATTTTTCTTTAATAATTTGTCCAAACCAGCATCTTATGATTCGATTTTCTCGGCTATTTAAAAAAAAAGCATGAGCATGATGACTGTGCCAATGTCCGAACGAGAACGCTGTACGGAGTATCGACATTGGCCAACTGACAATCAAGGCATAATGTTGGGGATTATCAGGACTGTGCAATATCATATAAACTACCGTCTTATGTATGTTCGATGAAGCTTTTATTCGTCCACTCCGAATAATCAAATGTTCGAACTTTCGTTTTTATCCCTACGCATCATCATCACCTAGTTTGTTTACTTTGGCGAAATAAACAAACGTTAAAGATTATGAGGAATCTTATCGATCATTGAAATCTACATACATTTTTCAACAACAAAAAAATCGAGAAAAGACGTCAAAACATGTTGATTTGGATGAGATATTTACCCACAAAACTGCCCGATCATAAAAATCATTCAACTAATACAATATGAAAAAAAGATGAATCGAAGATTGTCTTCCAAAAAATATACATGAGAATTGTTTTACAAAAGAACTAGGGGGCACCCGGATTTGAACCGGGGACCTCTCGATCTGCAGTCGAATGCTCTGCCACTGAGCTATACCCCCGATCGAGAACGTCAGCGATACAGCTTCTTTTGAGTGTTGTTTATCATCTCGGAGCTCCATCTTCTCTTCTCTTCTTTTCTTTAGCGAAAAAGGTCTCGAGGGACTATTCGGTGTATGAGGTGTGAAACTAGTTCAATTTTTAATTGATTACACAATTTTATCGTATAAGATAACTAGAAATACAAGATAATATAAAGAATAAAAGATAGATTACAACCAATACAAGCGTAGATGGCGATGTAGATGATTAGGGGAAGGATATCCGTTGTGAATTTGCCTTTAGGACTTCATACGGTCGAACCTCACACTTGGGTAATTAAACAACAATAGAGTGCGCTAGAGAGTGCGATATAGCGTAATTCAGATAGGCGTTCATTCAAGTAGTGATCATAATCGCTACACTTTCGAACCAGAAAAGGAGTAGAGCACCGAGGATAATGAAGATACGCGAAGATGTTGGATAACGCGCGTGTCGCGTAAGGATCGATACAAATATCGGACAACTATTAATCTACATGCGAAACTTATATTTCATTTTTAATCATTATTAATCTAATATTGTCTTGATGATGCAATCGGAGATCAAAATAATTAATTCGACTTTCTCAGGCGTTCAACTACCAACCGGAATAATGTGTGTGCACCTACAGCATATAAACCACGGGTATGGCAGTTAGAATAATACAATATTAGCTAGCCTATATTGTATTCTAAGTTTTATTACATTCAAAGTGCATGCAAATTTAGATTTGTAGTAATATTATTTATACTAATTTGATTCGGCATTGCTATTACTAATGTGCTATGGCATCGATCATAATTCATCAGGTTGATTTTTCAAATTATACCATTTTACTAATGTTCCAAGTTCAGTCCATCACTTTGGCTGCTGCAATCTGCTCAGTGTTATTTAATATTCTTCTGATATTGGCAATTATTCAGCCTCCAAGCAATAATCTTGGCGACTACCGTTACCTTCTGATGACTTTTGCAATTGCCGATATTATGGTCTCTCTAATGCATGCTATTTTACTGCCTGTAAGTAATCCTTACACCCGAGCTAATTTGAATTTTCCCGCTCCGGCAACAGTCTCTCGTAAACAACGAAGGCGAGAGAGTATTGCCAGAGCGGAGACTTAGTTAAAATATTCGTAAATGATCATGCAGAGGGTAATCGGATTTGACCGTGGAATCATGTGCATTATCCAACGAGCTCAATCCCTTTCAAAGCCAATTGCCAGTGCAGCCTACGCTGTTTGTTCAATCATGTTCTACGAAGTATTCATCCTCCTTACTTTCCATTACTTCTACAGATACAAAAAAGTGTGCAGGTATAGTTTTTTTAAATAGTTATTATTAGTTAATATAATTATTATTTACGGTTAGAATTTATTTATAGTTATCAGGTGTTGTTATATCTTTTTTTTCGTATATATTGCATATAAAACATTAGTGTGCATCACGCGTGAAGCTTAAAGCCACACCCCAAGCTAATTTGAATCTCTCCGCTCTGGCAATGTTCTCTCGCTTTCTTTATCTACGAGAGACTATTGCCAATGCGGAGGGTAAAATTAGCATGGGATATTCCTTTAAGGCGATGACGCGATGCAACTAACGGGCAAGGAAAAAATGAAAATCTGATATGAATCATTTTGCATAGCCCCCGAGAAGATAGAGTTTCGATTTTTGTCTAACAATAAGCTCAATTTTGACGAAGATAGTCGCCGTTGACTGTCGGAAGTTGTGGAAACGTCTTGACTTTCACCCGCAATAGCTCGCTTTGGAATGGGAATAGCGAAAATATCACAAGTAGAAAATTCTCTGCAGAATCGAACTAACACAAGCAGAATTTTTTTTACAAATCGATTTTTCCCTTTTTTTGCACTGTCAGGGCTATCCAAAAATAGTCAATATAATAGGGGTTATATTTTGTCCGGTCACCTCACTATTTTGTCTCGATCCTTACGTGACAGGCGTGATAATCATAATATTTTATATTATGATAATATTACAGTGGAGCGCGTAAGCCTTTTCAACAGGCTCCACGCGGCATAGCGCCGCACCACGCCCCACCACGCCTGGTGTTTTTCTCGATGAATAAAGAGTTAAAAATTATGTTTATAGTAGCGATCGCTTACCTGTCAGGGAGGCTAAAATATTCCATATTAACCAACATTTTTGTTTGTGTCTGAAAAGTTTTTCCAAAATTTGTACTTCTGTAATTTTGAAAATTTAAATATTCCCGCGCAAAAGCAACGCGCGGTAAACGCGCGGCGTGAGCGGGAATTCAAATTATTATAATGGTGTGATTTTTTTTTTGATAATTTTGATAATGATAATTTTGATAATTTTGGAAAAACTATTCAGACACAACCAAAAATCCTGGTTACTATGGCATATTTTAGCCTCCCAAACACACAGCGATCTGATCGGCTTATTAGCGAAATTTCCTTTTCGCATATCTCGGGAAATCTGCTAAATTTCAAAAATTGGTGCTACAATTCCCTAGATCTATTGAATGTCTAGCTATGGCCGAAGCATCATCTTCAGAAAAGTTGTCGTTCATGAGTTACAAGATGGGCGGCGTTTCCTAATTGCCCAATCAGATCGCCGTGAAACAGGTAAGCGATCGCTACATAAACATAATTTAAACTTTTTATTCATCGAGAAAAACGCCAGGCGTGGTGCGGCGTGGTGCGGCGCTATTCCGCGTGGAGCCTGTTGAAAAGGCTTACGTGCACCACTGTATTTTACATTTTAGTCCAACATGGCTACCGTACCAAAATGAGCGAGTGTTCTACATTTCTCTTGCCATTTTCATTCATACTCTCTATTCCACTGTCGCTGGCGCTGCAGCAATTGCCCTTGTGTATGTTTGCTAGGGCGTATCATATATTTGGTAGCATTTATTGATTTCAACAAAGTTTTTTTACGCACGAGGCGTTTTATAGCCTTGAACAGTAGAAAGCCCCCGTCACTCCCCGTCACTAGATACAGCCAATGCAATGCCGCAAGTGACTGCTCAAAATCTCATTATTGTGCGTATAAAATGTACTTGCATAAGAAAATGACAAACGGTGCTAACGAACGGAAGTCACAATCGAGAGGCGCGGCGAGATGTAGCCTTCTACATCTCGCCCCGCCTCTCGATTGTCTCTCCACTGCCTCTCTCTAACCCGGCTGACCTTCGCCGCGCGCTATGTGATATATAAAAGAGAACGGCATAGTTTCTGAACGATGCAAATCAAGAAATTTCTCTTCTACAAATAAAACAAGTGATTTTTATACGCTCAATATAGACATCTCCTTAGGAAAAGCCGGATTGTGGGGGGGGGGGGGCAATTTGGCGACCGAAATGGCCGCAGAATCCAAGCATTTAACATTATTTAGCTTCTTTTTTGAAATAGGGCAATATGTGCTACCAAATATATGATGTACCCTAAATTTTTCAGTAAAAATCTTATCTTAAAAATTTCACAATCACAGCAACAATGAAGAGCGTGAAAGCTTTCGGAAAGTTCTCGAAGATGGCGAAACTGGTGTCGATCCCATACATGGTACATATATGGGAGTTCTGTATCGAGTACGTGTTTTTACGTGTTTACGCGTTACATGTTTACGTGAGTATACGTGTTATATGTGTTTATTCACCATGGACATAAATGAATGCGTTTCAGAATGATAACGGAACTCTGGATAAAACAACGGGAAATGCTATGATTCCTGTTTTCATCGTTTTCACAGCGACCTTTGCTTTCCTCATTTTCTCTATTTCTCAAATAGTTCATACGTTGAGAAAGTAATGATATTTTTTTATCTTCCTTTAGATAAGATTTCGTGGGAAAGTCAAGCATAGCAATGGTAGGAACAGAGCAATGTTTTGTGACCAACCATATCTTCTAAAAGGAGCTAAAATTCTCCCTATTTTAATGTTCTGAACTACGTTGCACACTCCTGATATTTCCCAATACTATTTCCCGGGTATGAAAACTGTTCCTCATTGAGTCTGGTTTGTAGTATGCAAAATCGAGCAATTGATATGCTACTATCAAATGTATGAACGATGTAGTGCAAAATGTTTCAAGATGATTAGAAGAGCTATGAAGGCGCGGGGTGTATAGTACAATAACAATCGAATTCAAAGCTCGGGGTGTGGAATTATGCGAAATTAATGTGATAAAATAATGCGAAATTAAGATGGCTCTTGAGTGAGGCTTCAAAGCGCTTACAATTGCAGTTATTCAAAGCATTACTTGTGCAGGTACAATATGGCTTATTATTGAATTTATTCTAGCTTAAAGGGACCGAAACCTTTGTCAACGGTCTCTTCAACGGTCTATGCTCTCTCATTGATAGAGAACAGAGAAATAGTGTGCGCAATGAAGAGACCGTTGAGAAAGGTCACTCTCCCTTTAAGCTGGATCAGCTCCTTGAACCATAGCTGATGCAGGTTGGCTAATGTTTGACTCAAGAAGGGAGTCGAACTAATGACCGCCTTACTGGGCATCGATCTTACCCTGTGGCATGCATTTGTTCAATTATCTTCAGAGCAGTGTCCCAGCCTTTCTCTCATATTTGCCGTCGATATTGGTAATCACGTCGTCCATGTTCGGTATTGCACTGGGCGACTTGGATGGTCTCTTAATCACAGTATCTGCATTTTTTCCAGTCGTTGACCCGATTTTGATTATCTACTATATCGAGAGGTTAGCTATGTCGAGCATAAAGTAAACAAGGAAACAAATTTTAAAAAAAATTACAGTATTCGGTTTACCGTATACCGTTGGATAAGCAAAATCTTGAAGAAGTACGTCGTTTCTGTCTCCAGTTCAATACTTCCATCTAGTAGCACGGGAAGAACGGTGGCACACATTGCTTGAACTGATTTTTTAACCAAGTTTGATGACTTTACTCTACGCTTTACTTCTCTCATTTCTTCTTTACTTCTCTCATGGACAAAGAACGAGAGAGCATTGCCAGAGCGGAGAATTTAAAATCATCTCAGGGAAAGTCAATTTCATAAAAATCTATTTTGCATTTTATTGTGTTAATTTTGAAGTAAAATCCAATAGGTTCGATGCGTGCGCACATTATACCACAAAAACATGATTATTGTTGTCATTAAATTCAATATACAACATTTGATGTCAACAAAGCACAAAGGCAAATTGTTCACGCTCATTGAATTCGTGTAATACGTAAAAACTCATTTTTTTCAACATTGTTATGCGAAAGTCGTCATAAATAATATTTTTTTAATATTTATAAATATATCTCTGCACTTGTATGCATTGGTCATAACGATCTTCTGCTCTACATCCCCGATGAAAAGACTGAATCAATTTGACAACGGATTTGAACTCGACGTCATTGTTTGAACCCTAAGTGCGAATGGTGTTTATTCGTTCACCTTGAATAATCGAATGAAAAAAAACAATCCATATAATTTCTGTGGTCCACAGCTATTCTTGCTTTTTTTCATTTCAAACAAATTTATTAAAAGAGACTGATGTGAACTGATGTGAATTTTGAAGTTGGCTACAATTCGAGAAACACAGCAAAGTTGTTATGTTAGTTTTGAAGCGTTATTGACAATGATTGAACCACCCAACAAAAAAGTATTTAATTGGCTCATTATGACACAAATAATAACCATAAATTGCCTTCCCGAAAATTATGAGATTCGAATTGCAAAAGAAGTAGGGGGCACCCGGATTTGAACCGGGGACCTCTCGATCTGCAGTCGAATGCTCTGCCACTGAGCTATACCCCCGAACGAGAGGCTAAGAGAGACAGCTCCTTTTGTGCGTTGTTTATCATCTCGGAGCTCAATCTTCTCTTCTCTTCTTTTCCGCTAGACAAATATGTCGATCGTTTAAACTGTCTCTATACCTCTGTGTCACTCTCCGTTAGACCTGCAGCTCTCGCTTGCATAGCACCAGGGGGTATAGCTCAGTGGCAGAGCATTCGACTGCAGATCGAGAGGTCCCCGGTTCAAATCCGGGTGCCCCCTACATGTTTTACACTTTTCATGCATGATTTTTGGCCAGACACGATTTGATAAGATGATTTCACTTGGAATTAGGATGGTGAACTAATTCGAAAATGATCGAGTTTGGAGAAAAATATCAGTCTAATTGGCACTTTTTCGACTGCAGATCGAGAGGAAGCTTCTGTTGCAGTGCGCCTCGCACGGTACGGAAGAAGAAGAACGTCACGAACGGTGGTATAACTAAAAACAATCAAACCTAGCCCTGGAAAGGTATTTGGTAAATGAAAATTACAACTAATGCTGATCAATGATCCTTCGACGTAGGAAAAAATGCATTGCAACCGCTTTCGCTCGATGAAGACCGGGCAAGTCCAAAATGATATGAATAATGAAATAAACAGCAATGAAAGGACGTTTAAATTAGACATTTCTACTATTATTTTGAACTGGAACCCTATTCTGAAGTAGTGCCCAAAATGCATGCAGAAAAGTGCATACATTTTTGGTTAATGCAAAGAACAAAGCAACTATGATAAGCCTAATCCCAGACAAAGAAGTGCAAATGTAATGTAATTATCCTATTGAAGTGATAACAATAAAGAATACAGTCACCAATATCAAAGATCAGGAATGGTAGGCTTACTTAGGGCTACCCTAAAATTAACAGAATTTATGCGTATATGTACATACTATAATGTCTATCTTTCATCTCTCTGTTTATCGTTAAAGATAAATAAATTATTATTATTATTATTATTATAATGTCATTTAAAAGTCAATAAAGATGATGGCTTCTGTCATGTACATTGCCCTTAAATTAAGAAATAATACAGAAATAATCTAATTCAGAAGGAGAGAGAGAGAGTGTGTAAAACGAGGAGAGTTTTCCGTGATTTTATTTTCTCTTTGTGATTTTGAGCAGACCATTACAGGTAAGGGATATTCATCTAAAGCGCATCATGCAAATAAGGGTTTACACAACGGTTTGTATTGTTTTTAAACTCATACTTTGCATGCTCGCGTTGCAAAATGAACAAACAAACACGGCTTTGCCTTATGTAAGATATTCTATGTACCCTCGAAGTTCCACTCGGGAACAATCGACGTGAAATCTCGCTTCTTCTATGAATGAAAACACATTTACATTCAATATTGATATAATAACATTTGAATACAATATCGTTGATTGATTCGTCTCAGACTCGCCTTTGTTATCACTTTCCATTTCATTTCGCTTGTCTAGACTCGACAAGTGGGTCGACTGCTCTCTCCATCTGTCCATTTCGTCTCCAATCCTTAGGAGGCGGCAATGGCAGATCCAAATCCTAAAACTCCAACGACAGCTAAGCAGCTTACTCCGGTTAAAGGTACGGTATTGATGGAAGGGATACGGTATTGATTGTGTACGCATTCTGTGAAACAAATCTAGCGAATCTTTCGATAACTGTCTTATCCTCACCTGTGTCTGTAAAATGCATAGTCGGTGGAGATACGGTATTGATAAGATACGGTAATGATGCTAGAGATACGGTATTAATGGTGGAGATACGGTATAGATAAAGGAGATGTCTTATACGGATCTCTTGTTTAGGTTTGCCCGGGCTTCCGACTCTTCCTAACATGGACAAGTCCAAGCCGACGGTTGTGGTAAGTTTTGTATAGATCCACCTCTGGTGCTTCCCTTGTGAGAAGGGTAGTAAACGAACCTAAGTAATGATTATATACATATTTAGGTAGTGATGGGAGGGAAGAATAAGGGAATACCAGGTCTTCCTCTAAGTATGAATTCGAAACAGAAGAAAAAGAAGAAGAAGAAGTCCAAGAAGTCGAAGAATAAGAAGAAGAAGGGAAGCAAGAGTACTTCAAACAATGAAGACAGTGACAGTGATAGAGTGTAAGAATCGATATTTTTAGTGTATCTACCGTAATCGTTGTTCCGTTCAGGACTACTCCTGATCTACCTAATGCACATCGTCGAGCTCCTCCTCCAGGAGTTAATGTCCTCCCACCCATGATTGTTGATAAGAACTGTGTTCCTCAGGTCTGCAAATGATTGGAAGACGTCAGATATATGCAATCTTTGCAGAACATCGTCATTGACGGTCCAGCAGGTTGCCCGATTGTTGTACCTCTCGATGCTAAAGACAGCAAAGGACAGGTACCGTATCCCATAAACTTTAATGAGGTTCAATGAATTTTTTCAGTATGTCAATGATGTCATGCCTCTAACTCGCGCACCAGCTCAAGTTACCCGAGGATGGATGTTTACCGATTCGAAGAGTCTAATTCAATTTAAACCTGACAATGGAAAGGACGCAGCGCCTCCGTCTAGCACTCGAGGAATTCTCACGAAGATCCTCGCTGATACATCTGCGTTCATCTCCGATTCTGGTCCTCAAGTACGTTTGGCTGCGTAGATTGACTGAGTATCATAGTTCCTGTCAGCTTCCTGAGTATGCAGCTGGACAAGGAACAAAGGAGAAAGTGGGAGATGCTATTCCAGTTTCTGGATTTGTCGAGGTATCTGCCATACAGTCTTCTTATGTGGTATACAAATCTTCTTTTTCCAGCTCAATGCTGCTACTGGAACGTGTAGATTCAAACTGGTCACTTCCAATACTCCAGCTCCGATCTACCCAACAAAGTGAGTCCCAATTTCCGATTATAGTGTACCTTAGCAACAGAATAATGAGTGTTATGCATAGAGCATTAGACCTGAGAAGTGTTATATTTTACACTTTTCGAGCTCGAAAAGTGTTTAATATGACACTTCTCTCAGGTCTTATGCTCCGTGGATAACACCTATTTTTCTGTGCGTATACTAGGGTATATTACCGTATACTACCGTATACTATTGTATTCCAGTGCTTCGATGGGTGTCCTGGTAAGAGAACCTGAATCTGGATATGTCTTCTTCGTTCCCACTGAAGGTGCATCTTTGATCGTTGATCTTGTGGTAATCATAACTGTTCTCAGGCCGCCCCGTCGGTCCTGTCCTTGGAACTGCTGCTCCGATTCCCGAGAAGAAGAAGGTTACCGTATACTAGGCAACTTCTTGGGATTATTGATTATCTTTGTAGGTTGCTGAGGGAACTATGATTGGACAAATTGTTAAATCGATCTGTGGAACACCGAAATGGGAACCGCTATCAGACAAGAAGGATAACGTTCTCGGATACATTATGAGTGTAAGAATTGTCATGATAGTGTATCTGATCTTTGATCTCTCCTAACTGATCTTTGATCTTGTTGCTTGATCTTTGATCTTTTTCCAGAGTGCAACAGGTGTACCAATCTACATCCCCCGCATAGCGGAACAACAAGAAGGTTGCTCGTAAAGATCAAAGATCATATATCTCAACGGGCAATTGTTTCAGAAGAAGACGACAACGAAGAAGATGCAAAGGAAGAGACTACTGGAGCTCCGCCCGATCAGGCGGCTGCTGGTGCGCCACCCGCAGCCGCGCCAGCCGCGCCCCAGACTCCTGATCTAAAACACTCTGAATTCAAATTACAGTAAGTCATTACTGCACGAGATTACAGTAACACATCAATAATTACAGGGAACAAGATAAAAAGATTGAAGACGTCGTCAGTGTGTGAGTAGATCGTCATTCCAATGCATGAATTATAATTAATTAATCATTTCAGTGCCTGCTTTGACAATGGACCGCAATCTTCTCAGCCTTCTGGAGCAACTTTTGGATCTGGCAATCATTCATCAAATGCAATGCTCAATCAAGCAAATGAAAAACTCGAAGCCAACAATAACTATCAAAAGTTTTTGAATGACAGATCTGCCTACATGTGATCCCTCCCAGTCTATCGTATACATGGATAAATAAATAGTTTATAGTAAATATATTCAAAATCAGGTCGTTTGCAAGTGCACTTGCATGGTGAAAAAAGGCAAATTTAAACAAGAAATGGAATATAATAAACATGCAAATGTGGATATAGCACAGACCGCAAAGTCTCATTTAAATGGGTATTGATCAAAGCATAAACATGAAGACATACTTGGAAACAGAACACATGAAAAATATTTAAATATGTTTGTATATGTCGTAGCGATTGATTGATCTTGATCTTTGATCTTTGAATAGTTATGTATCTGTTGATTGACCAGAGCCTTGCTAGTTGTATGAACGAAGAGAAGGGCAGGTTGAGTGGATGGAGTGAGATAGGTGTCTCATTGTTGTTTGGCAGATCAGTAGATCGTACAGTTGTAAAACAATTGTTATCGATTGTCTAGGACCTCTTACTGGAAACATGTTAATGCGTTTATGATGTCTTCCTTTATCAGAACGTTGCATATTTAATGGACAATGATGGATTAGTATTCAATGCTCTGAATATTCTTTTTTGCACCAAGCTAATAGGGCAGTCACATGACAACCGATGAATGAGAACCGCATGGATGAAAAATACTTGCACACTCTCTAGTTTCCTTTGTCTACGAGATAGTGTTGCCCTAGCGGAGAGTAAAATTAGCTTGGGGTGTTTTTTTCTATACGTCTCCAAATTGATTGTCTAGATCTGTTCACTGTATAGAACCTAATGATCGAAACACTGAATCTCACTCATGCTAATTACCTCTTTTTCATTTGCCGAATTTCATTTTTGTATAGACTGATATATTCAAATGGTTCCATGCATGGAATCATGTTAATGTATTGAATAGTATCCATAGAAATGAGACTTTGCCTGCTATATGGTATATTTACATTTGTATGTTTATTATGATTCATCAGAGTTGTTATGTCTTTTTTTCAAAACGAATAAGATAGTATTTACTCCATAAATTATTTATTTATCCATAGATAGAATAGACTGGGAGGGATTACATGTATGCAGATCTGTCATTCAAAAACTTGTTGTAGTTTTCGTTGGCCTCGAGCTTAGCATTTGCTTGATTGACCAATGGATTCGACGATTGATTGCCCGATCCAAAAGTGGCAGGCTGAAAAGATTAATCAATCAATAAATATACAATCATGAATACACATACATTGGATGTGCCAAATTGATTTCCATTATCAAAGCAAGCACTGAAATTATTGATTTATTATTGATTCATGCATTGGATTGACGCTCTACTCACACACTGACAACGTCAGCGACTTTGTTATCTGCAGCATGTGCCCTGTAATTATTGATTGATTACAGGGCACACTTATGCGAGCAGCAGCAGTTACTTACGGTGCTGGCTTGACCTCAGCAGCCTGCTGATTGGGTGCAGCCGGAGTCTCTTCCTTTTCATCCTTGTCATCTTCTTCTATAAGAGAAAGAGATTGATCTATGATCTTTGATCTTTATTGATTAACCTTCCTGCTGATGTCCGGGTTTACCAGGAGCAATCCTGAACGGAATAACGATTACGGTACTTCAATTATCGATTATTACTCTTTGTCACTATCAGACAGTTCATCTTCCTCTTTTGATGATGTACTCTTGCTTCCCTTGGACTTCTTAGTCTTCGACTTCTTAGACTTCTTGGACTTCTTCTTCTTCTTATTCTGCTTCATTTCAAATGGAAGACTTGGCATGGCGGGACTCTTTCCTCCAACGACAACCTCAATATATATATATATATATATAATCGTAGCATTGGTTCGTTCACTTCCCACCGTAATCTACCGTAATCTACAGTAAAAGTGCTGCCCACTTCCAGCAGAAAGTGGTAGGTCACGTGTTATTGTATAAAAACATACCACAACCGTTGGCTTGGACTTGTCCATCTCGGGAAGTGTCGGGATCCCGGGAAGCCCTAAACAAGTTGTTTAATAGCTGTAGTACACATCTTCACTCTCCATACCGTATCTCCACTATCAATACAGTATCTTCACTCTCTCTACCGTATACCCACTATCAATACCGGGCACTACTTCAGAATAGGGTACCACAACACCGGGCAAGTCCAAAATGATATGAAAAATGAAATAAACAGCAATGAAAAGACGTTTTTATTAGACATTTATACTATTATTTTGGAGTGGTACCCCATTCTGAAGTAGTGCCCAATACCGTATATACACTATCAATACCTTGCCTCCACTTTAAAATCGTATGCCGTACATCAATACCGTATCTCCACTATCAATACCGTATTCCCTTCATCAATACCGTATCTGCACTATCAATACTGTATCCCCACTATCAATACCGTGTACCCTCACTCGATACCGTGTCCAAACTATCGGTACCGTATCTCCTCCATCAATACCGTATTCCCTCTATCATTACCGTATCATACCTTTCACTGGAGTATTCTGCTTGGCAGTCTTTGGAGTTTTAGGATTTGGAGATACGGCCTGGTCTGCCATCGTTGCCTCCGAAGGGTTGGAGACGAAATGGATAGATGGAGAGCGAGCAGGCGACCGACTTGTCGAGTCTCCTCAAGCGAAATAAAATGGAAAATGAAAGCGAAAGCTATTCTGAGACGAATTAATCGACGTTTCAATATTCCATGCAAATGTCTTTCTTCAAGTATTGAATGCAAATGTTCTTTCATTCAGAGAAGATGTGAGATTGCATGCCGAATGCACTTTGAGAGAACAAAGAATATCTTCCACATGTGATCCCTCCCAGTCTATCGTATACATGGATAAATAAATAGTTTATAGTAAATATATGCAAAATGAGGTCGTTTGCAACACAATTACAGATAGAAGTTTTTGAGTATATGTAAGGATGCTCCATTGACACGCCACCCGGGAAAGCCACGAGTTCGATGGAGAGACGATTTGAAGCGAGCTATTGGCGTCAACTGGTGGAATGCAACCCGTGATGAATACCACCGACTCATCCCCATCTGAGCATTAATGCCTGATATGATAGATAATTGAAATGATCCATTGAACTCAGACCGAAGTAGACCCAGTACTATTCATTGTTGGAATACGAAATCAATAATTATGCCTACCGATGAACCAAAGCTTTGACCCGCAAAACCATCGTTTAACTTTGCAAACGCGAAGAATAAGCTTATTGAAACACGAGTAAAATAAACTTTGAAAAGGAAAAATGTTCAAAACAAAGAAAACTTGAAATCAGATAAACATTTTGCACACACTCCCTCGCATTCATACAAGCTGAATACTGCAGCAAATTTGTATCTTAATTTAACGGCTTAGTAATCTTGAGATGACTATCGCCGACTTCTAATTCGAAGAAAATCTCTTTTTGGTGCTTGGCTGACTCTAAACTAGCGGTATTGATCTTTGATCCTTATGACTGTATCCGTTAGTGACATTACTACAACAGAACAATTCTTTTGCATTTTGCATTTATTAGCATTTCTGTTGCACTTCTTGGTCTAGACTTTGTCTTGCTAGACTATCATTTTCATTTTGCTTTGTTCTTTGAACATTTTCATTTCCATAATTGAGAACACTGGTCTCTGATTCTCATCGCAGGGAGAGTGCAAGCGGTGAAAGTACCTTAACGTACATTCAGAAAAAAATCTGAACCATTTCTATTTACAATGATAAAATATGTATTTATCCATACAGTGAAGGGGAAAACATAAGTATTACACGTATGACGATCGATCATCTAGAAACTTCTTATACTAAGTATTTGTCTTTGTAGTATTTTCTTCATTATTTGCAGGCTTTGAAGAACCAAAAGCAGATCAAACAGGCTGAAAAGATCGATCAATAATATCCAATCACCATATATAAATTTTGTCCATTCCATCTATGTATTTTATCTGTGATCTACTCACACTGACTAAATTTTGTATTTTTTTCTGGAGCTTGAGCTGGTTGTTCAATTACTGTAATTTTTGCTAGATTAATATTATTTAGTTGATCGATTTTCTCCTTGCGGATAGTTGTATTATTACTCACTCAACAACAGAATACATCGGAATTGTATTACAAAAATAGGTGAGAAGTAATCGGATTTAAACCGTGGACTTCTCGTTGTAGAACCCTCAATCAACCCTACAATTATTGATCTTTGATCTTGGTGACTGTATTCTTTATTCTTGTTACTTCATTAGGATAAGTATAATACATTACATTTTGCACTTATTTGTCTTGAGTAGGATTATCATATTTAGTTTGCTTTGTTCTTTGTATTAGGGGCTAACCAGAGGTCTTTGCACTTTTTCTGCACTTACAAAAATAAGTAAGAAGCAATCGGATTTGAATCGTCGACTCCTCCTTATGGGAGTGGGAGCCCTAAGCAACCCTACAAAAAATTGATATTTGATCTTTGATCTCGTACTTTTATTCCTCGGACGAGAGCGATTGATTGTGATTACCATGCATTCCGATCTCGCAAGCACTACTGGTTTGATACCCAGCGATAAAGTAGCCCCTGATCTTTGATCTTTATGAAAGATCTTTTATCTTTGATCTTTTTATTGTTATTACTTAATTTGAATATTACTTTTGCATTTCTTTGTACTTTAATACTAAGAAGTCTCCTCTTTTGCACTTCTTTGTCTAGAACTTCATTGTCTAGCACTTCTTTGTCTAGGATTTGCACATTTTCATTTACATAATTGAGGAGACTGTTCTCATCGCAATACCAAGTGAGAAATCGAGTCAGTGATCATGATCATCTGGATAAACTATTTTTTTTTTAAATATTTAGTCTTTGGTCTAGCATGTCATCTCAATCAGAGAACGAAAGTATCGTGATATTCATGTTCATTTTCAAAACATCATTCATGCACTCACGCAGTGCGCTCTAATTTCGAAAATATTTCTAGTAATGGGAATATTTTAAAATTGTGAAGCCTCTTGATTCGAAAGTACTCTAAACATACGCCATCAATGATAAAATATTTATTTATCCATACAGCGATTGGGAATCATGCGGATTACATGTACGCCGATCGATCATCGAGGAACTTCTTGTATTCAGAGTTTATCTTCTCAGCATTCGCTTGACTATCTGCAGACTTCTCTGGACATGCTCTGCAATTGTTTATTGATTTTAAGTATGTGGATTGAATCTACAATATACTTACACACTATCAAAATCTTGTACTTTTTTCGCTGGAGTTGGAGCAGGCTTCCTGTAAAATTATTGATCGAGTGCTTTAATTATTGATCGATTACTGTAATCGTTGATGGAGAGCAGAAATTACAGGATATGCAGAGTTATGCTATTACTCACTCTGCTTTCACTTCATCATGCTTTGCATCAGGAGCCGGCTGGCTGGGTGTGGATGGAGTAGTTGCTGGCTTGACATCTGGAGCTTGCTGATTAGGTGTGTCTGGAGTATTTTCTGATTTTTCATCAGGAGCCTGCTCATTGGTTGTGACAGGAGTTGCCTCCGGTTTGTCATCAGGAGCTTGCTCATTGGATTTTTCCGGAGCAGCTGCTGGTTCAGCATCAGAAGATTCCTGATTGGGTGAATCAGGAGTAGTTTCAGGTTTGGCATCAAGAGCCTGCTGATTATGTTGGTCTGGAGCAGTTGCTGATTTGACAACAGGAGCCTGCTCATTGAGTTTGGCTGGATTTGTTTCTGTATCTACTCCCGAAGCCTGTTGCGTGGGTGTGGATGGAGCAGCTTCAGGTTTGACCTCCTGTTTATTTGATTTTGATGGAGTTGTTGCAGGTTTGGCCTCAGGAGCCTGTTGTTTGGTTGTAGCTGGAGTGGTTGTTGGCTTTACCCAAGGAACCTGTTGATTAGGCTTTGATGGAGTGGTTGCGGGTTTGACCCCTTGGTCCTGTTTATTTGGCTTTGATGGAGTGGCTACGGGTTTGACAATAGGACCTCGTTGATTTGACCTTGATGGCGTGGTTGCTGGTTTGACCTCAGCAGCTGGTTTAGTTTTGGCCGGAGTAGTTGCTGTTTTGACCCCTGGGTCCTGTTTATTTGACTTTGATGGAGTTGTTGCTGGTTTGGCCTCAGGAGCTTGCTGCTTGGTTGTTCCCGGATTAGATGCTGGTTTGGCAGCAGGAGCCTGTTGATTTGGCTTTGATGGAGTGGTTGCTGGTTTGGCAGCAGGATCCTGTTGGTTTGGCTTTGCTGGAGTGGTTGCTGGTTTGACACCAGGAGCTTGTTGATTTTGTTTTGATGGAGTTGTTGCTGGTACGACACTAGGATCCTTTTGATTTGTTGTGGACGGAGTAGCTTCTTCATTTTCATCTTTGTCATCATCATCAGGAGAGTTTTCTTTAGAAGGTCTCACTATCGGAGCTGTCCATGTAGACCTAAATAACTGTTGTGATTGGTTCCCCAAATACATAATGTACTAACTGTGGCGCTGAATCTTTAATTGTACTGCCACCAACGACTTCTGCAATGAGGAGTTTAATATTTGATTTTTGATCTTTGATCTTTGATCTTTATGACTAACGTGTGCGTTCTTCCGCTGGAAGGGGTATGTAGATTGGTACACCTGTTGCACTCTGCAAAAGATCAAAGATCAATAATCAGATATCATGATGATACTTACACTCATAACGTATCCAAGCACATTGTTCGCCTTATCTGAAAACTGTTCCCATTTCGGTGTTCCACAGATCGATTTAACTATTTGTCCAATCATAGTTCCCTCAGCAACCTACAAAGATAATCAATAATCCCAAGAAGTTGCCAAGGATACTGTAACCTTCTTCTTCTCGGGAATCGGAGCTGCCGTTCCTAGGATCGGACCGACAGGGCGGCCTAAGATCAGTTAAGATTACCACAAGATCAACGATCAAAGTAGCACCTTCAGTGGGAACAAAGAAGACGTATCTAGATTCAGGTTCTCTTACAAGTACACCCATCGAAGCACTGGAATACAATGGTATACGGTAATATACGGTGTCATACGGTAATGATGAAGGGCGACTCACTTTGGAGGATGGAATGGAGCTGGAGTATTAGAAGTGATAAGTTTGAATCTACACGTTCCAGTAGGAGGATTGAGCTGAAAAAGAATATTTGTATACCAAATACATACGAAGACTGTATGGTAGATACCTCGACGAATCCGGAAACCGGAATAGCATCTCCCACTTTATCCTTTGTTTCCTGTCCACAACGTCCAGCTGCATACTCAGGAAGCTGAAGTGAAGGAACATGATACTCAGTCAATCTACGCAGTCATACTTGAGGACCAGAATCAGAGACGAACACAGAAGTATCAGCGAGCATCTTAGTGAGAATTCCACGAGTGCTAGATGGAGGCGCTGCATCCTTTCCATGGTCAGGTTTAAATTGAATTAGACTCTTCGAATCGGTAAACATCCATCCTCGGGTAACTTGAGCTGGTGCGCGAGTTAGAGGCATGGCTTCATTGGCATACTGAAAAAGTACATTTACCTTTTTTAAAGGGGCTGACCCTTGTCAACGGTCTCTTCAACACTCTACGATCTCTCGTTGTTAGAGAACAGAGAAATAGTGTGCACAATGAAGAGACCATTGACAGAGGTAACGCTCCCTTTAAAGATACGGGATACGGTACCTGTCCTTTACTGTCTTTAGCATCTAAAGAGACAACAATCGGGCAACCTGCTGGACCGTCAATGACGATGTTCTGCAAATATGGGATATATTGTACATCTGACGTTTACGAATCATTTGCGTACCTGGGGAACACAATTCTTATCCACAACCATTGGCGGTGCTACGCTTATTCCATGAGCAGGAGCACGACGATGTGCATTAGGTAGATCAGGAGTAGTCCTGAACGGAAAAAAAGATTACGGTAGATATAATATCGATTTTTACGCTCTATCACTATCAGAATGCTCGTCCTCTTTGGATGTTGTTCTGTCCTCTTTTGATATAGTTCTACTTCCCTTCTTCTTCTTATTCTTCGACTTCTTCGACTTCTTCTTCTTCTTTTTCTTCTGCTTCGACAGCTTATCAAGTAGCACACCTGGATTCTCTCCTTGAACCATAAGCTAAATATTCATTCATAACTTCCCATGATGAATAATCAGTGGGTGAGGAAGGCTTTAGGTCGGATGAGAAAAGTGGAATAAGAACCGACTGGATAGAAATACTTGCATATACGAGACAAGCGCTAATGGCAAAGTGCGGTTCTCATCCGACCTATTGCTGCTTCAGGGTTTAGCGTGGGACAGTGTGCAAAAAATGTACTATTACTATTGACGCAACGGCCGAAACACCATGAAGCACATTATTACTTAATAGTTTTATTGTTACAAGGTATTCTAAAATAGGTGAATACATACCACTCCTGTATATTGATTTACTTAAAGGCGCGCTCCAAGTTAATTTTACTCTCCGCATTGGCAATACTCTCTCGTAGACGAACACGAGACAGTGTGGCCAGAGCGGAGAGTTTCAAACTAGCTTGGGGTGTCGCTTTAAGTTTATTGTGCACAAAACTGACCACGACCATCGGCTGGGCATTATTATTCCCGGCCATCGGAGGAAATCCAGGGGGCAGTCCAGGGGGCATTCCTAAACATCTTCACTATCAATACCGTATCTCAACTGACTATGCATTTTATGGGTAAAATTGAGGATTAGAAAGATATCGTAAGATTCACCCAATATTTTTTTTTGTTTCACAGAAAGATTACCTTTAGCTGGAGTGAGCTGCTTAGCCGTCTTTGGCGTTTTAGGATGTGGCGATTTGGCAAGATCTGCCATTGTTATTGGTTGGAGACGAAATAGATAGATGCAAAATAGATTGAGAGCGGTCGACCCTCTTGTAGGGTCTAGTCAAGTGAAATAAAATGGAAAATTAAAAGAAACGAATGCTATGCTGAATAGTATTCATTTATGGCGATTGTTGAATTTTGAATACAAACAATATTGTTCAATATTGTTCAATGATCACAATCTGTATTGTATCCGTGCAAATCTTTTCTCTTATGATAAGTACTTTGTTCCAATCGACTTGATTTAGTGCGTAACCTCTCTCAACGGTCTCTTCTACGCTCTACGCTCTTTCGTTGTTAGAGAACAGGGAAATAGTGTGCGCAATGAAGAGGTCATTGAGAGAGGTTACGCTCCCTTTAACACATGCAACTTTTACATATAATAAAAAATTTACCAGCTTTTGGTGGTGTTACCCCATTGCGGTCCCGCAATCCTTAGTGCTTTAGAGTAAATTCCATTGTGCGCTCACAACGCCCGAATAGCCAACTCTAATTTAGTCATCTATATCATAGATGATTTGAAAAAAACTGACAAAAAACTTGAAATCTTCTGATGTGTTGAGAATTGGTGCAATCTCTAGGCTTGATCATCAAAAATCAAAATAATAAACCAACAGTGTAGATCGATAATACAACGTGACCCGAAACTATGCGTACAATTTTTGAGTGCTTGTACGAAGGGACTTGAGATATACTCCTATTTATTTCTTAAAGCAAAGGAAGGTTTATTTCAATTTTTGCTGTAAACGATTCATTTTGAAGGAAATGGCGATACAAAATGCTTAGTCAGTTTCATGGTCATTCCATTTCAAAACGAAAATAATGGCGGAATGAGTGCTGCAAACATCCCGATCACCCGCCCTTACCTATATTCCCTTGACAACTTGCGCGAAACCTTGGTGGGCTAGAAATGTGTGCTGCTACCAGCCCCAATTTGCTACAAGGATTTGAGGGCAATTTTAGTGCACACGTCGCTTCTGGACACCCTGTTTGTTTTGATTTCCACATACATCTGAATTAAAAGTCTTCCCACTGATATCGTTACATCTTCTCCTATTCGTTTTAAATCTTTCCTTAATTCTGTTGAGATTGATCCCCTCTTGCCCCCCACACTTCTACGTCATTTATAATTATCCACCCCATACATCATTTCCCCATTTCCCACCCCATTTCCCTGCTGCCTTCAACCGATTCGCTGATAACGCGACGGACCTCCATCAACCTATATTTATTACATATCTGTTCTATTGTTCATTTGTTATGATGGAAATAAAGAAAGAAAGAAAGAAAAGAAAGAAAAGAAAAAAGAGCTACGAAATTGTCATTTAGAGCCTATATTGAGCATTTCAAACGCCCTCTGCTGAATGCATTCTCACATTGCATCGTCACTACACCACAATACAATTTAAGATTGATTCCCATGATGACTACGTGTATAAAGGCGCTAATATTGCACAGAAACTATCGAATGGGAATGAATATCCCACTCTTCTTTCTCGTCCTTTGGTATTCTGCTCAAGGTAAAGCTGTTTTACCCTATTTTCCATTTCAATTTCGAGTGCCCATAAACTAAAACCATACCCCGATGATCGGGTGAAGGCCCCTGTAAAATTAATCATTTTTTGTTCGAATGCCCCCCCCCCCCTGTAGAATCGAACCCCGCCCATGTATACCGCTATCCCAACTGTCCGCACCTTCAATAAGTCACCTTGTAATGTGAGAGTATTTCGAGAGAGCCGAGTAATGTTATCTTCTCAGGCAACTCGTTTTGAATCTAATTCTAGTGCAACTATCATCTAACGTGAAAAATCGTTTCCCAAATCATCAAATTAGATTCAAAAAAACCATAATAAAATTCAAAAATCTCCTAATCAGATTCGCAGTTCTAATTAGATTCAAAAATATCCCAATTAGATTCGTAATTTCTAATTAGATTCCAAACGAGTTGGGGCCGAGTAATATTATCTCTATAGTAGAATGGTAATTGAGTGCATAAAAATCGTGTTTTATTTGTAGAAGAGACTATTTCTTGTTTTGCATGGTTCAGAAACTATGCCGATCTCTTTTATATATAAAATAGCGCGCGGTGAAGGTCAGCCGGGTTAGGTGAGAGGCAGCGGAGACAATCGAGAGGCGGGGCGAGATCTAGCCTTTGAGCGACTTCCGTTCTTTAGAGTATAGTGTTATTTTCTTATGCAAGTACATTTTATACGCACAATATATTGAAAGTCTAAATCACAATCAATTTGAGTGGTGACTTCGTGCGGAATACCTAAGCCGTTTACCGGTAGCCTTCCGGCAAATCTTTCTGTGGACGGAGATCCGTTTTTTGAAGAAGATGGCGATGATATATATCTCCTTTGTCCTAACTTACAGTGGTTTCTGGTACGTGTTGCTACATTTTTTTCGTAAAATTCTTTTCATCGCTACTGGTGGTCTATAGAGAGGCCAAACAGTAACATCAGATTTTGGGTAGCTATAAATAATGTAATAATAAAGTAATAATTGTAATAATAATGTGCAATTTATAGAAGAAATCGGTCTCGGGGTTAATGATTTCGTCAACTGAATATGTAACGTGTTCTGGAGAAAAGTGCGTTTTTTATTCATTACAATCATAATGATTTTAAAAAGCTTGAAAGCCTACTACCTAAAGTCATTCTACCGAGATAATCTTACTCCCCCCTCTTGCAATGCTCTTTCGCAGATAAGGAAAGCGAGAGAGTGTAGCCAAACGGAAAGTTTCAAGTCACCATGGTTGCTTTGTTTTTAATAAACAAGTATCTGTGATTTCAAAAGAAAAGGATCCTTGCAATTTGTGTTTAATTTATCCAATTGCCTTACATTTATTACAAATTAAAATTACATTTATTTATAAGATGGATCTCGGACGGAGGAGTGATCCTCGAAGAGGGAGATGAGGTATTGCACACTGCTGTCGCATCTTTACTTGTACAAATTGAAAAGAATAATAAACGCTAACAATAACAATACATTTTTTTAATGAAAAAAATGCTTATTAATGTATATATTCAGTTTGTCTGCACAATCGGCACCCTCGACCCACAAAAATGTGAGTTTTTTTACTAGAAAATGGTGTATTATAGAAGGAGAAACCGTTTCTTCAGCTTGCAAGATCGTTTTCGCGGGATCGATTATGGAAATCGTCAGCGGCAGCACAGTGGAGTGTCACCCTGGGCAGACAACTGCAATAAAAGTCAACGGCAGCGAGGTAGCTGGCCAAAAAGTAGCCTGTGTCAAACCCGGGACTGTTACCGTCGACGGTGTCACTTTCAACTATGGAAACAGCTCAAATGAGAGACCGAAGATAGATTGTATAGGAGAAGGTAGGCTTTTTACGTTTTCAGAACGCATTCGAAACTGCCATCAAAAATTTTTAATTGAAAAGATATATTCAAGGCATACCCCGAGCTAATTTTACTCTCCGCTTTGACTACACTCTCTCGTAGACACAGAAAGCGAGAGAGTGTTGCCAGGAGAGTTTCCAATTAGCTCGGGAGTGCACAACAATGGCCTAATATATTTGCAGTCTGCTTCGATCAATCTTCCGAATGCTCGACCAAATCTCATCTTTGTCTGCTAGATGAGTACTCAACACTGATGAAGACTTACTGTAGATTGACTTGTAATCACTGCAATACGCCCATTCCAACAACAACTGTTACACCTCCAAGTATGTTCTATATTTAAAAAAAATATCGAATCGCAAAACACACTATCAAGTTCATTTTCCTAGCTTGAATGCACACCACGTGTTAATTTAAAACGTCGAATTTGCATTACTCTTTCGCTTTCTCTGTTTACCAGAGAGTGTTGCCAGAGCGGAGAGTAAGTCCTTCTAGGCGTGGGCCTTTAATAATTCGTAAAACAAATGCATTTTTGAGCGACAACAGTTCAGGTTGTGCGGATATAACACCGGATTGTTTGGCCAAGAAAGCTCTATGCTCAATGGATTCCTACATGTCGCTTATGCAAACGATGTGCCAGAAAACCTGTGGATATTGCCAATAATTTGATTTTTCATAAATCAAATTCACTTTTTTTGCAATTACCAATCAATTTGTTCCGTTATATTTATGCTAAATCTGCAAATGTCTATTCTCGCACAATAATACAATTAAAGTCACTAGTCATTTGAATAAAACGTTGCAAAAATCAAAATTCTGCATGTATTCTCGACAAAAATATCCTTGAAAAAAAGGTTATGTTGAAAACAGAATTAGAGGAAACGCTCTTACACTTTCAGAAATATAGTTTGAACAGAAAAGGATTGTTCTCATACACTACCCTTGTGCTGAATCTTTCTATACAGTCTTTCACTATGCTTTACACAACTTTATTCGCTCACTGGCGCACGTCTCCACCTATTCCTCTTTCTACAGAGAGCTTTGCTCAGCCTTCATCCTGGTTCCTTCTCTTCACGTTCCCTTATTCTCTCCATATGCACAAATACGACCTGATGGTCTCTGATTTCTCTAAATCTCTCGTTTCCCATCGTCTCTATCTTTTAACTCTATCTCTCCCAAGCTACTGCACGGCTTCCGCACGAAACTTCTGTATAAATATCATCGAATGGATCCCAATCGCATCTCTCCATCATTTTCTCTTCTTTTCGCTACCATTTTGCACACTGAACCAGTTTTTTTCGATCGATTTCGCAGTATATTGATTGATTTATTGGTCAGAGAATGTACGCCGCTCTCTTCATCGCATGCCTTCTCGTCTCCGCTCATGCCGTCCCTACGACGGGAACTGAGTCAATCGGAGGTATACTGTAGTCGAGCGTTGATTATCGATCCGAAACAAGTAGCAACAACGAAAGCACGGCTCCGACAATGAGTACCTTGCAATTCGGCGTTTAATTCGATGGTGTTATATCACGGCGGCACAATGATAGTAACTAAGAGGCTCTTGCAGGAGAGAAAAAAGTATCGCAAACTGAGTGATGATAAGCACTAAAACATCTAGGTTCTCCCAGCGCGAACGTTGACTACGGTATATCTGGGCGCTCGCTTCTGACTAGACCTATCATCGAGTTTTACGATTCGCGAAACATGCCGAGATGGCTTAGTGGATAGAGCTTTTGTTTATCGATCTGAACCTCGTAGGTTCGAATCCCGCCCAGTGGAAAACGACTTTGCCGATTTTTCGTAATGCAAGAGCCTTCAAGCCAAAGTTAAATGTTGGGATTTCTCTTCATTGAACCGCCGTGTATATGAAAGGCATACCATGAGCTAATTTGAAGCTCTACGCTCTGGTCACACTATATCGTTTTCTTCATTTATGCAAGAGCGTTACCAGAGCGTAGAATGGAATTAGCTCGGAGAGTGCCCTCAATGAAAAAAGATTTATGACGAACATTGAATGAAATATATGTAGAAGCATTAACCTCCTACAGGAATCACAAAGATGTCACAACATCAATAGTACCGTACCCCGCTCGATACCCTGAAAACTCAATACAAACAATTACAGTATGCCTCGCTGGCATGTGCCCCTCGGGCTACTCGTGCATGAACGACTCCTGTGTGGTTCGTCGTTCGAAGAGAGCGGCCCGATGCACCGCCTCTAAGGCCATCGGAGGTAAGAGCCGGAACCGGGATTTAGTATAGGAAATCACATAACCGGAAATTGGGCTATCGGAGGTAAGACCGGAACCGGGATTTAGAGTATGAATTCACGTAACCGGAATTTGGGCCATCGGAGGTAAGAGCCGGAACCGGGATTTAGTATAGGAAATCAAGGAATCGTAACTTATAGGATGATTTCGTTGAGTATTTCATACTTCAAGGCTTTTGTAGAGCGGGACATTAACTCTTGTTCACAATCTGTAATACTTGGTACGAATAAAAAAAATAATATAATATAATAATTTCAGCATGTCTTGCCGGTATGTGCCCTAAGGGCTACAGCTGCGACGGCGAGAGTTGCTGCTGATCAATCGATACGAGATAATCAATAAACTAATTCATTTATTCATTGACCGTATCAGTTGAAGTCTATCTTGACAGATGGATAACATTCTTTGTGCTTGTACGTAATCGATAAAGAGTATATTGCCTAACTTGAATAATAACAATAATATAAATATAATTTACTTATGAAAGATGAGAAATGCAATGTATTCTTATATCAAGACTAAAAAGCCAATACTTTTGAATAGAAATCTAACAGCGGGATCAAAGAACATGAAAAATACGTAGAGCAATTTTTTGGAGATATCTGTAACGCGGTGTCGCATTTGCTCTTTCTTACCAGCATACCGTGGTCGCGGGTGACGCGCCCGTTACCGAATGTAACACAACTTTTCGCTACGCCGTTTCCTCTGGCAGATGTGACGCAGTGATAAGGAGAAAACCAAGATCTCCTATTATGATTGACCATCGCAATATCATGAGCGGACTCACTATAATGCTCTCTATACAATACCCTCACCGCAGAAATGATCGTGTTTCATGATCACAGAGCACTTACAATACACACTCAATTTTGCAAGACAATTGTATGGGATGTCAGGAAGGTAACATGACTAAATATTGCCTGTACAAACATGGCAAACACTAGAGATGAAGCGAGAGTGTAAGTTAGAAACGGACAGTTTCTCTACTTTTCTTAATTTTTTAACAGTGCTAAAAAATATTGGATAAAGAGATGACTCATATCATGCACGGATATGAGGCCGTTTGTGTAAGAGTCGAACAAGGGTTGGCACAGGCCAAAAATTTTGATACCCTCAAAACTTGTGTATAGGGGTTATCGACCATGCTGATGAAGATAGGCATAGTCATTTTGGTTCCAGTGGTCCCGCAACGCCTGGGCGGGATTACGGTAAGATCACGTTTTCAGGCCATTCTCGGTCCATGGTAGTGCTAGAGGTATGAAAATTGGGCTCCTAAGACAGAATTCGATGGCGATGATGGCTGTCTACTTCATTTGTTTTGAAAATTTTCCAAAAGGTCGTAACTGGAAATTTTGATGGAGACGTTTGCGCCCCAGACGAGTATGACAGTTCGAACCGGCGTGACGAGAGGATCACAACGATGTATTATGAGCCCATATTTCCATTGCCATCTCAATATTGCCTCGATATAGTGATATGCGAAAGAGGTAAACAAGAGGGCTCTCTCAATTCCGCGCGCTCTCTCGCACTCGAGAGAGCGCGGCGAAATGAGAGAGTGCCGAGAGAGCGCGCGGAATAGAGAGACGCAGACAACGAGAGATGATTAGTATATTGAACTCGGAAAGTTTTAAGACAGTCTCAAAAGCACACCCATAGTAAATGTGCAATACTCGCTCTCTCTCTTTGCCACGAGAAAGTATTGTTAATGCGGAGAGTTTCAAATCAGCACTAGGCGTGCCTTTCGGAATATTTCTCATCCTCTATGCCTCTTTTCAGCTCAGCGAACGTGATTCATCCTCGTTCTGCCCCAGTTATGGTTTGAACTCCTCTGACACGTCAGTATATTTCGGATATTTGCACAGCTCACGCTCACTTTTCCCTGATATTCATCATCAATCGTTCCGAACTCTACTGTACCAACATTTGGCGCTCGTATATAAGGCAGCGAGTATATGATCAACGATCAATGATAGCGATCACTTGTTGTCTATTGGTTCACTGTGACCACTGTGCTTCCGTATCTTTACTGCACATTTCTCTGCTAATTTTCGAAAATAACGAGGAAAAAAACAGAGAAACTCGCACCATTTTGCATGCTTTCTCATTCATTTTCGCTACTTGTGAGCATCACATAACGCGCTTTGAACAGCGGTGAAAGCAATGTTTCTTTAAATCCACACACCAGCCAATTTGAAACTCTCCGCTCTGGCCACACTCTCTCGCTTTATTTGTATGTAGTCAAAGTAGAGCGTTTCAAATTAGATTGGGTTTGCCTTTCAAGAATGCACACCACTCTTATCGTCGCTTGTGTCCTTATCGCCGCCGTCAGTGCGAATCTGGAAACATTGGAGAGTATCGGAGGTATTTAGATTATACACGTAGAATTCATAACTATCTAAAAACTTTTTGATTTCTTTTTACATTTTGATTTCTAAAGAAACCGCTTTAGCAGGTGTAATGGTGCAAAAGAAACACAGTATGTAAAACCGGCTTATGTGCTGTGCATTTGCCAATCAGTCTATATGAAGATACTGGGCGGATCCGGTGTCTAGAACCGAGTGCCCAAGCACCGAACCGCAAACCTTCAAAATACAAAGTTCCTTATCAGCCTGTATCGCTGGCAGTTGCCCTGATGGATATCAATGCGTGAATGCCAACTGCGTCGTGGCTGCATCAAGAAAGAAGAGATCCGATGAGATCGGAGGTTGGAACTTTACAATTTTATTTATTGATTTTATTTATTTATCCCATCAACTAGTGTCCTTCGAGCTAGAGGAAATATCCAACAAATCTTTTCTCCGCAAGTTTTTACACGAAGCTTCAGGTCTCTAACAATAAGAACTGATTTTCACATGCATTTTCGAGATAAAAAAAAACAAAATTTTTAAAGTTCACAATTTTATATATTTAAAAATACATATTCAGCATGCATCTCCGACCTCTGCCCACCCGGTTACACTTGCCAGGACAACGCCTGTGTCGGCGCTGCCCGTAAGAAGAGAAGCGTCGAATCGATTGGAGGTTTGAAAAATCGATATTATCGATTGATTTTAGTTCCTTTTCTCGTTTTAGCTTGCCTCAGTGGCATGTGCCCCAGTGGCTACAACTGCGAAAACGAGAACTGTGTCGTGAAGAGAGAGAAGAGAGCTGCGACGTGCGCATCGGGTGAATCCGCTGGGCGTAAGTTTAACTTGCTCGAAAAAGTTTCATTACGAAATTATGAGTGTGTATCGTCTGACCCTCCACTGATGGTATTTGATTAACTAATAAATAACTTAGCAGTTCTACGAAGAAGTAGTGCTCATAGTATTTCGATCAATCTTCCCTATATTTCCCAAAAAATGTTGCTAATTGAACCGCATTTTCTTCAGCTTGCATCGGCTCTGCCTGCCCTGTCGGATTCACTTGTTCAGGAGATCAATGCTGCCCTGAATAATTTAAGGTACCCGATAATATCGGTTGATTGTACTAAAATCACTTGATACCTCAACTTCTAGTACCCTATTCAACGTTTCCCATAACTGTGTTACTTATGAGATCAATCACAATTATTAATTGAGTCATCATGAAAATTGTAATAAAGATTTTTTTTCAATTCTATTTTTCAAGATATTAGTATATTTCTTTGTGCAGTGTTAGTAAAACAGTTAAAAAAGTGCAAATAAAATTCAACAAAAGAAAATGGGAAAAAAATCATACATCATCGTGATTTCTTTCGAGATTCAATTATAGTACTGTTTTTTTTCCAATTTCAATACATATAATCATTAGATAGTAGTAAAATAGTTCAAAATGTATTCTGTGAAATCGCTAACGAGACAGTTTTGAATACAGTATCCTTTGATTATTCATTAGTCTACGCTTCAAGAAACGATAATTCATAAATTCCGTTTTCGATACCAAATACAATAATAACACGTTAATTAAATCCATGAGTCATCATAAATTCCATGAGTCAGCGCAATTAGCGCATGATAAATCGAAACGCAATACAGTAATATATTCATAAATTATATGACAATAATAAATAATATCAAATGTTAAAATACAATAATAACCAGCCAATAAAAGTGAACAGGAACAGTACACATTTCCGAAATGTAAATTGTGTGAGCACAACTTTGTGTCTGCTCAAAATTGTTTAGACCGTAACGAAACGACGTTGGTGACGGATGCCTTTGAAGAGACACTCGAATGAGGCTGCGAAAACTTGTACGTGTATATCAAAAAGGTTAGTCCCTGAAAATGATCAATATATTTGTCAATGATTTCTGGAGGCATTTTTTTTCAAATAGAATTGTAGCCATTATTTGGGTGGTCTTCATTTCATGCGTTGTAGCAATCTAATGTTATTTTTTTGACAGAGGTAAGACCCCAGTGTCATAAGCCCCCCCCCCTTCCCCTCGATCGCACGTTACGACCCTTGGATCAGTTGCCGAAATCCGGATTCGGTACCGTAATGCTCGGCTTGAGATTAGTCGTGAGCGATGACGTCTTTGGGGGAGTGCGCGCGAAGCGTGATAAAAGGGCGGGATATCAGGTCTGGGGGAACCGAGAGTCATACACTCAGAGAAAACAGTGCACTCCACAGTACGCAAGATCTGTGAATTGCTTAAAGGGAGCGTTACCCCACTCAATGGTCTCTTCATTGCGCACACTATTTCTCTGTTCTACTAACAAGGAGAGTGCATTGCGCGTTGCAGAGACCCTGACAATTGCGAATAAAAATAAATCCCACAGACTATTCGTCGTTATCTTTGAACTGTGTAGTCGAAAACAGGGCTTTAAATGAATGATAACCTGAACAGAAGGAATGCTCCATAGAGCGAAACTGAAGACGCAGGCCTTCGAGCTCAGATCGGCTCCCGTTAACAGCGCAGTGAGAAAGAAAACCACCGGAAAGGTAGTTACCACCAGCGGAAGAAAGCTCTGAAAAGATGGGCAAGACATTTAGACAAAAAAAATTAAACATAATGAAGTCATAAACAAAAAAGAAGTTACAACATTATCGGTAATACCTGAAGCATCTGCACCCTCAAGAAGGCTTTCTGCATCTTGATAGTCTTCCCGCTCAGTGCTATTCCGAATCTTCGCAAATTGGCACGAATCTACAATCGAATGATTTTTCAACAACCGGATTCGTTCGTATCTATCGTCCATCAAAAAAATCATGGGTTCATGATCCAACTAATTCAATCATTTTCTCCGCCATACATGAAAATACAACAATATGTCGCTCTGATACTGCAGAACTTCGGCAAAAGCTGATCATAAGAACGTGTTTGAAGAATCACTAAAGAAAGAATACCCCTTTATATTTATGTCTTTTTTTCAAGCCTTTTTCCAAGTTCAATGACAAGATCCTGCTTAGCTAATCTTAGTGAAGAGTGTTTTAATAAATTTTAAATAAACAACTATACCTTGAAGCTCAGAAATAAGAAGATGGCATAACATATCACATATGAACCACCGACACAAACTACAGCAAACTCGAATAGTCCAGGATTATTCTGACATATAAAAAAATCGATAAATTTTCAAGTTTTTCAACACTTAACTATTTCAGGATCGGCAAGAAACGGAGCTCCGAACACTCGGAAAGTCTCATTTTCGTCGAATTTATAAGCATTTTTGGCATTGATCTTCATGGTTTGCTCGTATTGAGGAATGGGAAACAACACCGGTGTTGTTTTCTGTAAAAAAAAGTAATAAACAAACGCTGCACACACTATTAATTCATCAGAGCAAAATCGAAAATCCGAAATATTAATTCTTCGGATATTATATATTTATCATATTTTTCCTCAACCGCCGAATTCAACTTAGATGGATCCATTAAATTATAAATAAATAATAGAAAATGACCAAATCATAGATAACAAAGAAGACAGTGGGAGAATAAGCAACCATGAAACGATTTATGGCGCTCAGATTGGGCCTGAATGAGAGAGTAATTACAAATCGCATGGTGACTCGTTTATTTAATATGATGATTGATTATTGCTCGACATTTATGTCGACAGTTTATTCCTGTCAATATGCCACACTGTGATCTGCACCAGGACTGGGATTTCCGATTTTCCGATTTTCCGAATTTTCCGAAATTATTTTATCTGAACAGCCCTGGCATGTACCTTGTGAGAGAGAGATATTGAAATATACAAGGAGGTGGTACTAGTTGCCATCCCAAAAGAACGACAACACAGAGATAATAAACCATCTGCAATAAAAGTTTTATTGATTGATTGACTGATTAATCATTTATTCACCGTATTAAATAATGTTTGGTTGACGTTGGTTCGAGAGTCAAAATATCTCAACAAGCAACGTTATTCTTATGGAAGTCAGGAGGTAACGCTGGCACTTTATGTATTCTTATTCTTATTCATTGCGCACTTTATCATATTACACATAACAGGAAATGGGATAATATGAGGGGTTCGATGGATGTCCATCGCTAATGGCTCGTTAAAAAATAGTGGAGAACCGTAATCAACGACTTTCCACCCATTAAAAAATTACCCGGAAAGTCGAAAATGGAAAGACGAAATTTGAATTCGCACGCGCGCAAAGAGGTGCGGGAATTCAAATTCCGACTTTATTTCATCGATTTTTAGCAGTTAAAATGAAAATTCAACTTCCTGTTCGCTAAAAAATGCAATCCGCGAAAATTCGCAGTCGGAAAGACCGAATTTGAATTCCCGGCGCCTCTTTGCGCGCGAACGAACTCATATTTTGTGTTTCCATTTTCGACTTTACGGGTACTTTTTTAACGGGTGGAAAGTCGTTGATTTCGGTTGTCCACTATTTTTTAACGAGCCATACGATACGAGCGATATCGGTGTAAGTTTTGATTATGGCTGTTTGCGAGTTTGAGTAATTTCCCTAACATGAGTTAAAGTAATGTTATACCAGGTTTTGCACTTCTCGCGACATGTTTTCTGTAAGAGGTCCTAGCATGGCGCCGACAAATCCTCCCTTTTCGAATGCATGAACCTGCAAAATCATCCGTTCACGCAACATCGCCCTCTATCAATATCGCTACACTTTGGTACGATTTTAATACGATTTTTATTAATTTTAATATTTGCCTTTTCACTTTCTATATAGTTTAGCATCATTTCAACGAAAGGCATAGATTAAATATTAATTTATTAGCGTTATTGATTTTTTATGTGCCAGTCACGAAAATAAAAGAATTAGGAGCAAGAGAGGACGTAAAACGAGAAGAGTATTCTTTATTTTTTCTTTTCTTTTCTCGACTTTTGACTACATAACTTACACAAACAATAGTAGAATAGCATATAGCAGAGGCTAATCCTTGTAGAGTTGCAATGAGGAAGACGATCTGATAGGAAGACGAGATTCGAACCAGTCTTCGTCTCAGAAGAATGACGACCAGTGTTGCGTTTATGAGAATTCCCACAAATCCTTCGATGGTAATGATGGTGCGACAGAGAGTGTACCAAAAAGTCATCTAAAATAACAGGTCTAGAGAAAGAAAGTGAGAGATACGGTCTATCGCTGAGATTTTGGAGTATCACTTTAAAGGCGAGCTAATTTCACTCCGCGCTTTGGCCATACTCTCTCGAAGGCAAAAAAACTTCATGAAGCTAGAGATAGGACTGAACAAAGAAATATATTGAACTATGGGTTTAAAAATCGCTACATGTAGTTAGTTATGTGGTATGCAAAAGTAGCGAAAAGAAATGGTAAAGGAGCTGAGAAAGTGTGTAAAATGAGGGAAGTTTTGTATGTTTTTTCCCTATTTTTCGTAACCTATCAACCGTACTTTACACATACAAAATATCAATAAAATTGTGCCCGAAACAATTCCCTCATAGGTCGGGAAATAATTACCTAAGAGAATAGAGATTATAGAGATTAGGTAAACATTCCATCAATTATGTATGAGGGAATAAATTCGACAGTTAAAGGGAAATATGCGCTAATTTTTAAGCGATTTTGTTTGTGAGTGTTGACAAGGAAACGCGCAATTATCCCACAGCTTTAATTATTTTAGGAAAAAGTGTTTTCGCTGCGATTTTACAGTGATTACGATGAAAATAATCTTCAATATATACGATCGAGAATGAATTGGCATCGTTAGTGAGCGGTTCTTCTTATAGTTAGCGGTTCTCTGAACGAATAGTTCGACACTAATCGACACTAATTAAACATGCGCAATGTCATGTGACGTCATATAGAACATCTTTCGAATATCTTAACTTAGCTGCCGAAACACCATAGGGGGGCGTTATTACGTAACTTATAATAATAGATGATTTTACATTTAATCTGCATGTAAACCGATACTTGTACATCTATTGATTTTATTAGCATAGTAAGGAATTTGGAAAATAATATTTCTTAGAGAGAGAGAGAGAGAGAGAGAGAGAGAGAGAGAGAGAGAGAGAGAGAGAGAGAGAGAGAGAGAGAGAGAGAGAGAGAGAGAGAGAGAGAGAGAGAGAGAGAGATTACTTTATGGGACAAATGCATAGAAAGATTAAAACGTAACATCCACATTTCCGCTTTAAGCCGTTTTCGTCATAAAATTGACCGAAACAGCACTTATTGTTATTAGAATCAAAAACGAAAGAAACCCGAAAAATTGGGATATAATTAAAATTGTCGGATCACGATAGAGCATAACTAAAGTTCCACTGTGGTCATTAGAGACTAGTCAAATATTTCAACACGTAATGTGTAAAATCACTTTTCAACACAGTATCCTGTGATTATTTAACAACAATACACTAGCGGGCAAAAAGAGTCACTTTTTTTATTTTTCCAAGAATTTTTCTGAATTCCCAATTCGATTCCAAATACAATAATAGCATGTTAATTAATTCTTTTAGTCATCATAAACTCTATTCAGCGAAATTAGTGTATGATGAATACATAATTCAATAATATATTAATATATATATATTATATATTAATATATATATATTATTATATTAATATAATAATATATATTATATTTATATTTTATCTACATGCACACGCATGCAACGACACATGAAAATTATATGAACAAAAATAAATTGGTGATGATATATATATATATTATTTGATCGTAGGCCATGGCCACTGGTCCTTCAGATCAGGATAGGCCCTATCAGCCAATAGATTGGAGGCGCTAACACTGCGACTCAGCGGTATAGTGTAACTCCAAAAAAAAATATTATATGAGAATTGTAATAAATTATATAATAATACACAAATTATACAATAACACATCAGCGAAAAGAAAGTGAACAAGACTGGTTTGCAAATATACACGGTTTGTGATTTTTTTCGGCTATACAATTCTACTATATATTATAATAAAATTGTTGTTTTAACATTTCAGTCATTAGATACTATTGAAATATTTTTTATTGAAATTGTATTTTTTTGAATCTTTAACCAGACATTTTCGAATACAAAATTATGTGATGATTCAGCGGTCTACGCTTCGAAAGATTAATAAATATTAATAATTTTTTTACGTGTTGCTCAAATAACAATTAAACGCGTGTTGATAAAATGAAAATGTACATGATAATGACATCGAAAACACAATTGGATAAAATACGAAATGAGGATTGTTTGTAAATATTTTAGATGGTCTAATGAATATAATCAAATAGGCGAGCTCTATTTAATTGGCCAGGTTTTCCAAAAGTATAATAAATTCCCGTTAACAGTCAATACAATATTAACACGTCAAAAAAGTAAGTGATTAAGTGAAAGTAAGTGTAAGTGTAAGTACACAAGAAAGTAAGTGAATGTAAGTAAGTGATTAAGAGATTGAAATGCGTAGTCGTCGAATATTACAGTACTGGCCAAAAGGTTATTGACTTTTGGTTTTTTCGCCATAACTTTTTTCAAACTCAACCGATCGAGTCGAGATTTACAGGGATTATTTTGAGAGTGTTTTTACGTGTCTTGCGCAAAGACCACTGCGGTTGAGCTCTTCCGGTGTATTTTATTTCCATTTTAACAAAAGTCACAAAAATGAGATTTTCGTTTTCTTCGATTTCCTCGATTTTTTCCACGTATTTTGCCACCAACGTATGTTTTATCGTTTTAAAAGCATGACACGGATTCTTGGGAGCAAGAATATACCGATATCCGAGGGAGAACCCATTCGTCGTGGATGTCTGATGGGTCTGTCGGAGGCACACTGTTACATCAGTTCCGAGTGTCTGTTTCGACTATCCCGAAAGTCACCAAAACTTCAATCCGAGTTCAAACAATGTGCAAGGTTACTGTACGACCTCGCAAGACGATCACGACATTTGATCGTCTGATTACCTGCATCTCGAAGGAGAAACTGAGGCGTGCTCTTTTGTCCATGTGATCCTTACTTTGCGATTCCTTTCGGCGATCAGCGGTTTCTTGACAGGACGACGTCCCAACAGACCCGACGCACGAAGACGATGTTGTACATTGCCCGCGCACACCTCAAACATCTTTTCAGTCAAGTTTAGAATCTTTAGCTACCTCAATTTAGCGAAACTCCGCTTGTGCTCGCTTGATGTCCATTGTAGTGAGCCTCAGTTTCTCCTTCGAGATGCAGGTAATCAGACGATCAGATGTCGTGAAGTTTTGCGAGGTCGTACAGTAACCTTACACATTGTTTGAACTCGGATTGAAGTTTAGGTGACTTTCGGGATAGTCGAAACAGACACTCCGAACTGACAGGGTGCCTCCGACAGTCCCATCTGACATCCACGACGAATGGGTTCTCGCTCGGATATCGGTAGATTCTTGCTCCATTGAATCCGTGTCAAGCTTTTACAACGATAAAACACACGTTGGTGGCAAAATAAGTGGGAAAAAATAAAAGAAATCGAAGAAAACGATCTCGAGAAAACGATAAAACGATTTTCCAAAAGTCAATAACCTTTTGGCCAGTACTGTATGTACGTCAACGAATTTCAATCACATCTGGTCAAAATTTGCTAGACCTTAGCGAAACGACATTGGTGACGGATGCCTTTGAAGAAACACTCGATTGTGGTTGCGAAAACTTGTATGTATATATCAAATAAGTCAATCCCTAAAAATTAAATCGATTGTTTTCTGAATTTGATTTTAAAAAAAACGTTGTTTTTGGATGTTCTTCATCATAAGTAGTAACATCTACTGGCGTGACCACTTCTTGTCCGATGAGGAAACTTCACACAGGGGATATGAGAGAGATAATTGCCCTAGACATCAGTTAACCCCCACCTGGACAGAAGGAATGCTCCAAAGAGCGAAACTGAAGACGCAGGCTTTCGAGCTCAGATCCACCCCAGCTACCAGTGCAGTGAGAAAGAAAACCATAGGAAATGTAGTTACCAGAAGCGGAAGGAAACTCTGAAAAAGACTATAGGCTAGTAATTTTAACAAAGTGAACTGAACGATACTATAATTAGATGAAATTCTGATAATATTATTGGCAATACCTGAAGCATCTGCACCCTCAAGAAAGCTTTCTGCATCTTGATTGTCTTACCGCTCAGTGCTATACCGAATCTTCGCAAATTGGCACGAATCTATAATCGGTAATACTTGGTTTATTGAAAACTTCTTTATTTTAAGAGAGATGGCCGTTAAGACTCGACCACCCCCCGGACACGTGCGCTAGCAATGAGAACTGGGAGTCCATACTTGGGTGTTAGGAGTGCCCCCGGCCCTTATTACACAAAACGGCTGAAATTTCCTGTTTGTGCCCTCAGGCTATTAGAAAAAATAATTTAAAAAAAAAACTTTAAAAAATCATAATTTCTCAAATTGTTGAGATGAAGTCTAAATATCATCTGCGATGCGTCTATAGTACACAGTGCTTGCTATTTCACTATTAGCATCGAATGTGCGTTGATTCCTAAACCACTTTTTTGACTCAAAATTTTGGTTTTTTTCGGACAAATCATCCCTTGTTTTAGTGAGTGCCCAAAATTTCCGACCAGGTATTGTAGCCTAAGCAATTTTGCATTGATTTAACTTAAAACTGGGTTCTTCCCGATCGACCATTTTGTCGAATTTTTGGCTCGAACTTCCGTCATCGATGGTTTTCCCGCACAAATGCTGTATTTTCCAAACGATTGGTGCGGAAATGTGGTCTGCTCAAAGTTTAGAGGTGAGTCGAGTAAAATGGCACAAGAAGCCCATCACTTGGATCAACTTGAAAATTTCGATTTTCATGACCCGGGGGTCATGGTCCGAAAATTTCAAAATTTCTCAAGTTTGAAATGTTTTCATTTATGTGGCTTATTGTAAAGTACTAATGATGTGAATAATATTCAGCCAATGCTCAATGGCCGATCTCTCCTTTCAACCATTTTTTCGAAAATTTTCATTCTGATTGCGTGCGAAAAATCAGAATTGTGTTTGAATCAGATTCCAACTTGTTTTCTGTAACATCCTATCTAAGTGCTTTGCAATGTACACAATCAAAATGAAAATCGTTGATTTTCGAAAATTCATATTTTTTTACCATGACCCCGGGGTCATGGAAATCGATTTTTCAGAAGTGAGCCGAATGCCGGGATTCCAGTTCTACTACGTTTACTCATCATGAAACTTCACATTGCCATTGTCATTTGCTCATTGTCGCAGCATTCGAGTCGAAAAACTGCAATATTATATAAATTTGTCATGAAAGTAGGCACTCAAATTGATTTTTTTTTGAATTTTCGAAAATGAACGATTTTCATATTGATTATGTACATTGCATAGTACTATGACAGAATGTTACTGAAAGCAAGTTGGAAACTGATTCAAACACAACTCTGATTTTTCGCACACATTCAGAATGAAAATTTTCGAAAAAATGGTTGAAAAGAGAGATCAGCCATTGAGCATTGGCTGAATATTATTCACATCATTAGTACTTCACAATAAGCCAAATAAATGAAAAGATATCAAACTTGAGAAATTTTGAAATTTTCAGACCATGAACCCTGGGTCATGAAAATCGAAATTTTCAAGTTGATCCAAGTGATGGGCTACTTGTGTCATTTTACTCGACTCACCTCTAAACTTTGAGCAGACCACATTTCCGCACCAACCGTTTGGAAAATACAGCATTTGTGCGGGAAAACCATCGATGACGGAAGTTCGAGCAAAAAATTCGACAAAATGGTCGATCGGGAAGAACCCAGTTTTAAGTTGAATCAATGCAGAATTGATTAGGCTACAATACCTTGTCGGAAATTTTGGGCACTCACTAAAACAAGGGATGATTTGTCCGAAAAAACCAAAATTTTGAGGCAAAAAAGTGGTTTAGGAATCAACGCACATTCGATGCTAATAGTGAATTAGCAAGCACTGTGTACCCTAGACGCAGCACAGATGGTATTTAGACTTCATCTCAACAATTTGAGAAATTATGATTTTTTAAAGTTTTTAAAAAAAAATTATTTTTTCTAATAGCCTGAGGGCACAAACAGGAAATTTCAGCCGTTTTGTGTAATAAGGGCCGGGGGCACTCCTAACACCCAAGTATGGACTCCCAGTTCTCATTGCTAGCGCACGTGTCCGGGGGTGGTCGAATATGATCGAGTCTTAGGGAACAGGCCTCTTAATATTAAAATCATGTTCAGGATATTTCCACGCATCGTCAGTCAGAAAAGTTATAGAATTACAAGGAATGTGTTCTCTGATAGTGTTCTTATTGTTATTGTTGTTGACAGTATAAAATACACATGTTTGTTTGATACGAGAGTAGCCAGCCGCAGCCGCAATGAATTTCTATGTTTAGAGAGAGAGTCCAAGCGAGATAGTACGTAGATCAGAGAGAGCGCGTCGAGGGAATAGATGGAAAGGGAGTTGATCGATACAATACTTCTGCGTGTTTATTTTATATTTACGCAAGTACATTTTTTTCGGACAGTAGTGATATGACTGTGATATTATTATTTCACCCCATTCATATTATGAATATTCATTATGTCATCACGCATTTCATTTTTATTTCATGGAAACGCATGAATATTGTTACTATTATAGTGCAGAACATAGCCAATAGCTTTAAAAAAAAGTTTTACTAAGAAACTTTACCTTGAAGCTCAGAAACAAGAAGATGGCATAGCATATCACATATGAACCACCGATGCAAATTACAGCCAGTTCGAATAGTCCAGGACTATTCTGAAATAAAGTCAAATCGATAAAATTCAAGTTTTTTTTGAAACTTAACTATTGAGGGATCCGCGAGAAACGGAGCTCCGAACACTCGGAAAGTCTCGTTTTCGTCGAATTTATAAGCGTTTCTGATATTGACGGTCAAGTTTTGTTCATATGCAGTAACGGGAAAGAGAACCGGAGTTGCAATCTGAAACATTGCTTACTATTAGTGGCCGACTGGCGTTCGTTCGATTCCCGGACGGTGCTAGTAAATTTTGTCGATTTTTCTTAGTACGCGAAGACTCAAAGACACTTTCTAATATAGTGAATGAGCGTATTTGAACCACCGTGAGAGGCATAATTTTAAATTATTATATCATTTAACTAATTACATAATTTAATTACATAATTTTTATATCATTTTAAAAGACACCGCCAAAACACATATGAATTAGCATTTAAAAATAACAGAAACTCACTAAATCATAGATAACAAAGACGATCGTGGGAAAATAGGCAATCATGAAACGATTTGGTGTTCTCAAATTGGGTCTGAGTGAGATAGTAATTACAAAACATGTTTTTACTTGGTTATGGTATATTGATTATTATACGACGTAATGTCAAAAAAATATTCGTGATAATGTGCATCAAGGTGGTCCGGTCCGTACCTGGTTAGAGAGAGATATTGAAATATGCATGGAGGTGGAACTAGTTGCCATCCCAAAAGAACGACAACACAAATGTAGTTAATCATCTGGAATGAATGCATTTATTGATGGGCTATATTGGTGCTGGAATTGATAATTAATTATTGCTTGGTTGATTTCGGAATCGCGGGTCATAATTTCGTAAGAAACAATAAAATCTTATGAAAATATTGCACGAAAGTTACTCTGCAAAATCATTAAAGGTACATCCCAAGCTAATTTTCTAACCGTATTGGCAATACTCTCTCGTAGACAAGGAAAGCGAGAGAGTGTGACCAGAGCGGGGAGTTTCTAATTAGCTTGGGGTCTCGTTAAAACAAGGTAACAATATACCATGTTCTGCGCTTCTCTTGACATAATTTCTGTAAGAGGACCTAGCATCGCACCGATAAATCCTCCCTTTTCGAATGCATGAACCTGCAAAATCATGCGTTAACGAATCATAAATCTTCTCTCATTTTAAACCATTTACTAATTCCATTTAAAATTATTACTTTGTTTATGTGCTGTTTAAAGTCGCGAAAAGAAAAGAAAAGGGGCGACAAAGGGTGTAAAACGAGGAGAGTTTTCTTCAATTTTCTTTGAGTTTTACATTTCTTTTCGTGACTTTTGAGCCACATTTCTCACACAAACTATTATAGAATAGCATATGGCAGCGGCTAATCCTTGCAGAGTTGCAATGAGGAAAACGATCTGATAGGAAGCCGAGATTCGAACAAGTCTTCGTCTCAGAAGAATGAAGAGCAGCGTTCCATTAATGAGAATTCCCACCAATCCTTCGATGGTAATGATGGTGCGGCAGAGAGTGTACCAAAAAGTCATCTAAAATAGCAAATTTATGATTTTAAAGGTGGAGTCCGAGCAATATTTTCGTGAACAAACTGTGAAGACAGAAAGATAACAAAAGTTATTCTGCATATCTTACATAAATTAGTTTATGCTAATTTCGCTTATTGATCGCTAGAATCATGAATGAATCATGCTTGATGTACAGGTAAAGGCGCGAAATTTTGAAAATAGGAAAATTCGGCAATAGGCTTCGAACCCTCGATGTTAGGCTAACTAGGCAGCGCATTACCACTACACCAATTGATGCATGCATGGAAGTGTTAATTTCTTGCATATCATTTATCCCTTGTATAGCCGGTATGTTATACATTTGCATTGACATTCGAGGGCCTCCATCTTTAAAGCGACACCCCAAGCAAATTTGAAACTATCCGCTCAGGCCATACTATTTCGCTTTCTTTGTCTACGAGAGAGTATTGCCAATGTGGAGAGTAAAATTAGCTTGGGCTGTGCCTTTAAGGCGATGCTAGTTTGGCACTCCGCCCTGGCGATACTCTCATGTAAGAGAGAGAGAGCGGAGAGTTTCACATTGGCATGGGACTTTAAAGGGAGCGTTACCTCACTCAATGGTCTCATCATTGCGCACACTATTTCTCTGTTCTCTAACGATGAGAGAGCATTGATTGAGGTTACGCTCCCTTTAATGCACATCATGAGATCGAATTACGAGGGACTACGACCGCACAAAGAATGCTTGGAACTATACGTTTCAGAATCCTCGCATGGGGCGTTCAAAAGTCGCAAAAGGAAACGAAAAAAGGGGTGAGAGAGCATGTAAATGGAGGAGTCTTTTGTCTACATTTCGTATCTTTTCGGAAACTTTTAGCATAACAGTGGACACGGAGACGAATAATTCGCTCAGAACATTGACTATATAAAAATACAAAAAAACGTGTTTTCGCTGTGATTTTACTTTGATCACGATGAAAATATTTTTTATATACGATCGGGGATGAATTGATATCGTTAGTTAACGGGTCTTCTTATGTATGAAAAAAGAGACTAGGTAAATATTGTCATGTGGCGTCATATTTCGGATACCAATAGGGTATTTGGATAATAATAATACTTACAGAGAGATTACTATATGGGAGAAATATATAAAGAGACTAAAACGTGATGTCAGAACAGGGAAGTTACTTAAGATAGGAAAGTTGCTAAATGTATATATTTGGCATATCTCATATTCTAATCACTTTGCGCGCAATTGTAACATTAAATTTAAACAGTAATATCCGATTTCCATCGAATTAGATATGAAAATAAATTATTTTTTGATGTCCTGCTGGACAACGTAAAGTATATGCTTTCATATCATTTCAATAGAAGTCCTGCTTTGCCTGACAAGGAGATCGGAAATACAGTCCCGCAGAATCTCCCCCTTAACAGAAGTTTCCGGGGACACTCGGAGTGTCTCCTGGTGTCTCCTAACCGGATTTACTCTCTAGAATTATATAACGTGTTTCAAATGCGTTTATGGAGAGCCTTTTCGTCATATGCATCAAATGCACGTGACAAATAAATTTTAAATAAATTTATAAAATGAAAATAATGTATTTCAAAAATCAAATATGAATTCACAAATCTGACACGATGATACTGTGAATTGAACCACGGAGGAAGATTACGGTATATCCGCATCCGCTTTTTGGTCTGTGCGTCTGAAAGTCTGGACCAGCATTTTTCTTATCTTTCCAGAGTTTTTGTGTTGTTTCCTTGTTAATTTCTCTCTATTCATGTTATGTATCAATTATTAACGTCCTAGAGTAGCTCATCTGCTGATATCGCTTTCCCTCCCTCACTCGAGGCCTCGTTCGTCTAGCTTTTCCTCATTCGTTCGTAATGTCATATTGCAGGGCCTAATGCCTCTGCCTGTTGGACTGGTTCTGTCGCAGTCGCGTTGTTCCCTGCGTCTACCTATTCTGTCGCTAAGGACCGCTCGACTCTAACTCAGAAGTAAGTCTAGACTATAATTAATTCTATATTTCCAACAAATATTTAATTTGTTTATCTATCTTTTGTATCGTTGTTATTCAATTGTCATTAGTTTCCTTTCGCAGGTTGATGATCGTTCGCATGCTGCGGCTGCAGATCGCGGCTGGCCGTCACATCATGCGTCTGGCACCGGCGCCTCGGATCTTCCAACGAAACGTCTATGGCGCCAACCGCCCTCGACTCGACTTGAGAAGTAAGTCTAGACCACCAGTTAATCTTTATTTCCACTAAGTATTTAAATTATTTATCATTCATCTTATTGTTATTCACACGTTAGTATTGTTCGCCATTTGAACACCACATGAGTGAGATTGGACATTATTCAGGTCCGATGAGGAAATCGGTCCCGTTTCTGCGACCGTTTCGATTCGACACAAATCGGAATCCACGACCCGGTATGCTAGAATAATGTTGTAATGTAATCATGCATGTTTTCTTCTTTTCGTTTCTTACATTCTAGTCATAACAATTAGATCATTCTTCTTATTCTTTTAAAATATTTTTAGAGAAGACAAAATTCAGCATATTATGGGTGTCAAATACGTAGAAATGACGAATTGCTCAATTATGAAATGATCAATAAAGGGAATATGAATTTATTGATTTATCTATCTCTTCAGGGATGATTGTGTTGGCCGACGCCGTGCAACGATCCCTGCGATGGAAGGTACGGTATTATGGATACTGTAATTATTTTATGCTCTAATCGGAGTGATGTAGTTAATGTTTAATTAGGCAACAATACTGCAGTAATGATTGTTTGTAGTATTTCACGGTTTTGGAATAACTGTAATGATCATGCTCATCTAAAATTTCGGACACGTTACGTTTTACTCATCCTTTGCAGAGCCGTGACCTACACTGGGACTTCCTTCGAACGAAAAATGGCCAATAAGGACATTCTACACGCGTCAATACTGGCACAGGACTGCAGTTCCTTGACCACAACTTGATTTACCGCACTTGATGACTAGTATTGATTGATTTATCTGCGACTGTTCCTTGACTAGCCCTCTCTTACTATCACTTTTGTTATCATACTTGATTACTAAGATTTATCGATTTTATTGCCAATACTGTAGCTGAGCTATAAATAATATTTTTTGTTAATGATTATGTTCTTCACGTGTACATGTCTTTGTACACGTCCTCTACTCGTTTGGAGATGAATTTTGTCACTTGGAAAAGATGTCAATCAGTTGATTTTCCCCTTCAGATTTTGTATAAAGAATACTGAAGTTCTAGCTTGCCCTCCTTTTGCTGAAGTGTTGTAATATGAAGTAGTCAATTGGTGTAGTTCTTTGTTCAGTTGTTACAAGAATAAAGAGATACACTATTTATTCATTCTTGGCAACAAAAAGTTCACACAGGATGGAAAAGGTCACAGGGTAAAACAAATGAATTGAGGGCATTAAATGGATACGACTATTGTAGTGGGAGGTATAGCAGCAGACTAGATAAATAAGAACAATCACTGAGAGACGACAATTGGGAAAATAAAACCGTGGTGTAAGAGCACTTGGTGCATAGAAACAGGGGTGCGACGAATACTGAATGGACAAATATTGCCTATAGATTAAAATATAAAAGATGAAGGGGGAGGATATAGACAGTAATAGAGTATTAAAGGATACAAGAGATAGCTCCATAATACCGTACCTTCCATCGCAGGGATCGTTGCACGGCGTCGGCCAACACAATCATCCCTGAAGAGATAGATAAATCAATAAATTCATATTCCCTTTATTGATCATTTCATAATTGAGCAATTCGTCATTTCTACGTATTTGACACCCATAATATGCTGAATTTTGTCTTCTCTAAAAATATTTTAAAAGAATAAGAAGAATGATCTAATTGTTATGACTAGAATGTAAGAAACGAAAAGAAGAAAACATGCATGATTACATTACAACATTATTCTAGCATACCGGGTCGTGGATTCCGATTTGTGTCGAATCGAAACGGTCGCAGAAACGGGACCGATTTCCTCATCGGACCTGAATAATGTCCAATCTCACTCATGTGGTGTTCAAATGGCGAACAATACTAACGTGTGAATAACAATAAGATGAATGATAAATAATTTAAATACTTAGTGGAAATAAAGATTAACTGGTGGTCTAGACTTACTTCTCAAGTCGAGTCGAGGGCGGTTGGCGCCATAGACGTTTCGTTGGAAGATCCGAGGCGCCGGTGCCAGACGCATGATGTGACGGCCAGCCGCGATCTGCAGCCGCAGCATGCGAACGATCATCAACCTGCGAAAGGAAACTAATGACAATTGAATAACAACGATACAAAAGATAGATAAACAAATTAAATATTTGTTGGAAATATAGAATTAATTATAGTCTAGACTTACTTCTGAGTTAGAGTCGAGCGGTCCTTAGCGACAGAATAGGTAGACGCAGGGAACAACGCGACTGCGACAGAACCAGTCCAACAGGCAGAGGCATTAGGCCCTGCAATATGACATTACGAACGAATGAGGAAAAGCTAGACGAACGAGGCCTCGAGTGAGGGAGGGAAAGCGATATCAGCAGATGAGCTACTCTAGGACGTTAATAATTGATACATAACATGAATAGAGAGAAATTAACAAGGAAACAACACAAAAACTCTGGAAAGATAAGAAAAATGCTGGTCCAGACTTTCAGACGCACAGACCAAAAAGCGGATGCGGATATACCGTAATCTTCCTCCGTGGTTCAATTCACAGTATCATCGTGTCAGATTTGTGAATTCATATTTGATTTTTGAAATACATTATTTTCATTTTATAAATTTATTTAAAATTTATTTGTCACGTGCATTTGATGCATATGACGAAAAGGCTCTCCATAAACGCATTTGAAACACGTTATATAATTCTAGAGAGTAAATCCGGTTAGGAGACACCAGGAGACACTCCGAGTGTCCCCGGAAACTTCTGTTAAGGGGGAGATTCTGCGGGACTGTATATACGAAATAGTGCAGATGACGGATGTGCAAAAACTATCATTTCTTCTGTTAACGTAAAAGGGCTGTGCTTAACGGATATCTAGGCTTCTATCATGTGTTATCATGTGGGATGTGAAATTTGTAAGTATTATGTTGGTGTATCATGTACCCAGCTTCAGAAACCACTTCTTTATCGCACAATATTATGCATTTACAAAATTAGCTGTATTCTGCATATCGGCGACATTCTATCAACTACCGAGCAGACTCGATTCACTGCTCCCAGAAAGAAGCGAACTTTGAACTGAAGTATACAGTAAGGTCAGAATTGGGTGAAGTCAGTTTATCGAAATGTATTCCGCACATCGAATATTTGGAGATGGGAGACCATCCTAGAGTCAGAGGGAGTAAAGCCAGGTAAGAATGGAGGATGAGGGACAATAAGTCAGTCATAAGGCGATATCTTCTTCATAAATTATGAATCTTCTTCTAATTGTGCCTTCGCAAATGATCGTGTGGGATAAGATATTCGCACAAGTTCTAGGAATGCGTTCGAGATAATCTCTGATACTCAATAGTTGATTACGGTGCTTGTCACTGCTGATGTTATTAAGAAGCTTCTTATAATCCATTCCAGTATCGAAAAAGAAAAAGGCAAATGTTACCAAATGTTATTCAAGGCGCACAAGTTATGCTGGATATCTAGGCCAGTGATATCTTCTTACGGACCAAATTTATTGTTTACCTTATTGGACCTTTTTTCTAACCATTTGTGACCACCAATAACAAGCCATCATTTTTACTTGACTATCGGATTTGGGAACAGCATTTAGCGCGATCCACAAATGACGTCATTTGGGGGATTGTAGTACAGGACCCACTAATCTTCTTGTAATTTAGAGAAACTTCGCGTGCCGAATGAGGGACATCAATTTAATTCAGCTATCCACTTCTCGAAAAATTGAATTGACTTTGGTGAAGGCGATCAAGCTATTAAGCTAAGCTATTATAACTATTAAGCTTACTATTAAGCTATTATTATTATTACTATTATTACTATTAAGCTATTAAGCTAAGACCATATTGAGCATGATTACGAACAAAAGCCCTTGAAGTAAAATTGGGCAAGAGAGGGCATTTTGAATGACTGACCAAGTAATAATACACTAACCTAACATTAATATAAACATAGTTCTTATAGTTCATATCAATGTATAGTTCATCATAGTATAGTTGCGTACATGATGTGTGATGATACAAGACATAAGTCAAGATACAAGACATATATGATGCAAAATATTAAATAAACACATAATTAAAATTTATTTTACAATCTGCATTGGCAATACTCTCTCGCAGTCAAGAAAGCGAGAGAGCGCGACCAGATCGGATACTTTCGAATTAGCTTGTGCGTGTCTTGAATGGTTGAAATAATAATGAATAATTATTACCAATGCACACTGGATATTTTATTTCAATTTGTCTCAGACAAGTGTAGGATGTTCATTTATGAAAAATATGTTAATCAGGCACTAAAGTATCCATGTTTATCGTACATTTTCGGTTCCCTCGCCGTCTATTTTTATATAGTGGGTCAATTCTCGAAATAGGGTGGGTTGATTCACAAAATACGTTATTTTCGCTTAAAAATCGTCATTTTTAGCTTTCTTTTTTTATCAAGTGGCCTAAAATGGGCCTTATATAGTGGGTCAATCCTCGCACTGCGAGGGTATGGCAATGTATGATGTTTATCGTACAATCTATGAGTCAGTGCAATTAGTAATAAATATATATATATGTGTGACTAAAATTATCCGAAAAGTGGGAGACGATGATTGTTTGCCTAAAAACAGAGTCAGACTCTTGAGACGGTGCTAAATTATGCTAATTAAAAATTATTTAATTATTAAATTACTAAATTATTATTAATTATGCTAAATTATAAATTACTAAATTATGCGACGTCACTTTTGCGTTAAAGGTCAATATTCACAGAGCCCTAACGGTCATAAGCACTATAGTACGAGTTCAAATTTCATATGTTTCTTGACAACATCATATTTATTAGTAATCGTTTCATTTATTAGTAATCGTATTGTACCTTTATGGAATTCTTTCGAAAATAGTGTTGTAAGTCAACCCAACCCAATCATGTTTTGTTCTTTCGTACGAAAAATGTCGCTGTGATCAAGTAATTGCAGTGCATACTACATTTCTTCATATTTTATTTCACGCTCAAATCTCTCTATTTTATCCCACCATAAGAACTTCTCTGTAAGAAATGATAAAATATTATTATTATAGTCGAATAGTGTTTTTTGTAGTTTAAGAAATATGCCTCAACTATGCAGCTGTTACAAAATGATATTATTCAGATCGATAATGTATTCATGTAGTGCATTTTATTATTGGAATTGTGCATTATTGACATTACGAAATGGGAATGGCTTAATCGGATGCTAGATCAATCAGTACAGCAGAATCCGTTGGAGCACGAGACTCCGGAGGGGCACAGACCGAAACAACAGGCTATAAAAATATTATTAATCAATCGATTTTACGCTGTGAAAAGGAGTATCGTACATCGAAAAATCATTGGATCATGAATCGCCAGAAGCACTCTGAGCCACTCTGGTGATTCAACGGCGATTATGGCCGAATGATGCATTTTGGTGCTTATTCTTTCTTTTCATTGTTTTTCTTTTCCTCTAATCTAGTTAGTCCGCGAGAAGCATGATGAAATATTGCGTTTTCACAAACTTAAGCTGAGACATGATTCAAGGGAAACACAAAACCGGAGGAAAACCGGGAAATAGTACGAATTAGTCCATCCTACTTTGAGATCATCGGAACGATTTATTCATTTACGAACCAGCATTATTTTATGAAAACGCAATATTTCATCATGATTCTCGCGGACTAACTAGATTAGAGAAAAAGAAAAACTATGAAAAGAAAGAATAAGCACCAAAATGCCTCATTCGGCCATAATCGCCGTTGAATCACCAGAGTGGCTCAGAGTGCTTCTGGCGATTCATGATCCAATAATTTTTCGATGTACGATAAGTGGCAAGAGAATTTTAAAGGGAGAAAAATTTCCAGTGATCTTTTCATAGCCTTGTGTGTAATGCAGTGACTTTTCACGAGTATGTTTGAATTTAGATTACCGTCGAACTGTTTATATTGCTTTAGGAGGTTTCGCAACAAAAAAAATAAACGAGTAGCTTAAAAGCTTAAAAATAAATAATAAATAAATCGCATAACTCACGTCCGAGCGAATTCTTCTCATCACAGCGCGCGGCTCTCTTGGCCTTCTTTGCTGCTGCTACACACTGTTTCTCGACACAAGTATAGTCAACCGGGCACAAACCGGCCAGACAAGCTGGAAGAATCAATCATAATCCTAGCGTAGCACATGAGTTCTCAAAGAAAGTTCATCCCGAGCTAATTTTTACTATCCTCTCTGACAACACTCTCCCGTAAGGAAAGAATGCGAGAGAACATTGCCAGAGCGGAGTGATTACAATTTTCTCCAGGTGTACTGTTGACAGGTTTTTTTTCTAGAAAAAAACATTCTCTCGGATTGAGAATTGATATTGTTAATCGATACCTCCGATCGATTTCGTTTTCTCTCCGATAGTCACATTAATCGATACGAGGAAAAGGCAAGCGATGCACATGGACCTTGTGTACATTCTGGAACGAACAAACGAACTTATACTCACAATATGAGCTAATTTTACTCTTAGCACTCTCGTAGGCAAAGAAAGCGAGAGAGAATTGCCAGAGTGGGGAATTTCAAATTTTGGGGTAACCGATCCGTAGATTACATTAATAATTATTAAAATGTACACATAAAATATGTAAATGCACAGTTTTATTATAGCTTTGGAAATTGTATGAATAAACTAGTTGTCGTTCTTGCAAAGCTGGTTGCTTATAAAGGGATTGAGATTCAACAGAACTACATCTGTTTGTTCGGGTGTTAGAGAACAAACGAAATAGCGTTTGCTATGAGGAGACGCAGAGAATGTTTTGCAGTTCACTGTGCACAATATGAATGATATTCGCAATCATATTATGAATCATATTATGGCGAAACAGTTGATTGCACAGTTGATTCGAGCCTGAAGATATCTAGGCCGGTAGTTGGGTGAAGTAATAGCTTGGCTTCCAATTGAGATTTGGAAGTACCGGCTATTGATTGTATGGCGAAAGAGTTGATTGTCCTACGGTCGATTGGTTTATGCATTTTTGCAATATTCATGTCTTTGATTCTAATACATTTCCTATCTAAAACTTTATTGAAACTAAAGCTGTGCAGTGAATAAACAAATAATTAACTTAAATAACTTTAATAAAATAAGTTTAAAATATTAATGAAATTCAATTGATCTTTGATCTTTCTCTGCTCAATTTGAACTGCAATGCACTCCTCATGCGAAAACACATATTTCAGAAAATCTTTATTTGGATACTGTTTATAACAATGTGATATATTTACATAGGTACATGTCCATCAAAAGGTACAATAACAGAGTTGATCTTTGATCTTTCATCTTTCATCTTTCAATCGATTATTCAGAAGTCCTCCTTGTCGAAGAGGTATTCACCCAGACCACCGCCGACTCTCTTCAGGTTACTAACGATCTTAGCTACTTGATTGATTGATTCTGCCTGAAATTGGATACGGTATGACTTGATTACGGTAGATAGTTCGGTGGGTCAGACTCATGATCGGATACCGTACCTGCTCAAGGAGGTATTTGTCTTCGATATAGGTGGTCAAGTGCGTGTCGTTGTGCTTGCCACCAATGGCGTGAAGCTCGAGCAGGGACTTGTTGTTGGACTTCTCAAGGGCGAGAACGGCCTGATGATGTGCCATTAGAAATGTTCTTTCGATTCATGGACGAAGTATTGCTACCAAAGGTGCTTCGAATAGGTTCATAATCGAACGAAGCTAATGGCATGCATATCATCAATTATCTCACTACAGCTCTAATACCTTGCTACAGTACCATTAGAGTACTTTGCTGGCCAATATTCTAACATATTTTGGTTTTTTCTGCCGTAACTTTCTTCGCAATCGACTTTTTCTATTGATTGTTTAGCATGTTTTTATAGTTGGTGCTGTGACACAATGATCCAATTAAAAAAAAATCGTATCATTACAGCGTACCTGGAATGCCTCGAGAGCCGTTCCCCACTCGTCCTTCTCGGGCTTATCAATGTTCTGGAATACAACACGTCCACCACGGAGATTCTGGAACCTGAAAGATCAAAGATCAAACTACAGTATCTAAAGATCAAAGATCATACTTGATGAGACCCTCGGCGTGTTCTCTCTCCTCATCGCTGCTCTTCTTGAGGAACTTGGCGATGTTGGGAAGGGCGACGTCGTCTCTCTCGAAGTGTGCCGCCATTGATAGGTACACATACGACGCGTAGAGCTCGATGTTGATCTGAACGAGTTCAATCGGGTCAGATCGAGTTCTATCGGGTCAGATCGAGTTCAATCCGGTCAGATCGAGTTCAATCAGGTCAGATCGAGTTCAATCATGTCAGAACTAGTTCGATAGGACAGATTACGGTAGGTACCTGCTTGTTGATTGCGGCCTCTGACTCGGCAGCGTAGTTCTGACGGGAAAGCGATTCACCAGAAGGAGCCATCTAAAATTTTAGAACAGTTAGAGTGTCAGAGAAGTAGGAGCAGAGATGGAGAGGGAGTGAATGTTATACAGTAATAGCCACTTCCTCTACATCTCATATGAGGAGTAAAAGAAAAGTAAAATGAAAACAATTTGAAGAGTAAAGAGAGAAGGTGCAGCTCCACTAAATATTCTGGATACTTTGCTATCAGTAGTGGACTTATTTATATGAATCCAGAGACAGTGCTGATAAACGCAAAGGGGTAAGAAACGTCAGCTCTCTCAGTCTCTTCTAAGCACACTGCACTCTCGTAGTCAGAGCAGCGAGAAATAGTGCGTGATTTAAAGAGAGCACTGACCGACGTTTCAACGCAGTTAAAGGACAGCGATTAGAAGTGCTTATCAGGGACGTGATGAGGCGTGCGTGAGCAGGGAGACGAGGAATCAAGCGATGCAAAGTCACGGATGACAGGGACGCGCAAGATAAGACTATACGTGATGGACGAGAGATCAGGCAGAATTGAGAGAGTACTGAAAAAGACGGACACAGAATACATTGTGAAGGAAATGTTGGCAAGAGGGCAATATGGCGTGATAATGGAGCGATGAAAAAACAGCCAAAGTCATTGATATGAAGAATTGCATTTCACAAGAAGAACATAGTTTACAATTTAATGGTCTTTATCAAGAATAAGCTATTAGGTTTTCATCTTTTTTTAGTAATGTTTCTTCTGCGACTTCTTCATTTCACAAGAAGAACACGGTTTACAGTTTAACAATCTTTATCAAGAATAACTAATTGTAAGAAGTGAAAATCATGGATCTGGAGTGTTCTTTCAAGGTTATCATCTTTCTTTTGTAATGTTTCTTCTTTGACTTCTTCATTTCACAAGAAGAACGCGGTTTACAGTTTAACAATCTTTATAAAGATATATATCAAGAACAACTGAACAGTGAAATCTTTCGTTAGTAATGCTTATTCACCGAACTCTTCACCTCTCCTGCAACACATTGATCGTTTCCGTCACAATAAAGGCCTTCAGGACAGTCTCTTTCGGTACAAGCTATAACAGCTTCCAAGAATAATTAATATCCAATGATTGGACAAATTTGTTATTTAAATATCGTACTTTTAAAAGTCACACCCCATGCTAATTTTAGTCTCCTCACTGACTATACTCACTCGCAGGCAAAGAAAGTGAGATAATGTGTCTGGATAGGAGATTTTCAAATTAGCTCGGGGTGTTACTTCAACAGATCTGGAACTGAAAATTAGTGTGAAACTTACTAAGAATAACTTCGTCCTCGGTTTCTCCTTCACCCAGCATACACTGATTGTTTTCATCGCAATGATAACCAGACGGACATTGTCCCATTATGCAATCTGAAAGGAATTATGAAATTCTCAAATTCTTGCATATTCTTACATGAAATGTACATCAAATTTACATATAATAGTACTTAAAGGTCAATAGTATACCAAGAGAGCATTTTACAGTGTTGCCCAGCATGGCGCGTGAATTTAAGGTTCAGACGATATTGTCAATACTTTCCGCGCAAGCTTTTTATCAGGGAATCGATTTTTTAGCCTCAAAATCTGGTGAAAATCAAATTTCACCTCCCATTGTCTCGCTCCATTCCTCGTGCAGACACTTGTCGTCGTCACAGTAGAATCCATCAGGGCACTCCCCGTCGATGCAGGCTAACAGTGGAAACAGTAAAAATAAACATTAAAGGGACTGAACACTACTCTAGAACACCGGACCAGTCCAATAGTATAGCATAAAAGTGTAGAATAGTCTAGAATAAAAGGCTTTTTATTTCGTGTTTATTTTATTTTTCTCATAATATTGGACTGGTCCGGTGTTCTAGAGTAGTGCCCCTTTGTCAACGGCCTCTTCAACGTTCTACGCTCTCTCGTTGTTAGAGAACAGAGAAATAGTTTGCCCAATGAAGAGACCATTCATAGAGGTTACTATCCCTTTAAAGCCACACCCCAAGCTAATTTGAAACTCTCCGCTTTAGCAACACTCTCTCACTTTCTTTGTTTACGAGAGAGTATTGCATATGCGGAGGGTAAAATGTGCATGGGGTATTCCTTCAAGGTGACTGACACCTTTGTCAACTTTCTCTACATTGCGCACACTATGTCTCTGTTCACTAACAACGAGAGAGCGTAGAGCGTTGAAGAGACCGTTGACAAAGGTGTCAGCCCCTTTGAAAATAGACATTAAAAAACAATATAGTTATGAGCACGAAATTTGTTAGACGTATTGGAACACAAACTTTAACTCTAGTCCGGTCATCAAATCGCTGAGCGTTCTCGTTTTGATGTACAGATAAGTATCCTGTGAAATAGGAGAGCAAAAAAATATAAAAATATAAATATACCTCCAGGACTGCCGGGAGTGGTCACTGGAGGTGCTGCGATGACAGTACATGAGAAGAAGAGGAACAAAATGATCCGCATGATCCTTTAGAGGACCGCTCACTACTAAATTCCACGTTTCTGCTCAACCCGAATTCTGATAGACAAGAAATGATTGGAAGTGAGAGCGACTGAGTGTGGCATGCTTTTTCTTTAAAAATGAAATAGTTGTTTTCAGAAAAAATACAAATCATAATAAACGCTGGTAATAATAACAATAATCGATGGCGAAGTTGATTTCACAATGTTCAAATTGCCAGATTACATTTTGTATGAGCTCTTTGTCCTTTGGTAGTATTGAATGGATATAGGAATGTAAACGACTTCAACATGGAACATAAGCCGGCTGAACAAATGATATCTTGCAAGGGAGGTAAATATCATGTAAACGGGACTATGGAGGTTGAAATGATGTATCTTCCATAGTATTGATTGAGATTCCGGAAATGGAAAGCCCAGGATCCTGCTCCTACCAAATTGAATAATTGAATATGAATCCTCGTATTGCAAGAAGATTCCATAACCATAGTGTGTTTTATGCGCAAAGTACTCATTTGAATTCGAATCTCGCAGAACATGGCAATTTACAGTAAATATTCCGCAACCTAACAGTAAATCACAACATTTTATGTCAATTTATGTCAACCAATAACTCATAATATAATAATTTACGAGTATCTCTGCATCTCAATCATCCCACTCGTATGTCCTTTGCACTGTTTGTCCGATAGCTTAATCACTGTTTTCAGAGTATTGCAAAAGATCGAGACATCGCGATCATTTCGCCAACGGTTCTTAAATCTTTAAGGAGATGGCCTATGTCAACAAAACTTGTACCATTGCTATCAGTAGGGGTGTACGGTAGGGTTGCAGGAACGAGGGCGAATAATTCGTTCCCCTTGTCAGTCGCTTCCCTTCTCTCTCGGCAATTCGTTTGAGACGGGCCCTCTCTCCCCTTCCCTTCGAAGAATTCGACACACCTGCCAGACGGAACGAATAGTTCGGGACAGACCGAATTATTCTTATTCGGTCTCTCTCACTCTCTCGTATCCTTTCCCAACCCTCCCTCCTCTCCCTCCGCCTCGTCCCCACGTTTGAAGAGATGGCTAATTCCTCTCGCATCTGAGAGCTTAGCAGTCAACAGCAAAGTTGTAGCTCACATCATCCCCCTTCCGATTCAATTTTGAAAAAGTCGATACGATAACCACGAACAAAATGACATCCGTTCAACGAATTCAGGGAGAAATTTGAATTATTCACTGTAGCCATGAATCTTATTCCATTACTCGGTCTTACTCCACATTGCTTCCAAATCTCACGGATCTGAGCGAGTGATCGTCAAGCAGAAGGATTAGAGGAGGAGGCTTAGAGGAGGAGGTGATGGAAGAGCTAGAGGAAGAGGAGGAGCGAGAGATGGAAGAGAGAAGAAGACGAGGTCGATGCGAATGGAAACAAGATCGATCTCACTCTGGACGTAGAGGAAAGCGAGTCGAGTGACGCCGAAGCATAGCTTACTCGTTGTTCGTATTGTTGTTGTACAGATTAGACTAGAGTAGATAGGCATTATTTTTCATGACTTTCTCTTCCCATTTACTTGTTTTTGTTTTTGTGTAATTACTTCTGTAAAGAATGATAAAGCAATGTGGAGTAAGACGGAGTAATGGAATAAGATTCATGGCTACAGTGAATAATTCAAACTTCTCCCTGAATTCGTAGAACGGATGTAATTTTGTTCGTGGTTATCGTATCGACTTTTTCAAAATTGAATCAGAAGGGGGATGATGTGAGCTACAACTTTGCTGTTGACTGCTAAGCTCTCAGATGCGAGGGGAATTAGCCATCTCTTGAAACGTGTCTCATTGGGGGACGAGGCGGAGGGAGGGTCGAGAAAGGATACGAGAGAGTGAGAGAGACCGAATAATTCGGTCTGTCCCGAACTATTCGTTCCGTCTGGCAGGTGTGTCGAATTCTTTGAAGGGATAGGGGAGAGAGGGTGAGAGATGGGAAAGGGGTGCGAATAATTCGAATTCGAATTCGAACCGGCAACCCTAGTGTACGGTATTGTGTTACCGTAACAGTCGGGAATCGCGAACTGGTTTTTTTCATTCAACCCTTAACCCGAAAAATTCATGAAGGCCCGAGATCAAATACTAGTTGCCATTATATCAATAGTGAACCAACTTTTATCCTTCTGGATACCGTATCCCAAACTACCGTAATCCACCGGGGTTTGCCGTGAATTACGATGCAATATTATATTGTACGGTAGCTACATAGATTAAGGTAGTTCGGGTTTCGGTATCCAGAAAGATAAAAGTTGACTCACTGTTGATATAATAGCAACTAGTATTTGATCGCGGGCCTTCATGAATTTTTCGACTTCGGGCATTTTCAACCATGAACCCAGGGTCAATGGTTGAATGCAAAAATCAGTTCGCGATTCCCGACGATTACGGTAGCACAATACCGTACACCCCTGATAACAATGGTACAAGTTTTGTTGCCATATTCCATCTCCTAAATGATTTATGACCCGTTGGCGAAATGATCACCCCCCGAGGCATTAGCATCGAGAGTAAGCCAGTATTATAGTCGGCGTCAACTTTCTCAGCGAGACGAGGAGTAAGAAGTGGAGCGCTATGCATATCAGAGCTCTCATCCCTTGACCTCTAGATAAATGTGTCTAAATCGTACTCGTAATCGTGAATAAGAGATCTCGTCGAATTGAATCGAGTAGTGGTGAGTTTGAGAAGATTGGGTGAGTTGAGCGTCCGAATGATAAGTTGCGAGCTCTAGACAGGTTTGGTAGCGCGGCGGAGAGAGTTACAGAGAGAATCATTGGATGCCTTCTCGCACTCACACCCTCTCTAATGCAGCCCACCAAACCCGCCTGGCATCCGCCTCGCCTCCTTCATATCATGCCCAACTCAAGAAAACGGCGTTCGCACTTCATCCCTTGCTGCCCCGCTATTACAGAGGCCGAACTAACGTGCTCTTGATGAGGTTTTACTTATCGACCGTGTTCCTCTGCTACTTTCGCACATTTTTTCCCTATATCTGCGGTATGTCCAAAACACAAAATATATAACACAAGAGCCCACCAATGGTTCTCACTCACCCATTATTTAAAGTAAGAACTACAGTGACAAAGGGGAAGAGTCTAATCATAGGGGCAGGGCTAAGGAGCGAGGAGGAGCTAACCCGCCCGTGAAAGTGCCATTTTTAAGAGAGATGGCCGTTAAGACTCGACCACCCCCCGGACACGTGCGCTAGCAATGAGAACTGGGGGTCCATACTTGGGTGTTAGGAGTGTCCCCGGCCCTTATCACACAAAACGGCTGAAATTTCCTTTTTGTGCCCTCAGGCTATTAGAAAAAATAAATTTAAAAAAAAACTTTAAAAAATCATAATTTTTCAAATTGTTGAGATGAAGTCTAAATATCATTTGCGGTGCGTCTAGGGTGCACAGAGCTTGCTAATTCGCTATTAACATCGAATGTGCCTTGATTCCTAAACCACTTTTTTGACTCAAAATTTTGGTTTTTTCGGACAAATCATCGCTTGCTGTAGTTTGCTCCCAAAATTTCCGACCATGTATTGTAGCCTAAGCAATTCTGCATTGATTTCACTTAAAACTGGGTTCTTCCCGATCGACCATTTTGTCGAATTTTTCGCTCGAACTTCTGAACTTGCGAATTTCCGAACAAATGTTTTATTTTCCTAACGATTGGCAAACGATTGGTGCGGAATTGTGGTCTACACAAAGATTTGAGGTGAGATCAGTAAAATGACACAAGAAGCACATCACTTGGATCAGTTTGAAAATTTCGATTTTCATGACCATGGTCATGGTCCGAAAATTTCAAAATTTCTCAAGTTTGAAATGTTTTCATTTATGTGGCTTATTGTGAAGTACTAATGATGTGAATAATATTCAGCCGATGCTCATATTATTCACATCATTAGTACTTCACAATAAGCTGCATAAATGAAAACATTTTAAACTTGAAAAATTTTCGGACCATGATGTCATGAAAATCGAAATTTTCAAATTGATCCAAGTGATGTGCTTCTTGTGTCATTTTACTGATCTCACCTCAAATCTTTGTGTAGACCACAATTCCGCACCAATCGTTTGCCAATCGTTAGGAAAATAAAACATTTGTTCGGAAATTCGCAAGTTCAGAAGTTCGAGCGAAAAATTCGACAAAATGGTCGATCGGGAAGAACCCAGTTTTAAGTGAAATCAATGCAGAATTGCTTAGGCTACAATACATGGTCGGAAATTTTGGGAGCAAACTACAACAAGCGATGATTTGTCCGAAAAAAACCAAAATTTTGAGTCAAAAAAGTGGTATAGGAATCAATGCACATTCGATGTTAATAGCGAATTAGCAAGCTCTGTGCACCCTAGACGCACGGCAAATGATATTTAGACTTCATCTCAACAATTTGAAAAATTATGATTTTTTAAAGTTTTTTTTAAATTTATTTTTTCTAATAGCCAGAGGGCACAAACAGGAAATTTCAGCCGTTTTGTGTAATAAGGGCCGGGGACACTCCTAACACCCAAGTATGGACCCCCAGTTCTCATTGCTAGCGCACGTGTCCGGGGGTGGTCGGATATGGTCGAGTCTTAGGGAACAGGCCTCTTAACAAACTGTACTGTATTTTTCTCATTTTCATATGTTAAAAATAACGCCTTTTCGAAATCCATTAGAGAACATGGCGATAACATTTCCGGTAAAGTGACGAGGTCATCATATCCCTTTCTTCTAGCATTCTTGCTTTCGTTCTTTACATTCCGGCTATCTTTAAATAACGATGTCAATCTTTTGTACCTCGACCTTTTGTACTCAATAAAAATATCATTGCGATCGCAAGAAAATCACTGCAATAAAAAAACGAAAACCCATCTAGTTTCCATATATAGACTCTTTTCTTTCTGTTCTATGATATCCTATTGTATAATTTCTCATATTGTATCTTTTCACATACATATTGTACCATTTCTCCTCTATGTGTGTATTCCCATATAAATACGTCACTGTCAATATTCACAATATCTTTTCTGCTGTTTTCCTTGCTTTATGACTTAATAAAGTTTGACTACCCAGGTTTGAGGCTTCGAGTGCACATACACACAACGATAACACATTTTTCTATATCTTAAAGGGAGCGTTACCTCACTCAATGGTCTCTTCATTGCGCACACTATTTTTCTGTTCTCTAACAACGAGAGAGCATTGTGCGTCGAAGAGATCATTGAGTGAGGTTACGCTCCCTTTAATATCATCAATACGCTGAGCTAATTATCCGTCCACTTGTCTCTTGTTTCGTTCATAGGATAAGAAAAGAAAAGAATAGCAGACAAAACTCTCCTCATTTTACTTACTCTCTCGCTTCCTGTTGTTTTTCTTTTCTTTTCGCCTAGGTAATTTCGAAGATTCTTTAAAGAGAGCGTTACCTCTCTCAACGGTCTCTTCATTGTGCACACTACCGTCAAAACGAAAAAAAGTGAAACATTTGTCAAATAATTTGACAAAATTTGACAAAAGTTCACAAGATTCCCATTTTTAACATTTTTCATGATCTTGATGATGTTTTATCTCAGATTTTGTTTTGTAGATGTGTTTGCCCAATCCAGATATGCACGACAAAAGTGAAAAAATTAATCAGGAGCAGAATTGGTATACTGCAGCATACTGTAGAATATTACTGTAAAACTGCTTCCATCGCGCTTTTTTCGTCTAATCATGGATATATATAGCATTACTTGACTTCCTATAGCGAATGTGCACTGTTTGGATCATGTCGTAGATCAGACTGCAAAAGTGGTATACTGTAGAAAATCCTACCGTATACCAGTTTCACAAAACAGCGTTACCAGTGATTCATTTAAATATTTTTCTTCATAGGTCAAATAGGCAAGCCCAGTGATGCTCAAATACACTATTGTCTATTTAAAAAATAGCAACCACGTTTAGATATCATGATTCAAAATTTTCAAAATCTTGTGAACTTTTGTCAAATTTTGTCAAATTATTTGACAAATGTTTCACTTTTTTTCGTTTTGACGGTATTTCTCTGTTTTCTAACAACTAGAGAGGGTAGGCCGTTAAAGAGACCGTTGACAAAGGTGTCAGTCCCTTTAAAGGCACACCCCAAGCTAATTTTACTCTCCGCATCAGCAATACTCTCGCGTACACAAGATAGAGTAAGCGAGAGAGTGTGGCCAGAGCGGAGAGTTTCAAATTAGCTTGGTTCCTGCAAGAGAGTGTGGCCAGAGACAGTCAAAGCAGGAAATAAGGCATGAAACATTGACTTGTTATTTTTATATGACTTTTTGGTACACTCTCTGCCGCACCATCATTACCATCGAAGGATTGGTGGGAATTCTCATAAACGCAACACTGGTCGTCATTCTTGTGTGGCGAAGACTGGTTCGAGTCTCGGCTTCCTATCAGATCGTCTTCCTCATTGCAACTCTACAAGGATTAGCCGCTGCCATATGCAATTCAATAATACTTTGTGTGAGTTATCTACTCAACTGAGTTACCGTCCTCTCTTTTTTTCCTCTCTTCAACTTTTCTTTTCGTGACATGCACCTAAAAAATCAATATAACTAATAAATTAATTTGTAATGAATCTATGCTTTTCATTCTTTTCTTTTCGTGACATGCACCTAAAAAATCAATAAAACTAATAAATTAATTTGGAATGAATCTATGCTTTTCATTAAAATCATACCAAAGTGTAGCGATATTGATAGAGGGCGATGTTTCGTGAACGAATGATTTTGCAGGTTCATGCATTCGAAAAGGGAGGATTTATCGGCGCCATGCTAGGACCTCTTACAGAAAATATGTCAAGAGAAGTGCAGAACCTGGTATAATTTTGCTTCATCTCTTGTTTTAATCAATCAATCAATCAATCAATCAATCAATCAATCAATCAATCAATCAATCAATCAATCAATCAATCAATCAATCAATCAATCAATCAATCAATCAATCAATCAATCAATCGATCGATCGATCGATCGATCGATCAATCAATCAATCAATCAATCAATCAATCGATCTATCAACCAATCGATCAATCAATCAATCAATCAATCGATCAATCAATCAATCAATCAATCAATCAATCAATCAATCAATCAATCAATCAATCAATCAATCAATCAATCAATCAATCAATCAATCAATCAATCGATCAATCAATCAATCAATCGATCAATCAATCAATCAATCAATCAATCAATCAATCAATCGATCAATCAATCAATCAATCGATCGATCGATCAATCAATAAATCAATCAATCAATCAATCAAACAATCAATCAATCGATCGATCGATCAATCAATCAATCAATCAATCGATCGACAAATCAATCAATCAATCAATCAATCAATCAATCGATCGATCAATCAATCAATCAATCGATCGATCAATCAATCAATCAATCAATCAATCAATCGATCAATCAATCAATCAATCAATCAATCGATCAATCAATCAATCAATCAATCAATCGATCAATCAATCAATCAATCAATCAATCAATCAATCAATCGATCAATCAATCAATCAATCAATCAATCAATCAATCAATCAATCGATCAATCAATCAATCAATCAATCAATCAATCAATCAATCAATCAATCAATCAATCAATCAATCGATCGATCGATCAATCAATCAATAAATCGATCGATCAATCAATCAATCAATCAATCGATCAATCAATCAATGAATCAATCAATCAATCAATCAATCAATCAATCAATCAATCAATCAATCAATCAATCAATCAATCAATCAATCGATCGATCAATCAATCAATCAATCAATCAATCAATCAATCAATCGATCAATCAATCAATCAATCAATCGATCTATCAATCAATCAATCAATCAATCGATCAATCAATCAATAAATCGATCGATCAATCAATCAATCAATCGATCAATCAATCAATGAATCAATGAATCAATCAATCGATCAATCAATCAATCAATCAATCGATCAATCAATTAATACAAAAAAATCATTGCAGATGGTTTACTACCACAGCGTTGTCCTTTGTACGGCATGGCTTCTAGTGCCGCCTCCATGCGTATTTCAATATCTCTGTCTTACCAGGTACAAATCACCGTGTATCACATTTTTTTTCACCTATACGTCGTAAAATGATCAATCACAACAGTAAACGAGTCACAACAGGTTTTGTAATTACGCTCTCATTCAGGCCCAATTTGATCGCCGTAAATCGTTTCATGATAGCCTATTCTCCCACTGTCTTCTTTGTTATTTATGTTTTGGTCAGGTTCATTTATTTATTTATTTATTTATTTATCCATCAAGAATATTAATTATCACATTACTGGCTGTTTATGTTATTCGAGGCATTGTTATTTTTTACAGGATGCGTATCTAATTCATTTGTTTTGTGATTTCTTGCGAGACGCATTGTCTTTAAAGGCACAGCCCAAGCTAATTTTACTCTCCACGTGGCCCGAGAAACTAAAATCCGAAGAATGAAAATATTTGGAACACAAATTAATGTTTAAAAAATCTAGTTTACTGCCTTTGATTATTCTTCTTTACAGATTTCGACACCGGTGCTCTTTCCCGATCCTCAATATGAGCAAACTATGAAGATCCATGCCAAAAACGCTTATAAATTCGATGAAAACGAGACATTTCGAGTATACGGAGCTCCGTTTCTCGCGGATCCCTTAATAGTTAAGTATTTTTTTAAACAAATAATCGATTTGTTTATATTTCAGAATAGTCCTGGACTATTTGATTTGGCTGTAATTTGCGATGGTGGTTCGTATGTGATATGCTATGGCACCTTCTTAATTCTGAGCTTCAAGGTACAGTTGTTCATTTATCAGAACGTATAGTCAAAACGAAAGGCTTTGTACAGAATTTTACGAAATTTTCACATGGTACTTGTTTTTCAAATTTACAACTTTCTGTGCCGATTTTCATTGAAAATGACAAAGGTGTTTCATTCAGAGGTGGGTCTCCAACCCAATTAAGAAAGAATATACAAATTTGTAATTCATTGAATATCCTGACCTCGTATAACGTGATAAGAAGTGCTGAATACCACCATCCCGTACCATTCTTATACAGGAATAAAATTATTTGATATTTGATTTGATTGAAAAAAAGTATTTTTCTGGTAATGTTGCCTTTTGATAAAATGGTATATTATAGAATTAAAAGTGTCCGAACAATACAAATTCCGCTATTTGCCGCGCAATATTCAGACTCCGCCCACTTCTTTGCGCGACATACCATTTTCTCTAGTTTTATCGAATTTTATGGCGTTTCCTCATCATTTCACAGGACTTTCAATAAAAACAAAATTATATGCATTGAAAAAACGTTCGAAAAAACCTTCCGAAAATTTGGAGTGCGTTTTTCTCAACGGTGGAGAAGTTTACTACATTCGGCATTTGGCGCGCTGTGTGCAAAACTTTTGTAATTCTATAATATATTGAACTGATTTGCTCAACACATGTGATGGGAGCGAAGATCAAAGAATATGTCTCTGTAATTCTGCCGCACCCTCTCCGGTATTTCGAAACTTAAAGTCTACTTAAACTACGTCACTGACTTAAAGTTTACTTTAAGTAAACTTTAAGTGAAAGAACATTTGACGAAATGCATTACAGTATATCACACCACTTAAAGTAGACTTACGTTTAACTTTAAGTAGACTTACAAGTCTACTTAAAGTGAAAACTTTAAGTAGACTTTAAGTTTCGAAATACCAGAGCTATACTGCCTACCCCCAAAAAAATAACTGATTCTTTTTTTGAAGAGTATGGGAAAAAGGAGATTTTCTCGTCCTACTTGTGTCGTTTTCTCTCGTTTTGTCGGTATTCGCCGCACTTAATTGATGAAGAAGTTTACAATACTCGAAAGTTTCTCGATTGTAGATTCGTGCCCATTTGGGTGGATTCGGTATTGCGCTGAGCAAGAAGACAATCAAGATGCAGAAAGCCTTCTTGAGGGTACATATGCTTCAGGTATTACTAATGATATTTTCAATTTAAAGCACCCTTCAAATGCTCTTTTCAGAGCTTCCTTCCGCTTCTTGTAACTACCTTTCCGATGGCTTTCTTTATCACGGCTCTGGTAGTAGGCGAGGATCTGAGCTCGAAAGCCTGCGCCCTCAGTTTCGCTGTCGGAAGCAATCCTGCTGTCCAGGTTTCATCGATTGTCTTGTTTACCACTCAATAGATCAAAGAGAACGACGTACAGCGTATGTGATTCTTTTAGTATGCCATTTTCCTTGCATATTAAGAGCAATGTTCCGTAAGACTCGATCATATTCGACCACCCCCCGGACACGTTGCGCTAGCAATGAGAACAGGGGGTCCATACTTGGGTGTTAGGAGTGTCACCGGCCCTTATTACACAAAACAGTAGAAATTTCCTGTTTGTGCCCTCAGGATATTAGGAAAAATAATTTAAGTGCGAAAAAGTTTAAAAATCATAATTTCCCAAATCGTTGAGATGAAGTCTAAATATCATTTGCGATGCGTCTAGGGTGCACAGACCTAGCTAAATCACTATTAGCATCGAATGCGCTTTGATTCCTAAAACGCTTTTTGACTCAAAATTTTGTTTTTTTCGGACTAATCATCGCTTGTTCTAGATTGCTGCAGAATTTTCTGACCAGGTGTTGTAGTTTAAGCAATTCTTCATCGATTTCACTTAAAATTGGGTTCTCCACCCAGTTGTCGAATTTTTCGCTCTAACTTCCGTTATCGATGGTTTTCCCGAACAAATGCTGTATTTTCCAAACGATTTGTGCGGAATGTGGTCTACTCAAAGTTTAGAGGTGAGACGAGTAAAATGACACAAGAATTCCATCACTGGATCAATTTGAAAATTTCGATTTTCATGACATCATGGTCCGAAAATTTCAAAATTTCTCAAGTTTAAAATGTTTTCATTAATGTGGCGTATTGTGAAGTACTAATGATGTGAATAATATTGAGCCGATGCTCAATGGCTGATCTCTGCCTTCAACCATTTTTTTTTTGAAAATTTTCGTTCTGAATGCGTGCGAAAAATCAGAATTGTATTTGAATCAGTTTCCAACTTGCTTTCTGTAACATCCTGTCATAGTACTTTGCAATGCACATAATCAATAGGAAAATCGTTAATTTTCGAAAATTATTTTTTTAATAATGAATTAGCAAGGTCTGTGCACTCTAGACGCATCGCAAATGATATTTAGACTTCATCTCAACGATTTGAGAAATTATGATTTTTAAACGTTTTCGCACTTAAATTATTTTTCCTAATATCCTGAGGGCACAAACAGGAAATTTCTACTGTTTTGTGTAATAAGGGCCGGTGACACTCCTAACACCCAAGTATGGACCCCCAGTTCTCATTGCTAGCGCAACGTGTCCGGGGGTGGTCGAGTCTTATCGGACATCTCTCTTAAGGTGGGAAATACGAGAATCGAGTTATCGATGATTTTATTGCCATAAATTGTTCTCGAGTGTTCTCAAAGACATTCACGAGATCTACACTTGTTTTGAAAAATCGCCTTCAGAATACAAATAGATTGATCATTTTCAGGGATTGACCTATTTGGTATACACATACAAGTTCTCCCACCATCCATCAAGACTTCGTTCAAAGGCATCCGTCGTTTCGCTAAGGTGTAAACAATTTCGACCAGATGCGCTCGCATAAAATATTAGCACAATCTCATTCTTCGATAAATCGATTATCGACCAAAAAAACAAAAAAAAACCGTATAACTAGTGCAGTGCAGTGTAGTGCAGAGCAAGCAAGATGAGCCAGTAGTAGTCCGTATAAAATTTACTTTTCTAAACGCCTTGCTACTACATGATACAAAAAAACAGAAGTGTTCTCTGCTGAACAGAGAAATATTTGATGAGTGTCCTATCCCCGTCCCCCTTACTACCTTATTTCGTTCTTTTCATACTTTTTAAAGCCCCTTTTTATCCCTTTAAAAAATCATTATCATTTCTAGTGAGAGTATTTATTATGTTATTTACTATTTGTTCTCTTATTTCGATTGTCTAGTTCATGCGTGAGAATGTGATAAAAAATAATAACTCGTTCATATCACAAAGAATCACACGACGTTCCCTACTTCCCTTGCTTCTCTTCGCCCATTTGTTTTCTCACATCGCTAGTTATTATGTTTTTACTTGACTAACACCGCGACCTAGTTTAATTACCCAACTTTGAGGACTATGGACAACTCAGACAGACTGGGAAAGGTGTGATTACTAGTGGCGACACAGAATGGAAAATATGTGATTATTATTAACCGGAGTTCCGCATTCGTGCATTTCTACGACCGATGCGAGAATGACCGAAATGATGAAAAGTCGTTCTGCATGATTTTGCAGCATCTTTTCGTGCAAAGTCGTGCATTGGCCATTTATTTAAAAGTTATACAAAGTAACGTCAACGTTGAAGCAACAACAACATCGAAAATTGTAAATATAACAACGACGAAATGCGAAATCAGCAGGCTACAGCAATCTCACTTCTTACTAACCCGTTGTTGAACATTTCAAATACATGTTTCAGCTTTTTGAACTGTATTTTTTACAATTTCGAATCGAATTTTTTTTGGATAGAATTTCAAATTACAAATAAACTGTATGACTTCACGTTATATAAATAAGTCTCCCCTTGTTTGACAGTTTTTTCTCACCTTACGCACACCTCCCCCACACTCCCTCTGTTTATTCACCATACATTTATGAGAGTATTTATGCTATTTATTTATATTATTTAGCTATTTATGAGAGTCTTTCATCATTACATCCACCCGCATTGTTCTCGTTGCGCTCTCCGGTGTACACTCATAAAATATATAATTGTTTATCAGAAAAGCTATTGTTTATCAACAACTATCGAACTACGAGGCATTACTCGACCCGTATCGAGACAAAAAAACAATCAAAATAGAGAAGTTCAGGCTGTAACAGCGGACGAGTGGCATGATGGGGATTCAGAGACACCCGTAAATTGCTATATTATGATTTACTGCCTGCACTCACGGCAAATTCTCTTAGATGTAAGTTGTCTAACTGTTCAGGCATAGAGAAAGGTTATCTCACTCCAAACTCTCTCAAAAGGACACGTTGGATAATACTCTCTCGCTCGAGGTAGTAACGGGGACAGGAGTAAGCTAACTAAGTTATCTCACATTTGAGAGAACAGGTCTCTAACTGTCGCATGTTAGATAACCTATGACTCAAATATGAGTTAGTTTGCCGTCAGTGTGAGGTAAATTGTTGTGACTTGCTCTGTTAGACTCAAACGGGCACACAAAAGTGTATAAAACCATCAATGTACTTGTTTGATTTAATTTAATTTATCATACATTGAATAAATGTGACAACAAGTGATGAATGAATAATGTGAATAATGTTGAGGCGAGGGGGTCGGAGAGAGGGAGGGAAGGATCTCACTGTGTATCGTCGCTTCCAGGTTCAATATATTAGGACTTGTATGATCCAGAAGTGTGAAGCAACAGCATGCCGTGATGTGCGCGAGAGCACCCTTGAGAACCCCGATCCCAACAAATTGAGTGTTTGACTACGACAGAATTCACTGATTTTAGTTGATTCTTAGGCAAGCGGCCTCGTCTGGCAGTCTGCTCCAAGTGCTACTCCCTCATCTCTTATCAAGCGGACAATCTGACCTCCCCAGTCCTTTTCTCGCTCGGTATGTTATTATCATTGCCATTCATCACTCTCCTTCGGCCTCATGCCATTCTCTTGAAAGAGACTTTTCCATAGCATTGTGGATCGAGAGAGAGAGAGAAAGGTCTACTGGTGAAAGGCCTAGATGTTAGTTGGAGTCCCGGATCAATGTCGTCGATTTATTCGTATATTTCTCTATTACATCAAATGTTTATGTTCATAATCACATTGACAGAAGGAATGAGGAGCGATGGAGCATCTGACGCTGTTGTTGCTGCTTCTTTCTGTACCTTTTTCTGCCTGTACCATCTTAGAGGTAATAACGGATAGATCGTACTGCGATCATCTCCGATGCGAGTTTCGAGGAGTGGGCGAGCATTGCAAGCTTACCACCGGCTTCAGCCAACCCAACCAAGTGGTGAGAGAAAGAGAGGAAATACGGGGGGGGGGGGGTGATCATTTTGCCAACGGATCATAAATCGGTTAGAAGATGACCTGTGGCAATAAAAGTTGTACCATTGTTATCAGTAGGGGTGTACGGTATTGTGCTACCGTAACCGTCTGAATCTCGAACTGATTTTTTCGGGCGACGGCTGAAGTCGAAAAATTCATGATGCTCCGAGACCAAATACTACCATTATATCAATAGTGAGCCAACTTTTATCTTTTTGGATACCATAACTCGACCTACCGTAATCTAAAAGGGGTTTGCAATAAATTTCGCTATAATATTGTAGGGTACGGTAACTTGATTACGGTAGTTCGGGTTACGGAATCCAGAAAGATAAAAGTTGGCTCACTGTTGATATAATGCAACTAGTATTTCGTGTCGGAGTATCATGAATTTTTTGACATCGGCAATTTCAACCATGAATGTCATGTTATGTCATGGGTCGACTGAGAAAAAATCAGTTCGCGATACCCGACGGTTAAGTTAACATAATACCGTACACGTACTGATAACAATGGTACAACTTTTATTGCCACTGGCCATCTCCTAACCGATTTATGATCCGTTGGAGAAATGATCACCCCCACCCCCCGGAAATACACTGATACATCGTTACATTTCCCGTACGTGCCTACGCCCTACGACGTAACCTCGTCCTCCGCGTCTCTGTCTACTGCGGAGGTTACGGCGAATGCACGTAAGGCAAATGTAACGATGTATAACTTGTAATATCAGAAGACCGTGCCGGATGCTATTCCAATCTCTCATCCATCACACACCGACGAGTCGGAGACCAGCATTCTTGCACGCGTACAGGTGAGAAGACCAAGAAGGGACCACAAAGGGAGAGTTAGGAGAGACTTTGGTATTTCGAAACATAAAGTATACAGACATAAAGTATATGTCACAGACTTGAATTAGGCTTGAAGTCTATTTCAAGAGAAAGAAAAGTTGACGAAATGCATTGCGGTACCACACTACTTTAACAATAAGTAGACTTACGAGTCTACTGCAAATGCAGACTTTCAGTAGACTTTAACTTTCGAAATACCAGAGGAGAGAGAAACGGTTGCAGGTTCAATTTCCTGTGAATACGTTCACCGTGGCGAACGACGTCGTCGTGGGCGAGCAGTGTGAGGGAAGACGGCTGTGGTGCAATGGGATTTGGTCGTATTTCGCCGACGATTACGACGATTTTCTCAAGCTCCTACAATGGCACAAATTCCCACCGAAGCTCCAATGCTGACCCTATCTGATCTGCAATGTCGAAAACGCTAGTAATTCATTGTAGGAGTGCTTTGACCTTCGGAACCTGTGAATTCAAAAGGTTTTGCAGATCTTTTATTCTATTAGTAGTACTATTGGAAGTAGTATTATTAGAATGAGAGAGTTTTCTTTTTCTAATGTTCTTGTTTTCTCTTCTCGAATTCTTGATATTTCTTCATTTCTTTTTTTCTCTCCTTCTCTCGAATTCTTTCAATTTCAGTCCGCTTTTAGGTATTTTCTTGTAGATATATTATTATTATCGTTAAAATGAGCATAAATGTTGTTTGATTGCGACCGTTCGTGCTTATGAGCATGTATCACATATAATATTTGTTCCATATTTTTCAGCCCCAATCTGCAAAATCATATGCCACTTGGAGAACCGAGGTGTTCGCATTATTCCCACGCTGGCATGTTCCGGGTCTGGAAGATCGAGTAAGGCGAGTTGGAGACGAAAGGAAATGCGGGAGACCGCTCTTGACTCGTGAAAATTACCGCAATGGTTCTCCTTATCTTCATGGTCATATGACGACCACGATCCGAAGGTTTCGATCAAAGCACTTATAAAGATTGGAGCATACAGCGTTGGTCTTTGCGAAGTTCGCTAGAAGGAAGAACGAACAATGCGACAGGCTAATCGAACGGATGAGGGCAACTGCCGAGACCCTATCGAACTCTTTGGAGAACCCTAATGACTACCCAGCTGATCCTAGTCGGCTGAATAAAGATATTTAAATGTAAAATGTAAATCTGACACTTTCATTATATCACCAGTCAATGCGTAGTTAATGCAGTCCTTCTACCATTATTTATTTATTTATTTATTTATTTATTTATTTATTTATTTATTTATTTATTTATTTATTTATTTATTTATTTATTTATTTATTTATTTATTTATTTATTTATTTATTTATTTATTTATTTATTTATTTATTTATTTATTTATTTATTTATTTATTTATTTATTTATTTATTTATTTATTTATTTATTTATTTATTTTTTTATTTATTTATTTATTTATTTATTTATTTATTTATTTATTTATTTATTTGATACAAACGTGAAAGGTGCGAAAGAAAAAAAAGAAAAAAAGCGCTCTTCGCCCTGTCGGCGACAGAGAAAAAAAATCAACCGGAGAAAGAGATATTTTTTTTCGTTGACCATTAAATCACCCAGCGTTGACCGCCCAAAAATAGATCAAGGCACTGATGTCGCTCAAACATTATGTATTGAGCGTATAAAAATCACTTGTTTAATTTGTAGAAGAGACTTTCTTGTTTAGTATGGTTCAGAAACTATGCCTCTGATCTCTTTTATATATAATATAGCGCGCGGCGAAGGTCAGCCGGGTTAGAGAGAGGCAGCGGAGAGACAATCAATAGGCGGGGCGAGATGTAGAAGGCTACATCTCGACCGCCTCTAGATTGTGACTTCCGTTCGTTAGCACCGTTTGTCATTTTCTTATGCAAGTACATTTTATACGCACAATACATTGCGAACTACAGCGAAAAGATGGACGGAGTCTAATCACATTTAGAGGTGGAGCTAATGCGGGTTTGCATTTGTTAGGTCGCACGCCGAGTGTTTTGTTCCCAAGTGGAAAACCCCTGATTGTTAACTGTTGTACCGTAAGAAGTTACCGCAACCATGGATCAATAATGGATGACTACCGTAATTTTTATCCATTAATTTTATGACCCACCAGGGTGTTCCACTTGGAACGTTGTTAAACATACAATGCTTTCCTTAATTCTTCTTCTATCTCGCTTTGCATATCGTGCTTCATCTTGCCCAATGTATATTCTAGTCAAATTCGCCTGATGTTGGCATGCCAGGGGTGTCGTTTATCATAACTGGTATGCACTATATTCACAGTTTTGGTCTTAGGGGCAGAAGCCTTCTTGAATGTGCCCTCTGAAAACTGACCTATGACAACATTCATACTTTTCAACTCTTTCCGGATCAAACCCTTCATACACTCTTCTTACACTTATCTCAATGTTCCTATAGCCATGCATTTCATCTACAAACTTAAGCTTCCAACTGTTAATTGCATTGCTACACGAGGAAGTAAGAAAGATAAATAATGGAATCTAATCGCTGGTCGTCCAGGAAAAAAGCTTTGAATCTTAGACTTTCGTCATCTATAAGCAATAACACCCATGATAGACTGTCTGAGACTGAGTTGAAGAGTCGAAGATTAGCTAAGAATGGAATACGTCTACAGAATAAATTGAGGCTCGCCCGAGACCTCGAGCTTCAAGACCTCAAGTCTTACCACCTCAAGCCTCAAGACCTCAAGCCTTACGACCTCAAACTTCAAGACCTCAAGTCTTACTACCATTCGTGGACGACCTTTTCGCTGGAAATTTAACCTCTTTCAATGGTCTCTTCGACGCACAATGCTTTCTCGTTGTTCGAGAATAGAGAAATAGTGTGCGCAATGAACATTGAGAGAGGTAACGCTCCCTCTAAAATCGGGTTGGGCGCGATGCATAAAACGGGCGGTACACTGTCAAATTGAGGTGCTCTCTGGACATTTTGTTTTTTTTGTGAATTTTGGCTAAATCGAGTAAGCCTTGTCGCTAGCGACAATACCGTAAACGTTTGCGTGTCACTATCGACAATCAATCGGTGAGAGGCATAGATTCAATTACTGTTATCTAACATTCTTTAAAAAATACAGTATTGAAGCGCATGCGCTAAACCAAGCGCATGCGCTAAACCAATCATAATTATCCCTAGAAATCACTCATAAATAAAGTCTGAATGCGACAACAAGTAAAGCACGCATAATTCAAAGCGCAAAATTAGAGCAACCAAAAATCATGCAGTACATAATATTTGAATGGAAGAATAACACGGAAAGTACGTAAGCGGAAACTGTACTGTTACGCCTCCCACCTTACGTCGTTAGCTCCCATTAATGCGGTGTTACATTTACGCACACACGCCGTCTTACCGTTACGTTTGACGGTTTCGTTCGCTTAAACTCTGGTATTTTGCCACTTAAAGTCTACTTAAACTTTCCCACTTTGAGTAGACTTTAAGTAAACTTAAAGTGAGACGTAAGTCTACTTAAAGTGGTGTGGTATACTGTAATGCATTTCGTCAAATGTTCTTTCACTTAAAGTTTACTTAAAGTCTACTTAAAGTCTGTGACGTAGTTTAAGTAGACTTTAAGTGGCAAAATACCAGAGAAGGGGCCGATACCTTTGTCAGCGGTCTCTTCAACGCTCTACGCTCTCTCGTTGTTAGAGAACAGAGAAATAGTGTGCGCAATGAAAAACACTTGAGTTATGGGAGTAACGCAGCGCTGTGCATTTTGAAAAGACAAACGTGTAGCACTGTATTATCCTGTAAAAGTGTATCAAAATCGGCCCTTTCTGCCACTAGGAAATTTTTTTGTCTCCGATTTCGATGAAAAGCCTTTGATAGATGTGGTTGGGGGCCATGAAGGCCTACTTGATTGGGCCAAATCGCAGATCATAAATGTGATTACGGTGATAACACAATTTTACCCCCTGTTGCACATCAAAAAGCCATACCTTTTCACATAAATTTCAATGGAAATCGGATATAACTGCTTAAAAATCTCCATTTGCAATAGTCTGTGCGCAAAAAATCACAACATAATAGGGATCAAATGAACATATTTAGTAAGATCCCTGTTTTAAATCCAGTATAAAAACCAATTGATCTATGAAGATGCCCTGCAATTGCTCACCCACTCCGGTATTTCAAAACTTGAAGTGTACTCACACTTCCACTATAAGCAGACTTGTAAGTCTACTTAAAGTGAAAAAGTGACGTCACTCACTTGAAGTAGACTTAAAGTAAACTTCAAGTCTGTGACGTATTTTAAACAGACTTTAAATTTTGAAGAACCGGAGCATGTGCGAATGTGATAAAGTACGAGCTTGACTTTGTTTTCCTAGTGTATTAATATTTGTTTATAAGAAGAACTGTTAACTAACGATGTCAATTCATCTTCGATCCTATGTACTAAAGAATATTTTCATTGTGACCGCAATAAAATCACAAAAAAAACACATTTTGTATTTTCTTTAACATGGTCATTGCTCTGAGAAATTGTATACCTCCTTGTTCTTTTCTAAGGCTACTAAAAGGAAAAGAAAAGCAGTAAAACTCCAGTTATTTCACAAACTCTGTAGCCTCCTTCATCATACTTTTTTAGCGACTTTTGAATGTCATATACATACATGCGATGATTCTTAATCCCATTGTTTCAACGACCCCTTTGATTCTTCATAATTCCAGCCGATTTGTTATTTTAGATGACTTTTTGGTACACTCTCTGTCGCACCATCATTACCCTCGAAGGATTGGTTGGAATTCTCATAAACGCAACACTGGTCGTCATACTTGTGAGGCGTAGGCTGGCCCGAATCTCGGCGTCCTTCCAGATCGTCTTCCTTATTGCAACTTTACAAGGACTAGCCGCTGCTATATGCTATTTCATAACAGTCTGTGTGAGTTATGCTGTGTTCTCAATTCACGAAATGAAAAGAAAATTCACACAGATAAAAAAGTGTCCAAACACCACCAGCACAGAGTACCTATTGTGTGATATGTGGAATATGGTTCGTTGAACGGAATATTTTGCAGGTTCATGCATTCGAAAAGGGTGCATTTATCGGCGCCATGCTAGGACCTCTTACAGAAAACATGTCCCGAGAAGTGCAGAACCTGGTATATTTTACTGCCTATCGTGTTAGGGAAATTGCCAGCGTGCGGGCATTACTTTCATATGATTAAATCAATCAATACATCAATAAATCTTCAATACCAATATCTATATCTATAACTAATTAATAAATACATTCATTTAAGATGGTTTACTACCTCTGTGTTGTCATTTGTTCGGTATGGCAACTTGTGCCGCCTCCATGCATATTTCAATATCTATCTCTAACCAGGTACAGACCAGGGCAGTTCTGATAAAATATTAGGAAATTTCGGAAAATGGGAAAATCGGAAATCCTAGCCCTGATACAGATCACCGTGGGGCACGTTGTCACGACTAATTTTTTTTCCGTTGTATGAAAATAGTATAATAATCAACCACCATGGAAAACGAGTTTTGTACACACTTTTTGTAATTACACTCTCATTCAGGCCCAATTTGAGCACCGTAAATCGTTTCCTGATAGCCTATTCTCCAACTGTCTTCTTTGTTATCTATGATTTGGTATGTTTCTCTTATGGTTTCACAATTACAACGGTACACCAATTTGAATTCGGCGATTGAGTTTGCTGGACATAAAAGTAACTGTGGTTGGGACTTTTAAAAGAAAAAAAGCTATTTCGATATCTCTCTCGTACAAAAATAATAATTTGTATCTTGGAAATCGGTGTCATTTGCTCAAAATCAACTCAATCAGCGTCAAAATCGTTTGCATATTTTTTTGTTACAGATTGCAACACCGACACTCTTTCCCGTTCCTCAATATGAGCAAGCTATAAGGATCGACGTCAAAAACGCTTATAAATTCGATGAAAACGAGACTTTCCGAGTGTTCGGAGCTCCGTTTCTCGCGAATCCTCCACTAGTCAGATTCAAAAATTTCGGAATTTTACCGATTGTATATTTTTCAGAATAATTCTGGACTAATCGAGCTGGCCGTAATTTGCATCGGTGGTTCATATGTGATATGCTATGCCATCTTCTTAATTCTCAGTTTTAAGGTAGCTCGGTTTATTTATTAAAACGTATGAATAAAATTAATGAAGAATTTTTCAATAAGCGAAAATCTATCGATTTTAGATTCGTGCCAATTTGCGAAGATTCGGTATAGCACTGAGCGAGAAGACAATCAAGATGCAGAAAGCCTTCTTGAGGGTGCAGATGCTTCAGGTATTACCAATAATATTATATATTTATCGACGCGTTGATTGTAAAACAACAATACGAAACGGAACAGAATAATAATGTGCTTCAAGAGATGAAAATAGATGACTAGATGATTATCGCGTTTTCATGTTCATTCTTATCATTCTATTTCAGTTTATTAAGAGAGATGGCCGTTAAGACTCGACCTCCCCGGACACGTGAGCTAGCAATGAGAACTGGGAGTCCATACTTGGGTGTTAGGAGTGTCATCGGCCCTTATTACACAAAACAGCTGAAATTTCCTGTTTGTGCCCTCAGGCTATTAGAAAAATTAATTTCAAAAATAAACATTTAAAAATCATAATTTCTCAAATTGTTGAGATGAAGTCTAAATACCATTTGCGATGCGTTTAGGGTGCACAGTGCTTGCTAATTCACTATTAGCATCGAATGTGCGTTGATTCCTAAACCACTTTTTTGACTCAAAATTGTGGTTTTTCCGGACAAATCATCGATTGTTGTAGCCGCTGACAAACATTTCCGATCAGGTATTGTAGCCTAAGAAATTCTGCATCGATTTCACTTAAAACTAGGTTCTTCCCGTTAGAACATTTTTGCGAATTTTTCGCTCGAACTTCCGTCATAGATGGTTTTGCCGAACAAATGCTGTATTTTTCCAAACGATTTGTGCGGAATGTGGTCTGCTCAACGTTTAGAGGTGAGACGAGTAAAATGACACAAGAAGCGAATCAGTTGGATCAATTTGAAAATTTCGATTTTCATGACCCTGGGTCCGAATATTTCAAAATTTCTCAAGTTTGAAATGTTTTCATAGATGCGGCTTATTGTGAAGTACTAATGATGTAAGTAATATTCAGCCAATGCCCAATGGCTGATCTCTCCTTTCAACCATTTTTCGAAAATTTCGAGCTGAATGCGTGCGAAAATCAGAATTGTGGTTTAAAGGTGGTCCGGCGAATATTTTCGTGAACAAACTGTGAAGACAGAAATATAGCCAAAGTTATTCTGCATACCGTTCATAGATTATTTTATTCTAATTCAGCTCATTGATCGCTAGATTCATGAACGAATCATGCTTGATGTACAGGCAAATTCGCGAAATTTTGAAAATAAGAAAGTTTGGCAATAGGTTTCGAACCCGCGACGTTATGCTAGCTAGACAGCGCATTTACCACTATACCAAGGGATAGATGCCTGGCCACGTTAATTTGTTGCATATCACAAATCTCTTGCACAAATGATGTTACGTATTTGCATAGACATTCTAGGGCCTCCATCTTTAATCAGTTTCCAACTTGCTTTCTGTAACATTCTGTCATAGTACTTTACAATGTACATAATAAATATGAAAAACGTTTATTTTCGAAAATTCAAAAAAATTCAATTTGAGTGCCTACTTTCACGGCAAATTTCTGAATTTTTGCAGTTTGTCGACTCGAATGCTGCGACAATGAGCAAATGACAATGACAATGTGAAGTTTCATGATGAGTAAACATAGTAGAACTGAAATTCCGGCGTTCGGTTCACTTTTTTTTAAAAATCGATTTCCATGACCCCGGGTCATGGCAAAAAATATGAATTTTCGATAATTAACGATTTTCATATTGATTATGCACATTGCAAAGTACTTAGACAGAATGTTAGAGAAAGCAAGTTGGAAACTGATTCAAGCACAATTCTGACTTTTTCGCACGCATTCAGCATGAAACTTTTCGAAAAATGGTTGAAAGGAGAGATCAGCCATTGAGCATTGGCTGAATATTACTCACATCATTAGTACTTCACAATAAGCCGCATCTATGAAAACATTTCAAACTTGAGAAATTTTGAAATTTTCGGACCATGACCGGGTCGTGAAAATTGAAAATTTCAAATTGATCCAAGTGATTTGCTTCTTGTGTCATTTTACTCGTCTCACCTCTAAACTTTGGGTAGACCACAATTCCGCACCATTTGTTTGGAAAATACAGCATTTGTTCGGCAAAACCATCTAAGACGGAAGTTCGAGCGAAAAATTCGCAAAACGGTCTAACGGGAAGAACCTAGTTTTAAGTGAAATCGATGCAGAATTTCTTAGGCTACAATACCTGGTCGGAAATGTTTGTCAGCGGCTACAACAATCGATGATTTGTCCGGAAAAACCACAATTTTGAGTAAAAAAAAGTGGTTTAGGAATCAACGCACATTCGATGCTAATAGTGAATTAGCAAGCTCTGTGCACCCTAAACGCATCGCAAATGGTATTTAGACTTCATCTCAACAATTTGAGAAATTATGATTTTTAAAAGTTTATTTTTGAAATTAATTTTTCTAATACCCTGAGGGCACAAACAGGAAATTTCAGCTGTTTTATGTAATAAGGGCCGATGACACTCCTAACACCCAAGTATGGACTCCCAGTTATCATTGCTAGCGCACGTGTCCGGGGGTGGTCGAATATGATCGAGTCTTAGGGAACAGGCCTCTTAAAATTGCTCTCCAGCCTTATAGCCCTTTTCAGAGCTTTCTCCCGCTGGTGGTAACTACCTTTCCTGTAGTTTTCTTTCTCACTGCCCTGGTAACGGGAGCCGATCTGAGCTCGAAGGCTTGCGTCTTCAGTTTCGCACTTTGGAGCAATCCTTCTGTCCAGGTTTTCATTCACTAAAAGTCTTGTTTTCCACTTTTCGCAAAAGTATACATGTGATTAAGATTTAAAGGGGTTGACACCTTTATCAACGGTTTCTTCAACGCTCTACTCTCTCTCGTTGTTAGAGAACAGAGAAATAGTGTGCGCGATGAAGAGGCCATTGAGAGAGGTCACTTTCCCTTTAAATATAGTACTTACAATTTTCATCTCGAATCGTGTAGTGGATAATTGGTTCTTTTCGAGATATCATCTTGTTTGCCAATTCATAATTCAAAGGGAACAACGAAAAGTCTGTGAATATAATTATTTTTGTATCTCGATCCGATGTGTGCAACAAGTTTCTAATCCCATATGTGCCGCCAATTTTTCCCACACTGCATACCTTCCAAATTAGGGCTACATATTTTAGTGAAAAACACACCTTCAGAAGATATCAACAAATAGATCATTTTCAGGGACTGACCTATTTGATCTACACGTACAAGTTTTCGCAGAAACAATCGAGCCTTCCTTCAAAGGCATCCGCATCCAACGTCGTTTCGCGAAGATCTAACAAATTTTGACTATTGCGCGTATAATATGTACTCTCATAAGAAAATGACAAACGGGCTCTAAAGAACGGAAGTCGCTCAAAGGCTAGATCTCTCGATTGTCTTTCCGCTGCCTCTCATCTAACCCGGCAGACCTTCGCCGCGCGCTATTTGATAGTTTCTGAACCACGCAAAACAAGACATAGTCTCTTCTACAAATAAAACAAGCGATTTTTATACGCTCAATACACACTCACGGCAAATTCTCTCAGAGATAGGTTGTCTAACTTGACTACTAGAGTTGGCAATTCGGACGTTGCGGGCCCGCAAAGAAATTGGCTTTTCATTGCTAGTGATTGCGGGCCCGCAATGCGGTGTGAAATCATTGCGTCCCGCAATTTCGAATGGTGCGGTGTAAAATCATTGCGGGCCCGCAATGGCATTGCGGGCCCGCAAAGTCATTTTCTTCTTCTCTTCCTTCTCTCTTCATTCTCTCGGAGAGGAAAAGGACCTTGCGGGCCCGCAATGATTTACACCGCACCATTCGAGTTTGCGGGCACGCAATGAATTACACCGCTCTGCGGGCCCGCAATGAATAGTGCATTATTGCCAACTCTAATGACTACCATTGTGAAAGGCCTCTCAAAAAGTCTCCCAATACTCCAAACGCTCTCAAAAAGACACATTGGAGAAATTAACGGGACTTGTAGTAAGATAACTAAGTTATCTCACATTTGAAATCTTCTCAGATCGTTTTTAGATGTTTGCCGTGAGTTCAGAGTCGTTCGCATAAGCTACATAAGGAAAAAATAATATATATTTACTGTTCTAGTGCACCTAATTTTCATTGACGTTTTGTTATTGTACTGTTGTTCGTGTTAATAATAAGAATAATAATTATTATTAATCGAATTATTACATTATCATGTTATTATTGTATTGTGTATCATATACTAATTGAGCTGATCCATAGAATTTATTGGTGTGTTTGTATAGAATATGGCATTTAAATATATTTATTATGGTTTTTAGTAGCATAAACAGAAAAAGGATACAGTATTTGAAAGTGCATCCTTGTAATTAGAGATTTTATAGAGCACGTATCGAAATATTTTAATAGCCTCTAATGAGTACAGTGAAATGTGAAAACAACAGCACCATAAGAAATAAGAAATAAGAAATCACAAACCACATGATTTTCTTCATTTATTTTGATAAATGTCATGTTGGTGTCTCTTATAGTTATGATGGAAAGAAAAATGATAAAACTAATGGATTTTCTCAGAAGTAGACCCTTGTGTTTGCATGACTGGCTCCCACAACGATTAACACGAAGAACATTGTTTGTATAGTATGGAAATTAATGTTAGGGGGAATGGGAAATTGCGAGAGTCAGGCTTCAAATCGGATTGGCACTTTCTACTTGCCTTTAAAGTTGTACTTTCAATACGCACACGTTAGCTCAAAATGCGAGAGAGAAAATTTAAGATTCGAAATAGTTCAATAATTGATCTCGTGTCAATAAGGTTTAAAAAACTGATCAGAAATATGTATACAGAGATTAAATTTGCCGAATGGCGTTAGTTGGCGAACGATTTGCCCGTATTCAGACAAATGCTAGCCTGTATAGGGGGAAATCCGTCGAAATATGCCTCTCCCAATCACATTATGACAATGGTTCTCTGAATACGGGAGAGACATATCACAATGCCGGAACCCCAGATTGGAATGTTTCAAACTCACACGAATAATAACTATACATCTAATTTATTCACGGCAACACACATCGACTACAATCATGGTCTAAATAGGAATATAGTGGAGGGGCGAAATATAAAAGATAAGATACTAAAAATTAGGGGTCAGAGCAAGAGGTGTAAACCACCTCTTGCATGGCCGGAATCTCTCTCTCTGGAAAGAGAGGAGAGAGGGAGTTGTAATGAGGGGGGGGGGGGTTCAATCTCTGACGCTATCTACTTGGAAACAAACTAGACTAAGTATATTAATACATTACACCGTGATTTTTGGAATACCATTTGCCCGACTTTGGGCAAATCGTGCACACAAGTAGCGTAATTTGGCAAATCTATTACCCATATTTGGGCAAGTTTGCTCTCACTATCAGTGTATTTGAAAGCTTGCAACAACTCTCTTGGAAGAAGTCGGATTTCTCCAGCTTCTACTCCAAATCATGTACGAGGTTTCCGAACTAGAGTATATTGCTTTGAAAGGCTAAAAAACTCATTATAGAGTTTTTTTTCAACATTTATCAGGCGGATGAAATTATCAAAACTTCCAATTTCAAGTATATTTGGTTTGGGAAAGGCTTCAACGTAACAAACAGCAGATTTTTAGCTGTTCTCCTTTCGAGGGAATTTTTATGATATAAGATTTATATATTTCGAATCATATTTTCATATGAGATCTACTTTTTTTGCGTTTTCTGGTCTCAACAATATTTAGAGCTGTATACGATTTTTTCATTAAATTAGGGTAAAATATAAAAAAAAAAGGATCGAATTTGCATACATACGTCCAACCGCATTGGCGTTGTCTATTATGCAGACACCATTCGAACAGACGTATCCTGGCTGGCAGAGTCCGCTGACACAGACTAAAAAAAATGTTTTTTTTTTCTTTTATTTAAAAAAAATAAAATGTCCCTAATTATCGTAACCATTACTCTACATATAATCATCCTAATTTTCTTAACGAGTAGGTCTCTAACAAGGGAACCGCAAAACTCGGGGACGATCAGGGTAAAATTCGTTGACACAGTTCGACTAGGACCTCCCCCCCCCAGGGGGCCGCAGAATTTTTTTGATATGTCCCCATATTTATATAGAACCCTTGGACACTTTCTCGCATTAACTATTTGAGTGTTTGACACTATTACCTTGTTCTCGCGCCCAAATTTCATTTTCATAATCGATTTTCGGTACCAAGGAAGCAAATATGGGGACATTTCAAAACAGTTCTGGGACCTCCTGGGCGGTCCTTTTCGGCATGTCTCAACGAATTTTGCATTGATCGTTCCCGACTTTTGCGGTTCCCTTGCAAGCATAGAACATAGAACTCTTATTATTTGTTATAATCTTGTACTAGTTACCACATATCAAGGTATCAAACAATTATTATTATGCTCTGCCAAAAATAAGTATTGAGAAAAATATATATATTGAGCGTATAAAAATCACTTGTTTTATTTGTAGAAGAGACTTTCTTGCTTTGCTTGGTTCAGAAACTATACCGATCTCTTTTATATGAGAGGAATTGCGAGAAAATCGACCGTTTCGGAGGGTCCGCGAACATAGAAAATTCGACCCCCTGAAAGATTCAGATTAAGTACTTTGAATGATGCTCTATCGAACTGCGTTGGCCGAATTTGCATATCTGCTCTCATTTTCGAGTAGCGGTAGGTCCAAGTTCGCAGGTACGGTATTTTTGGCTCGAGTGTGCGTCAGAAAAATGATCATAACTCCGTTCAAAATAATGATAGACAATTTTCAGAAAAAGCATCGAAAGAGGAGATCTTGTTCAACATTTCCCAGTTGATGACGTCATTTGTCGACCATGCGCCGGTGCGGGGCGGTCGGTTTTATGAAAAAGTGACGTAACTTTCCTAATCGGAAAAAGTGAACTTTTCTTCTATGCGCGTTTTGTTGCACCCATATGTGTCTAAAAATGACCCAAGTTTTAGAGGATTTGAGAAATGCAAACAAAAAAAGCGTTGATTTTAGTAACGCGACCTCGTACCTGCCAAAGGAAAGAACGGCTTATTCCTTTATCAAGAAACAGCAAAGGAACTTAAATGACTCAAATCAATTGATCTCTCACCTTCCCCCCATCCCCATCCACCTCTTTTAATAATTTTATTCTTTCACATATTTTTTTGCACTCGAACACTTTGTACTTTTTGAAACACCCTTGCGGTGTACGATAAATAAATAAATAAAATAAGCAAAATCATTCGAGGCGTCGAGGTAAAGAGGTACCATTGTAAAACACCGAGTGGGTTCGAACCCCGGTTCCATCCAAATCTTTTGCTGATTTTTACAGACACAGAAAACGTGTTCCAAGGAATTTTTTAGTGCTAAGCATAATGAAACAAGTTGTTTTGAGTCATTCTGAGCTGGAAACGTTCATTTTATGGCAAAACATCGCGCGGAGTTGGGGCGCGCGCGTGTAATCTCGATGGCGGATATCTCGGCTCTAAGAGCAGGTAGTCCTTCACTTCCAAAAACATAAATGTTCAAAAACATTATAAGAAATATTATAAAGATTAATTAACATTACTGAAACGTTTTTTCCTTATTTATTTATCGTGCACCGCAAGGGTGTTTCAACAAGTACAAAGTGTTCGAGTGCAAAAAAAATATGTGAAAGAATAAAATTATTAAAAGAGGTGGATGGGGATGGGGAGAAGGTGAGAGATCAATTGATTTACTAAACATAGTAATAGTAATAGTAACATAGTAACATGATACAACGGATGTCTTTGTAATATGTTATTTCAATGTTAATTGTTTTCAATTATGACTTATTTCTCTAATAAATGTATCTTATCTAACATTAGTTTCCACATTGTACTTCATCATTCCTTGAAGAGAGAGAGAGAGAGAGAGAGAGAGAGAGAGAGCGAGGAAGGTTTGGGGGGGGGGGGCTCACACTCGTTCTTTGTTGTTCAAATGCAACTCTGTTCGCTCAGAGTTTTCTAACATCTCCATTTCGTGTAGTTGCCAGATGTTAGTCTCTCTTCTCCTTTTTTCTCTCCCTGACTGTTCACAAAAGAGCGTGTGGGAGTGAGAGAGCGGATGATGAGCAGTTGCACGGAGTTGGGGCGCGCGCGTGTAATCTCGATGGCGGATATCTCGGCTCTAAGAGCAGGTAGGCCTTCACTTCCAAAAACATAAATGTTCAAAAACATTATAAGAAATATTATAAAGATTAATTAACATTACTGAAACGTTTTTTCCACGTGGAAACGCAAAATATGGTTTTTCTCAAAATTTTCGGAACTCGGTGATTTTGTGTTTCAAATAACTGTCATATATGGGTATTTTGAGCTCGTAATGCTTTTTCGGATTTTTTGAGTCATTTAAGTTCCTTTGCTGTTTCTTGATAAAGGAATAAGCCGTTCTTTCCTTTGGCAGGTCCGAGGTCGCGTTACTAAAATCAACGCTTTTTTTGTTTGCATTTCTCAAATCCTCTAAAACTTGGGTCATTTTTAGACACATATGGGTGCAACAAAACGCGCATAGAAGAAAAGTTCACTTTTTCCGATTAGGAAAGTTACGTCACTTTTTCATAAAACCGACCGCCCCGCACCGGCGCATGGTCGACAAATGACGTCATCAACTGGGAAATGTTGAACAAGATCTCCTCTTTCGATGCTTTTTCTGAAAATTGTCTATCATTATTTTGAACGGAGTTATGATCATTTTTCTGACGCACACTCGAGCCAAAAATACCGTACCTGCAAACTTGGACCTACCGCTACTCGAAAATGAGAGCAGATATGCAAATTCGACCAACGCAGTTCGATAGAGCATCATTCAAAGTACTTAATCTGAATTTTTCAGGGGGTCGAAATTTCTATGTCCGGGGGTGGTCGAACCTCTGGCGATTCCTCTCATATATCATATATCGCGCGGCGATGGTCAGCCGGGTTAGAGAGAGGCAGCGGAGAGACAATCGAGAGGCGAGGCGAGATGTAGAAGGCTACATCTCGCCCGCCTCTCGATTGTGTCTTCCGTTCGTTAGCACCGTTTGTCATTTTCTTATGCAAGTACATTTTATACGCACAATACCTCCAATGTTTTCCAATACACACTCGTTTGCCATGCAGTTATATGAAACTGGGCAATAGCCCGAGATGCAAGCTGAAAAATAAAAAAAAATGTAATTAATAAAATGCAAGATTACGACATGCAGTCCCGCAGAATTCGCCATCTTGCAAATTTCATTATCTTCATACCATTATGTATTATGCCACTTTTATTTTACATGTCTCAGATACTTTTTGTGTATATGAATTATGAATATTAAAATATCGCACTATGAAACAAGAAATATTTTGATTTTCGCGTTACGGTGGCGTCGTGGTGTTTTTTTTTCAAAAATTACAATTCAATAATTTAAAACATTTTGTTTATTCATGTACAATTGATGCACATGAATTATGTGATTGCATTTTCAAAATCGCTAATGCCTAGTTCGTTTCGGAATAATTTTTGTGTAACGTTAAATCTATCATAATCGTCTAAGAGAGGGACCATTGTGTCCTGGGAGAGTCCCTTCCAACCCTCGCATACCATCCGACCAAGTCCCCTATGCAAATCTATATCAGTCAGACATATTTTTGAAATTTTTGAAACCTTATCTCTCGTTACCATCATTTGTCTCGTTTCGTGCATACGCACGATGATAATATATATAATGATGGCTTAATGTGTCTACAAAAACAGCATACGTCCGGCTGCAAGGCCTGCAGCGCAGCCGGAAATTACAATAGAGAAGACGATGCTTATCGCTGAACCACAATGTTCTATAGACTGTGAAAGCCAAAACGACCGCTCAACATAGAAACTCTCTCAAATGCAATCGTCTTTCGCTTGTCTCGCTATGGAAACAAAATGGCTTGAACCAGAATACTGTGGAACGCATTCTGAAAGTGGTCATTCCTGTATTTATTTATTATCCTTGAAATAAAATGAGCAGAACTAAGAAGCCTAAGCGTAAGGGTGCAAAAGGGTAGGTGGTATTTCCGTTGCAAAGGAAATTATGCCGATCTTTTAAAAAATTTTTTTTTGGAAATGAATATTGTGTCGAAAATTCATCCCGACAACTCATCCCATCATCCACGCACATGGGGAATATTCTAAAGCGTATTACTTCTTTTTTCTCGTTAGCACACTCTTTTAAAGGCAGCCTCTCCATTGGCAATACTCTCTCACTGACCGAGAAAGCGAGAGAGTGTTACCAGAGCGTTTCAAATTAGCTTGTGGTTTGCCTTTGACCCACGTTACATTTCAGGGATCGAATTGCGAGTGAAATAAAATAATCGCTCAAACGGAAACGTGAAAGAAATATTGAAAAAAATTTTTTCATGCCTTACCATGAGCGTTCGACTTTTATATGATATTAATTCAGGCGAGAAGATTAGAGGCACAATTTTTTTTGGAGCAGCTGGGCTAACATATCAATATCAGATATGTCTTTCGATTCGTGCGATGAATCTGTATCACTCTATCCGAACAGTCTTATTACGAAAAAACTCGAAATCCAAAGAATGAAAGAATCTTGATATAATTTAGTGTTTAAAATACAATTTTTAATCAGCTCTTTGCCGATTTTTCGGGGGAGGGGGGGGAGGTGGGGATTTCATAATTTGAACAATTTCTAGTAGAATATACCCTGATATTATATTAAATATAATATTTATTGCATTAATGCCTCAATATACCTCAAAATATATACCTCAAAATAAAGTTGCAATCCTAATGTATCAATTGTGTCTCTGCTTTGATCGGATGAAATACTTGCACATATTTTGCAATGACTTCGTTTCAAATGATCAACACTTATATTCTCCTAGCTGCTTCCATGAATAATAGAAATTCTCAGTGGCACCGGAATCGCGTTTGGCCAGCTGCTATGAAGCGAACGTTGGTCAACCTACGCATCAATCAGAGAATCGTAATCTGTTTCATCATGAGTCTGCAGAGTGGGAGAGTGGGACCAATCGGAGTAGCATAAATATATAATATGCAGATCTTAATTTAATTCAATTAAATTTATCATACATTGAATAAATGTGACAACAAGTGATAAATAGATAGTCTTGAGCGAGTTTACATAGTATAGTTGTTTTTCCTTACAATGGAACCATAATGCATTCCCGTGGCGATATGACTAGTGACATATACCATTCGAATCAGTATCCGATTCTGATAAGACACCGTTAATAAGCAATGTCAAAAGTTTAAGAGCTTCGGGAAAATCGATAATGAATATCGCACAAATCCGAGCCAATTAAGATCAACTCGGCTTTGAGATCCTATCTCACCGGCCCTTGTGGTGTAGTGGATAAGGCGCTCGCATTTCATTTTGTAGGTACATGGTTCGATGCCTGGTATGCGATACTTTTTTTGCTGATTTTTTTCAAGACTGAATAAAAGTAATAAACTTTTTATGCCGTTAGCATTTGTGCCATGATACATATCACTACATATCAAACACAAAAGCGCGCAAGAGATCAGAGGTTAAGCAGCCGATCGATAATGATCTACAAAGGATAACAATGAAACAATAGACCTGAACTTTTGAACTTGAAAAAATCAGCAAAAAAAGTATCGCATACCAGGCACCATATACTTACAAAATGAAACCATATACTTACAAAATGAAATGCGAGCGCCTTATCCACTACACCACAAGGGTCAGTGAGATAGGAGCTCAAAGCCGAGTTGATCTTAATTGGCTCGGATTTGTGCGATTTTCATTATCGTTTTTCTCGAAGCTCTTAAACTTTTGACATTGCTTATTAACGGTGTCTTATCAGAATCGGATACTGATTCGAATGGTATATGTCACTAGTCATATCGCCACGGGAATGCATTATGGTTCCCTTGTTAGAACATTACAGGTTGCCAATATAATATATGCATTCGTATTGTGAAACTGACAAGATCTCTAACTTCTAAAGCACTAGGTCGCGGATGAGAGCTGGCGAATAATAACCGACTGGATGATAACCATTTGCATATGAGAGAAACGCGCTAATGAATAGACAAAGTAGGGTTATCATCCAGTCGGTTATTATTCATGGGTTTTCATTCGAAATATCGCCACTTCTCCATTCCTCGCAATCGTTCTTCAGATATTTTTTTTTAATTTGTTTTTTTTTTGTTTATTATCGATTCAATTTTCTCGTACTAGTTCTGACTGTTCGTTATTAACACGAGGTTCATTGGCATTACTATGTGGTTGATGGTGCTATGTACCTTCGTCTGAGCCTAAGTGACGATGATTTATTTAAATATTTATATATTTATTTATTTATCGAACACCGCAAGGGTGTTTCAACAAGTACAAAGTGTTCGACTGCAAGAAAAAATATGTGAAAGAATAAAATTATTAAAAGAGAGGTGGATGGGCATGGGGTTAAAGGGAGACTGCCATTCAAAAATCTCTCATCAATATCATTTAATCTTATGCTAACTAGGCAATGTAAAGTAAAAAGAATTTTTTTTGAAACGTTTAGATGTTTTTTTTTGAAACTTTTTTTACAATAATTTGTTCCGATGTGCACAGATCATGTACGGCCGAAGCCGATAAAACAAAGAAGTCGCATGATCACGCGCTTCAGATCACTGTATAATTCGTTCAGAATTTTTTATATTTTTTTTCAGTGAGAGATCAATTGATCACGCCATCTGATGATCCGGATTGATGTTGAATCCAGACGACGTCGAGATCACGTTTTCAGTCATTTCTCGTTATGTGAAAGCCCCCGGGCAAAAATCGCCTGTATAATACATTTTTCATGAAAAAGTTTCCTGAAACTTTTTAGAAATGCATTTTTCTCAAAGGCAAAAGTGAGTGAGCGAGATACACAGATCGTACGGGTCAGATATTTTTATTATTATTATCATTATTATTATTGTTATCATTATTATTATTATTATTATTATTATTATTATTATTATTATTATTTATATTATTATTATTATTATTATTATTATTATTATTATTATTATTATTATTATTATTATTATTATTATTATTATTATTTCCGGCATGCTGCAAGGTTCATTGACCAATTTAGACGCTTAAAACGAGCTAATTTGAAACTCTCCGCTCTGGCCACACTGTCTCGCTCCTTCTACGAGAGAGTATTGCCAATGCGGAGAGCAAAAGTAGCTTGGGATGTGCCTTTAAAAGGAGCAAGCATCCTAAAATTTTCAATTTGGAATAGTTAGAATAATTGGTCTCGTATAAATAAGCTTGAAAACTGAACAGAAATATCTATTTGAAAGTTTGCAACGACGCTCGAAGAATTTTGATTGCTGCAGCCTGTTTCAAATCATGGTCGAGGTTTCCGAGCTACAGTACAGCCCCGCAGAATCTCCCTTCGTGCATGTGATCCCGGGGATCCCCGGGATCCCCCCGTGCTCCTCGAATTTTTGTGCTGTGAATATTGAATATCAGGTGTGACAATTGTTACTATTCTTTTTCTCTTTACTTGAACTATTTTATCAAGAAAAGTTTGGAATTCTATCAATTACGTAGCCCGAGAACAGATATAGAAATTATTAATTTTTAGCAAATGCCGCGCGAAAATCTTGTGGAACTCGCGCACGTTCGGCTTTATTAATCTCAAAGTGACTTTTTTCGGCATTTATATTTCTTAGCATAATTTAATTGACAAGCAGTAAAAAATTCCAAACTTTTCTTGATAAAATAGTTCAAGTAAAGAGGAAAACAATAGTAACAATTGTCACACCTGATATTCAATATTCACGGCACAAAAATTCGAGGAGCACGGGGGGATCCCGGGGATCCCCGGGATCACATGCACGAAAGGAGATTCTGCGGGGCTGTATACTCCATTGAAAAGCTCAAAAGGACTCATCATAGAGGGTTTTTTTTGTTATCTGCCAGAGCGGATGGAATTATCATCAAAACTTATAATTTCAAGTTTTCTCCTGAGAGCAATTAGGAAAAGGCTCCCGCGCAATGGAGTAGACTGTAGCTTTTTAACGGTTACGAGAATTTTTCTGATATAAGATTTATAAATTTCGAATAAGATTTTTTTTCGTGGTCACTTTAACAATGAAACTTTAGATCTATATCGATTTAAATTTAATTAGGATGAAATAAATATGTAATGATCGAATTTTCATACGTCCAATAGCATTTTTCATTGAAATTGTGCACAATCCATTCATACACTCGTAACCTGGCGGGCAGAATCCGACGACACAAACTGAAAATATTGTTTTATTTTTTTAATTAAAAAAAATTAAAATAAGGAAAAAATAACTGTACAAGAATGAAAAAAGAGCGTTTGTTCAACATATTGCTGTGTCCTAATGTTCGTTGAGTATCCGCATAATAAAGTATTATTGTCCGTATAAGATGTACTTGTGAGCATGCCTTGCTACTCGCTGCTAAACACAGAAATATGCCATTGTTTTTATCTCCAATCCCTCCTCACTCTCTCTCTTTCTCTGATCTAGATACCTACTATCTCGCTTGGGCTCTCTATGTAAATATAGAAAAGACGTGGTGGCTACTTTCGTTCCAAATAAACAAGTGTATTTCATACGGTCAATATTATTATTATTGTGCCTTCCCTAAAATACACGCCTATAGTGTTATATCTCAACCCACTAAGTACTTGACATCATTATCAAATAAATTTTCATATATCATCCCGCATTTCATTATTATTTGATTAATACGTATAAATATTATTATTATACCTCCTATGTTTATCGGAAATCAGGCGTTTCCCATGCATTCATATGAACTTTGGCAATAGCCCGAGATGCAAGCTGAAGAATAAAGTGTAATTAATAAATTGTAACATAAATTAAATGACATTATCGCTATACCATAATGTGTTATGGTTGTTTTATTTTAGGTTTCCAGATACATTTTTGTAGAGCCATTAGGTCATGTGCCTACACACGAGAAAAAATATATAGAAAAAAAATGTTTATGCGAATTATAAATATTAAAAATATGGAAAAAAATTTTAAAAAAACATGACGGTATCGCGGTTGAATTCTTTTTTAAATTATAATTCATTAATTTAAAATTTTATATTTTGTATATTTTTGCTCATGCACATGATTCTCCGAGAATGTACACCTATCTAAAAATTTTATCATACTATGGAACTAAAACAGTGAAACAATAAAATTTCATAAATTATCCTATCCTACCTATTATTTGTTCTATCCCATCTATTATTTGATAACAAGAAATATTTTTTGTCTGACATGGACAGCTTTATTTGAAAGCAATGGCTAACATTTGAAAAAAATATTCCCTTAATTTTAAGATGAACAATGCGATTGCATTTTCAGAATCGTTTCGGAAATCTTAATGTATTATGATAGCTTTATTATAATGATGACATTATGTGTCTTTATCTAACAGCATACGTCCGATTGCAAGGTCAGCAGCGCAGCAGGCAAATAGAATGGAGAAGACGATGAGGATCGCGGAACGTATTCTGAAAGTGATTCGAAATTCATTCTTGTATTTATTTATTTTCATCAAATAAAATGAGCAGAAGTAAATGACATAAGCGTAAGGGTGCTAAAGGGTAGGTGGTATTCCCGATTTTTTTATTTATAGGTTTTCAAAATAATGCCGTTTAAAAAAATATTTTTGAAAATTAATGTTGCATCTCCGCAAGCGAAGTTTAAACTCATTACATCGTCCTATTTTTCGTTATCTGAGACAGACCATGAAAGTGAGAGAGTGTCGACAGAACGGAGAGTTTCAAATTAGTTTTGGGTTTGTATAACGCGCAATACTTTTCAGGGATCGAATAGCGAGATAATAATCACCCTAGCGGAAACGTAGGCGTAATATTGAAAAAAAAGTGTTTGATGCCTGAACATGGGCATTCGTTCGAATTTTATATGATATTAATTCAGGCGAGAAGATTAGAGAGGCACAATTTTGAACGTTTTGAACAGCTGGACTAACAGGCGATTATATTATACAGTGGTGCACGTTAGCCTTCTCAATAGGCTCCACGAGGCATAGCGCCGCACTATGCCCCACCACGCCTGCTGGTGTTTTTCTCGATGAACAAAGAGTTAAAAATTATGTTTATAGTAGCGATCGCATACCTGTTTGGGAGGCTAAAATATGCCATAGTAACCAAAATTTTTGGTTCTGTCTGAATAGTTTTTGTCCAAAATTCGTATTTTTGTAATTTTGAAAAATTAAATATTCCCGCGCAAAAACAACGAGCGGTAAATTCAAATTTAAGCGGGAATTCAAATTATTATTATGGTGTGATAATTTTGATAATTTTGGAAAAAAAACTATTCAGACACAACTAAAAATTTTGTTACTGTGGCATAGTTTAGCCTCCTAAACAGGTAATCGATCGCTACTATAAATATATTTTTTAACTCTTTATTCATCGAGAAAAACTCCAGGCGTGGTGCGGCGTTATGCCGTGTGGAGCCTGTTGAAAAGGGGGCGCCCGTTTCGGCAACGGGTTATAAATCGGTTGGGAGAAGGTCTATGGAAACAAAAGTTGTACCATTGTTATCAGTAGTGATGTACGGTATTGTGCTACCGCAACCGTCGGGAATCGTGAACTGATTTTTTAGTCGACCCATGCCACGGGGTTCATGGTTGAAAATGACCGAAGTCGAAAAATTTATGACGGCCCGAGTTCAAATACTAGTTGCCATAATATCAATAGTGAGACAACTTTATCTTTCTGGTTACCGTAACCCGAAGTACCGTAATCAAACCGGGATTTGAAGTGCATTTCGCCATATTATTGCAGGTTACGGTAGATTACGGTAGTACGGATTACGGTATCCAAAAAGATAAAAGTTGGCTCACTATTGATATAATTGCAATTAGTATTTGGTCTCGCGTCATCATGAATTTTTCGACTTGGCCATTTTCAACCATGAACCCGGGTCGGTTAAAAAAAATCAGTTCGCGATTCCAGACGGTTACGGTAGTCTAATACCGTACATCCCTACTGATAACAATGCTACAACTTATGTTTCCATAGACCATCTCCCAACCGATTTATAACTCGTTGCCGAAACGGGCGCCCCCCGTTGAAAAGGCTTACGCACCACCACCACTGTATTAAACCGCCGACCTATTGCGCATTTCACAATGTCAACTTTCGCTTCCCTCCTTGCGCGAAAGTAAATCGCGATCGTGCACAACAGTAAGTAAATATCGAGATGGCAAAAAAGAATAACTACAATCTTGATATATAAATTATTTATTGTTCAAAAGACAATTTGTTAATCTTTTGCCGATGTTTTGCGTGATTTCATGATTCTAATAGAGTGTACCAATATTTATTAAATATATTATTATTTATTGCATTAATAGTTTCATGTTGAGTACGGTCTTGGCCAGAAGAAAAATCTATTTTGGTTTTTATAGCAAACTTTTCTTTTAGTCATCCGACCATTTTGAAATTTTTCTATGATGTGCTCATACATATTTCACAATGTACACCGAGGCATAAGGCAGGGATTTCAATTTCAACGGCTTCCTGGTTACAGTATCCCAAAATGAATTGCTCATGTTGAAGCTTTTCTCAATATTTTTTCTCCTTTTCGGTTTTTTTTCGCGAATAAAAAAATCAATAAAGAAATCAATTAAACAAATTTATTAATGACATTTAACATGTTAACAAAATAATTGATTAAATAACTGTCAAAGTGGAAAACTGACTTGGGAGACGTTTGTGCAACTATTCAAGTACAAATCAATTATAACAAACTGTTGACTAAATAACAACTAGGTTTTATTTTTTTTCTCTCAGTAAGGCTGGCAAGCCTCCTACTTGTTGGCGAGATGATCTGATGAAAAGAATTGGACGAGACTGGTAGAACTCTCCCAATAGTTCGCGACTATCCTGATAAATTTGTTGATTGATTGATGAAGTATGTCATACTCATGTACAATCATACTCATGCTGATAAAGCATAAACAGAGCTCGTAATATTAATATTACGAGCAAAATTGAATCGATAATCAACAAAATAAATATTTAAAAATATTATGGTTGAAGAATGGAGACGTAGAGAGATCTTTCACAGTACAAATGCATTTATTATATTCGCGACCTGTAATGTTCTGGGAAAAAACTGTACAATGGAAAGTCGTGATCAGCATATTATCGATTATTTATACAAAAGAGTGTGACTCTGATTGGTGCAACTATGCTGAATCATGATATTCCGTTGCTCTGATTGATGCGTAGTTTGGCACCAACGTTCCCTTCATGGCAGCTGACCAAACACACAATTCCGGTGCCATTGAGAATTTATATTATTCATGAAAGCAGCTAGGAAAATATATGTGTTGATCATTTGAAAAGAAGTTGTTGCGAAATATGTGGAAGTATTTTGTTAGACGTAGCGGCGGAAGCACCATGAAACACACTACTTGCTATATTACTAAGATTACCATATTACATTATTAATGTGCATGCATATCTTGTAATTGTACACTTTAACTAAATATGAATCCTTTCATGCAATAAACAAATATTATACACATATTAGATATTAGAAATTACATTATTAGATATTAGAAATTGCTCAAGTTATGAAATCCACAAAACATCGGTAAAAGATTCACAGTATTCTGGCCCAAGACATTTTTCTTCCAAAGCAAGACGAAGGAGAGACCATTGTATTCGAGAGAGTTTATGTGTTGAGCGGTCGTTCTTGCTTTGAAAGTCATGAGAACGCTGTGGATTAGCTAATTTTCATGATTTATTTTAAATATTTCACAATTAATTCATAGAGGGAATGAGCAATCTGAAATACGTTTCTAGTTTAATATAATATAATCGTATGTTAGCCCAGCTTTTCCACACGTTCAAAATTCTGCCTCTTTGATCTTCTCGCCTGAAATTCCATATAAAAGTCGAGCAAAATGCTCACAGTTAGGCATATTTTTTTTCAATATTTCGTTTACGTTTCCACTAGGACGATTATTTTATTTCACTTGCTATTCGATCCCTGAAAAGTATTGTGATTCAAAGGCCAACCAAAAGGTAATTTTAAACTCTCCGCTCTGGCAACACTCTCTCGCTTTTCGTCTGTGAGAGTATTTCCAATGAGAAAAGTACCTTTAAAAGAGTAAGCTAAAAAATAATTTCAAGAACTGCGCTTTAGAATATTCCTCATGTGTGTCGACGATGGGATGAGTTTTAGCTTAATTTGCGGAGACGCATCATTCATTTCCAAAAAAAAAGAAAATAGATCGAAAATAGATACTTGTGAAAACCTTATGCTAAGGAAATCCATCCACCCCTTTCGTATCCTTATGAAAAAAAGTTCACTTTCAGAATGCGTTCTGCTATCCTCATTGTTGCCTTCTCCATTCTCGCTGCTGTCTTCGCTCAAGAACCGACAATCGGACGTAGGCAGATTTTATAGACATCATTATTTATAAAAGTCATCACACAACAAGTGGGCATTAGCGATTTCGAAAAAAAGCCAGCACATAATTTATCGTAAAATTAAGGGCTAAACTGGAACACTGTAGACCACATCCTCATGTATACAAAAACTCTTTCTCCGAAATTTTGCATTTTAGAATTTCGGAGGTTGCTCTATGCTTTTATTTTATTATAGTTGCTACGTTTTTGCAGAGCATTTGCGCAAAATGTTTGAAATTAATGAATTATAATGCTTAAATTACAGCCGCAATTTATTAATTACACTTTATTATTCAGCTTGCACCTCGGGCTATTGCCCAGGTTCATATCAATGCGTGGCAGGCCAATGTGTATTGGAAACCATTGGAGGTATAATAATAATAATAATAATAATAATAATAATAATAATAATAATAATAATAATAATAATAATAATAATAATAATAATATTTATAACAGAAAACAACGAATAAAATATTGCTTTATAATTAAAGTTATATCGTCATTATCTATTGATTCAACCTTACTACCTCGTTGTGGTATTGTATTTATGTGTCCCTAATGCATGCCTCTATGTATCTCGTAATCATTCTTACCTGAAACGCACATAAAGATATTATTAATTATTAGTAATATTAATTAACAAAATAGAATGAATCAATCGAGAAGATGACAACGGTTGTTGATTAGCATATTGTGCGATACGCCCTTATTTTGATTTTTTAAACAAATTAAAACATTTTTTTTTCAGGCTGTGTCTGGGGAATGTGCCCTCAGGGCTACAGCTGTACGAATGAACTGTGCACAATTGCATACGAAAAGATTATTGGAGGTATTTAATAATATTTAATAATATTTAATAATATTTAATAATATTTAATAATATTTAATAATATTTAATAATATTTAATAATATTTAATAATATTTAATAATATTTATTTATGTGGTGACAGTGGCGGAAAACAAATACAAATAGGGTGAAATCTATAGGGCACATAAAATACTATGTCGCAACTGTGGCAACATAAGACAATAGAGTGATAGATTACAAATTGGACAGATTCAACGAAGATTTAACAGATTCAACGAAGATTTAACAGATTCATAGTATGTAAATTCGATCATTACATTTTTATTTCGCCCTAATACCGCCTCCGCCTCACCAAGGCGCCCGAAAGGGGAATTGGTAGTGACTAGATCATGCGGTAAAGTAGGTCCGAAGAAGAGATTAGGCCCTCCGGACTGAATTGGCCTTGAAATATCACTGGCCTAGCAGTGATAACCCGCAGGACTTCGTGTGCCTTGAATAACGGGTTGTACCAACGGGTTGTACCTTTACCTTTTTTTTTTTTACCTAATTAAATTTAGCTCGGTAAAGATGCAAAAATTTTGAATGTTAAATGGGCCAGGAAATGAAAAACAAGTTGATCTCAACTACTCACAACTATCTGCTGCTTACCCCTACCACATAATTATTTAACTTTTATGCCTTGATTTGAGCAGGAATCCAACTTCTTCCAAGAGGGTTGTTGCAACAAAAACTTTGAAATACATTTTTGATCATTTTTTTGAGCTTATTTACATGAGTTTTATCAATTATTAAAACTATCTCAAATTTGTGGACGCTTGCTCGCTTTAAGCAATGCTGGTTTAAATAAGTCAATGGACATTACTAGTTAACACTTTTGACTTACTATTACCCAATTATATGAATACATTTGTTAAACTATGATCTATATGACTCTGCTCTATTAAATTGCACCACCTAGCGATGATCGCTTGACGTGATAAATTTATTATTATTATTATTATTATCATTATTATTATTATTATTATTACTATTATTATTATTATCATTATTATAATTATTAAATTGCAGCATGCTTCAATGGCATGTGCCCACCTGGATCCGTCTGTCAGAATAACATCTGCTTCGCGACCAACTAAATCGATTTTTAAATCAAACTAAATCGTTAATTAAATCTTCCGCTAAAATGTATCGGTGTCATTCTTCGATCGAACCGTCCTTATCGTAAATCGTGATAAAGATTTGCTCATCAACGCCTCGACTTTTGCACGGCACTGTAGCTACATTTCGATTTATAGAAATAAAAATTGGTGTTAATTCTGGATCGATCATTCCATCTTTCTTACCACGGATCTCCTGTAAAAATGTAGGAAAATGAGACCTTTTCCCGACAGTTTAAAATTTTATCTCACCGATTTGGATGAAACTTGTTTGATTAATCGTAATGAGGGAAATGAGAAGGCCTAGGCACTTGATTTCGCCGAAATTTGCATTTTTATCGATTTTTTGATCTACCACTTCGGGGAGCCATATCTCACTCAAATTTTGACCTAAAGCAAAAAAAATTTTTCCAATCGACTCGAAATGAACTAATCTTGAAGTTACTATACGAAATGTATGGGCGAAAACGCCATCTTCTACCTGTTTTCTTCGAAAAACTGATTTTTTCAGTACATTATGCTAATTTTCTCAAAATTTTTCTACAAAAGATACGTTTTTTATTCGCGATTCTGATTCCCCATCTCCGAATTGAGGTAAGCACATATTTCATCAGCCGTAACTCACGACAGAGTATCGATCCTCGGCGTGGACCCGGACTTTGCGTTATTTTCATTCAAATATGCAATTCTTATATCACCTCTGTTCATTGTCATGCAAATTCGCAATTATGGTATACCAATCGATAGACCTTGACGAGCTCTATAAAAATTACCTAATAGTAAAAGTCATGAAAGTTGACCGTTTTCAAGATATGTTTTGTTCAGACGAAGCAAGTTTTGTTCCGTCATACGCACAATCATGCCATCTTTATTTTAATACTCAAAGATTTAGCAAAATTAATAAAAAGCAAATATAAAGTGAATAAGAGCGTTACAGATTGCTTATGCAAGCGCATCAGGTTTCAATTTGTTAGACCGTAACGAAACGACGTTGGTGACGGTTGCTTTTGAAGAAACACTCGAGTGCGGGTGAGAAAACTTGTATGCATATATCAAATAGGTCAATCCCTAAAAATGATCTATTTGTTGCTATACTCGACTCTTGTCGTTTTTTAATGTGATTTTTGTCAAAAAGTGTTCCTAATCTGGGTGTTCTTTATGTCTGTTGTCACCACTTCTTATATGAGGACACACAGTGCGTACAAGAACGATAAGAACCCCCCCCCCCCCCCGCCCAGATATGACACAAGCCCCGCCCCCTACTTCCACCGCTCGCTTGCTGACGCCCCCGAATCAGTTCTCCGGTTTTGTAGAGTAATATTATAGTAAGTTGCGCACAAAAGTAACTTACTTTATACTTACTTTTTTGTTACTGTTTTGCTATTTCATAAGAATATAATGAAAAAGTAAGTAAAAAGTAAGTACAAAGAAAGTTACTTTTTCACGCTACTTACTATAATATTACCCTGCAAAACCGGAGTTGCCCTTCAATACAAACCTGGACAGACGGGACGCTCCACAGGGCGAAACTGAATATGCAGCCTTTCGAGCTCAGATCCACTCCTACTACCAAAGCTGTGATAAAGAAAACCACAGGAAAGGCAGTTACCACTAGTGGAAGGAAGCTCTGAAATAGACTGCAAGATGGGCAAGTAATTTGGACAAACTGAGCATGATGAAGCTATAAATGGATGAAAATGTGAAAATGAAAAAAATGTAATACCTGAAGCATCTGCACCCTCAAGAAGGCTTTCTGCATCTTGATTGTCTTACCGCTCAGTGCAATACCGAATCTTCGCAAATTGGCACGAATCTAGAATCAATAGTTCTGCTTATGTAAAAAAATTTGCCATTTAGCTATGGGGTTTGTGAAATGTTTCTGTGTAACTTTCTTTTTTTTTCTATTGGGGTAGATCAAAATGCAAAAAGATTTGAGAAGATCCGAAAAAGTTTTACTGGGAAAAGTTGAAAAATCTGAAGAACACACAGATCGTTTCGTAGAAAGTAATGTACCTTGAAGCTCAGAAATAAGAAAGTTGCATAGCATATCACATATGAACCACCGATGCAAACTACAGCAAACTCGAATAGTCCAGGATTATTCTGACAACAAATCGATAAATTGTCAAGTTTTTTAAACTTTACTATTGAAGGATCCGCGAGAAACGGAGCTCCGAACGCTCGGAAAGTATCGTTTTCATCGAATTTATAGGCGTGCTTGACATTGATCGTCAAATTTTGCTCATATTCAGCAATAGGAAAGAGCACCGGTGTGCAAATCTGTAAGAAAAGAAAAAAAAGAAATTCGAATGTTTAGAATCGAGTAAATAGAGTAATAAATAGCAATATCTAAAATACGAACATTTCGATTTACTGTATTGGTCGAATTTTTCGAATTTTAGTTAGATACAGTACCGTGCAAAAGTCTATCCACTTTTGCTTTTTTCGTCATAACTTTTTTCAAACTCAACCGATTATGTCCAGCTTTTCAGGGATTATTTTGAGAGTGTTTTCACGTGATTTACACAACAAACTAGCCTGGGTAAACTCTTACTGTGAAATTTATTTCGAATTTATGAAAAGTCACAAAAATGAGATTTTCGTATTTTTCGATTTCTTCGATTTTTTCTCTCATGTCGCTACCAATGTGTGTTATATCGTTTTAAAACTATGATACAGCATCTTGGGAGTAAGAATCTATCGATATTCGAGCGAGAACCCATTTGCCGTGGACGTCAGATGGGCTACCCGCAGGCACTCTCTCACAGCAAGTTCGGGTGTCTGTTTCGGCTATCAACAAGGCCATCAAAACTCCAATCTATGCACAAACAATGACTAAGACTAATGTACGATCTCGCAAGACGATTTTGACATCTGATCATTCGATTATCCGCATCTCGAATGAGAGAACGAGGCTCACGGCAATGAACGTCAAGCGAGAACTGACGGAATTTCACCAAATTGAGGTACGTAAAGCTTCTAAACTAGGCTGAAAAGATGTTTAAGGTGTCCGTCTACATCGTGCAAAGTCGTCATCGTGCGTCGGGACTATAAGAAAGTGGGCATACTTAGAAACCGCTGATTCCCGTAACAATTCGCAAAGCAAGAATCGCATGAGTAAAAGAGTACATTCATTGGATCCCCTAACAATAGAATTAGGTCGTATTCTATGGCCAAATCAAGTTTCTGATGATTGTTACGGGGAGAATAACCCGTCATTGTGGCACTAGATTTGATTTGAAGTACCTGCCGGCCACCGTGAAGCATGGAGGAGGATCGTTGATGTTTTGGGGTTACTTCTCTGCAGATGGGGTTGGCTCCCTGGTCCATATGAATGGAGTTATGAATAAGGACGACAACAGTAATATCCTAGAGACCCATTTCATTCCTTTAAACATCTTTTCAGCCAAGTTTAGAAGCTTTACGTACCCCAATTTGGTGAAATTCCGTCAGTTCTCGCTTGACCATCATTGCCGTGAGCCTCGTTTTCTCATTCGAGATGCCGATAATCGGATGATCAGATGTCAAAATCGTTTTGCGAGGTCGTTCATTAGTCTTATTCATTGTTTGATCATAGATTGGAGTTTCGATGGCCTTGTTGATAGTCGAAACAGATACCCGGACTTGCAGTGAGAGAGTGCCTGCGGGTAGCCCATCTGACGTCCACGGCAAATGGGTTCTCGCTCGAATATCGATAGATTCTTACTCCCAAGATGCTGTATCATAGTTTTAAAACGATATAACACACATTGGTAGCGACATGAGAGAAAAAATCGAAGAAATCGAAAAATACGAATATCTCACTTTTGCGACTTTTGATAAATTCGAAATAAATTTCACAGTAAGATTTCACCCAGGCTAGTTTGTTGTGTAAATCACGTGAAAACACTCTCAAAATAATCCCTGAAAAGCTGGACATAATCGGTTGAGTTTGAAAAAAGTTATGACGAAAAAAGCAAAAGTGGATAGACTTTTGCACGGTACTGTATATCCTTTTAAGACACCGGCTCAGTAAGATTCGAGGGTTGAGCCACTGACTCACAACATTCTAAATTTAATTAAAATTATAAAACAAAAAAACGGCAGCCCAATTTTAGCCTCATTTTATAGAGCAAAAAATTCCGCATCGAATAAGGCAAAAAAATCAAAAATCGATCTACCCGTATTTTGAGATAAATGAACCTGAAGATAACCGGAAAATAATTTTGTTTTCAAACCCCCTCATGTTTGTACTCATATTGAAGAGCTCGTCGAGTAGAACAACTTTCATGTTGATCCTTTTGTCTGAAACTCATGTACAAGAGAACTACATGAGTTTTATTTATTCACACGGTTGTTCACCCAATTTTGAGTAAAACGAAAGTTAAATATTTTTTGTGCACAAAGTGATTACGCCTATATTGTAGAACTCAAAAATCCATATTTAATAAGTTGTTTCACGAAAAAAAATTGTTGACCCCTATGCTGAAAAACATGGCCTCTAAAGTGGTCATGAAAAAAAGTTGTCGAAACCTTGCCATGTTTATACGCATTTTAAAGAACTCGTCGAGCACATCATTTTTTATGTTGGTCGTATTTTATGAAAGTCGTTTGTTCTCAAGATACAAGCGATAAAATATATTTGGATCCAATAAATCTTTTTTCTTGTGTTTCTCATGTACATGAGTTTCCGACAAAACGTTCAACAAGAAAGTTGTTCTACTCGACGAGCTCTTCAATATGAGTACATACATGAGGGGGTTTGAAAACAAAATTATTTTCCGGTTATCTTCAGGTTCATTTATCTCAAAATACGGGTAGATCGATTTTTGATTTTTTTGCCTTATTCGATGCGGAATTTTTTGCTCTATAAAATGAGGCTAAAAATGGGCTTTTTTTTGGCGAAAATCGAGTTTTCAAATTTGGAGAACCCGCCACATCTGTGTTTCAAGGACCCAGCCCAAATGAATACCCATTTTGTGATAGGGGGCCATGGGGGTATCCACAAAAATATTTTGAGCCAAATCGGTGAGGTCGATGTCCGGCACTATCTGGAATCTCACTGAGCCGGTGTCTTAAGAGCTCGGATCTGTAAGACTCGAGCATTGTCCGGACATTTCGCCAAGAATTTTGATTCAGGCCACTGTACTTTATTGGTGTAGGGTACCTTGGGCCCACATTATAAAATGGTACCCAAAGTGGCCCTAGCAGTGGAACGCGGCGTGCCAGGTGGGCGCCAAGTTTGAAAACTCGATTTTCATATTTTTTCAACCGATCAAGCTAGAGCCCAAATTTCTTCGGCATTGTGTTAGGCATGCCCAATGTGCACAGAAACACTATTGAGATTAATTTTAAGCAATTCCCAGACTGATTTTTTACCCGGATTTTCGGTTTTTTTCGATTTCTCGGCATCTCAATTTCAATTCCGCAAAAGTTCTCTAGTATATCCATGTAGCCCAACTACTAGTGCATATAACCCTGCTAGGCGGAAATCGATCTTGGATTGCGCGTGTCGGAAAAAATCGGTCTGAGTGTTTCCAACTTGACTCAGAAGCGTTATTTCATGATTTTTTGCTGTATTTTCCAAACGATTAGTGCGGAATTGTGGTCTACTCAAAGTTTAGAGGTGAGACTAGTAAAATGACACAAGAAGCCCATCACTTGGATCAATTTGAAAATTTCGATTTTCACGACCCGGGGGTCATGGTCGAAAATTTCAAAACTTCTCAAGTTTGAGATGTTTTCATTTATGTGGCTTATTGTGAAGTACTAATGATGTGAATAATATTCAGCCAATGCTCAATGGCTGATCTCTCCTTTCAACCATTTTCCTAAAAGTTTCATGTTGAATGCGTGCGAAAAAGTCAGAATTGTGCTTGAATCAGTTTCCAACTTGCTTTCTGTAACATTCTATCTAACAAGGGAATGGTCAACCATCCCCGTCGAGTTATGACTAGTGACATATGCCATTCGAACCGCCATGTGATTCTGATAAGACACCGTTGATAAGAAAACTCAAATGTCTATGCGCTTCGAGAAAATCGATATTGAAATTCGGCCAAATTCGTGTGGTTCCCTACATAACGCATGCGGATGGGTAGGTGAACTCTTATATCTTCTTCCGAATCAACGGCTTGTGTAGTATAGTGGATAAGGTGCCTGCGTTTACTTTTGGATGTCATGGTTTCGATCCCCCTCCCTGCACTTTTCTTTTGTTGATTTTGTTATTGTCGAAAGATAGAAATGTTTTGCTGTGATTATGAAAGATATAAAGGAGAACACACTCTACCCTCAGCAAGTGTTACCTTTAACAACCAAATGAGTGAAGCAAGGAAAAGACATTTTTTCCCTGGTGCACATAATGAATGAACAGGAAGAACAATGACATCAAGGCTTTGGAAGATAGTCGAAGAAGAAAAATCAACAAAAGAATAGTGCCGGGAGGGGGATCGAACCCCTGACAGCCAAAAGTAAACGAAAGTACCTTATCCACTAGACTACAAGCCGTTGATTCGGAAGAAGATATAAGAGTTCACCTACCCATCCGCATGCGTTGTGTAGGGAACCACACGAATTTGGCCGAATTTCAATATCGATTATCTCGAAGCGCATAAACATTTGAATTTTCTTATCAACGGTGTCTTATCAGAATCACATGGTGGTTCGAATGGTATATGTCACTTGTCATAACTCGACGGGGATGCTTGACCATTCCCTTGTAAGCACTTTGCAATGTACATAATCAATATGAAAATCGTTAATTTTCGAAAATTCATATTTTTTTTCCATGACCCCGGGGTCATGGAAATCGATTTTTTTCAAAAGTGAGCCGAATGCCAGGATTTCAGTTCTACTATGTTTACTCATCATTAAACTTCACATTGTCATTGTGAAGTCTAATTGTAGCAGCATTCGAGTCGACAAACTGCAATTAGAGTTAAAGTAATGAAAGAATGGTTTTAAAGTAGGTTGTGTTAGAAAAGAAACTATGTAAAGACTGACTATCTAGAGATAAAAAACGATCCAGTGTTTCGGCCCTGGTCCTAGACACTGGACCGGCCCGTGTGGGGTGGGCCTCATCAGTAGGATGACCCACACAGGACAGTTTTCAATAATACGATTTTTCAAAAGAAAGAAGAAGAATTTAATAAGGTTAAAGAGTGAACGATTAAAAATTGATTGAGATTTAGCTACGCTAATACTAATATTGTTTACATAAAAGCAAAGATACATAATGAGGGAATGACCGTTTGATTGCCATATCTAAGTAGAGAGAGTGCGCGTCGTATGTGTGAGAGAGTGTGGAGAAGTGAGAGAGTACTAGAGAGTACTAGAGATTGATTGGTTGAGCGTGAGATAACTAGTGATCTACCTCTCTACCTATGTTCTTGGCTTTAATATTTCAGAAATTTTCCGTGAAAGTAGGCACTCAAATTAAAAAAAAAAAAAAATTTTTTTTCTCACCTCTAAACTTTGAGTAGACCACAATTCCGCACTAATCGTTTTGAAAATACAGCAAAAAAATATGAAACAACGAGTCTGAGTCAAGTTGGAAAAACTCAGACCGATTTTTTCCGACACGCGCAATCCAAGATCGATTCCCGCCTAGCAGGGTTACATGCACTAGTAGTTGGGCTCCATGGATATACTAGAGAACTTTTGCGGAATTGAAATTCAGATGCCGAGAAATCGAAAAAAACGAAAATTCGAGTAAAAAAATCAGTCTAGGAATTGCTTAAAATTAATCTCAATAGTGTTTCTGTGCACATTGGGCATGCATAACATAATGCCGAAGAAATTTGGACTTTAGCTTGTTCGGTTGAAAAAATATGATAATCGAGTTTTCAAACTTGGCACCCACCTGGCACGCCGCGTTCCACTGCTAGGGCCACTTTGGGTACCATTTTGTAATGTGGGCCTAAGGTACCCTACACCCATAAAGTACTGTGGCCTGAATCAATATTCTTGGCGAAATGTCCTGAATCTGGCCGAAATGCTCGAGTCTTACAGATCCGAGCTCTTAAATGTAAAAAATAACAGTAACTCACCAAATCATAGATAACAAAGAGGACAGTGGGTGAATAGGCAATCACGAAACGATTTAGTGTGCTCAAATTGGGTCTGAATGAGGAGGTGTAAAAAAGAATCACAAAATGTGCTGTGACTCTTTTAGTATTGTACATATATTGATTATTATACGACTTTAATGAGGCAAAAAGTTAATCTGAACAAAGTGCACCAATATGGTCTGTACCATTGTGTCGAAAACGAATCTTTGGGAAAACGAATCTTTGGGACGATCTCTTCAGATTTGCGTCTTTCGGGAAACCGACCCCTCTGGCAGACAGTCTCCGTCATAATCAGAGAAGTGGATAAGCCATTTTTACGTGTAGCGAAAACGGGTCGGAAATTTTCTCAGCTCCCCATGAGCCTTTTCCACGATATTTTCAAGCATCTGATGAGCTCATTTTCGCTACCCAACCTGGTCAGAGATAGATGTTGAAATATGCAAGGAGGTGGCACTTGTTGCCATCCCAAAATAACAATAACGCATAAGTAGTAAACCATAAGTAGTAAACCATGCAATGAATGTTTTTATTTAGATTATTGTTATCGATTATTGATTGATTTATTGATTTATTGATTAACATTTGGTTGATTTCGAAACCGAGTGTCATAATTTCGTAAACAATAATGTCGATCCTATGGAACCAATATCTGGAAGTTACTCAAGCAAATTGCCTAATAAGACATAAGAGAGAGACATAACAATATACCAGGTTGAGCACGTCTCTGGACATGTATTCTGTAAGAGGACCTAGCATGGCACCTATAAAGCCTCCCTTTTCGAATGCGTGAACCTGCAAACTCTAATGTACATATACAAGGCAGAAGTCTATCCGTTAAAGAACCATTGGTTCTATTCTACTTTACGGTTCCCATGGTTACCGGTCCCAAGAAAGTTTACGGATCCCATAGAAGTTTACCGTAAACTTCTATGGGACCCGTTAACTTTCTTGGGACCGGTCAACTTCATTTATTAGTTGTATTGATTTGTTTATCTGCTGTTCCAAATTCACGAAAAGAAAAGGAAAATGTAGGGTAAAAGTAAAAGCATTTCTCACACAAACTATTATAGAATAGCATATGGAAGCGGCTAATCCTTGTAGAGTCGCAATAAGGAAGACGATCTGGTAGAAGTATAAAATAAATGAGCACATAAGTAGTCACTAGGTACAGTGTACATTAGAGTTGGATATTCGGGGGTTGCGGGCCCGCATTAGCTCGCAAAATCATTGCGGGCCCACAACCTCATTGTCAGAGGGAGGGGGGGGGGGCGATTGCGGGCCCGCAATGACATTCGAGCCCGCATCCCGCAACCCGAATAGCCAACTCAACTGTACATGTACTCACACAGAAAATTCTCTTATTTTTCAATTTCTTATTCCTTAAATTTCTTATTTTTAAGAAATAATACAAGAAAGGGGCGGAGTTTACAATAAGAAATCAATTTCTTATATACGAATTTCTTATAAATAAGAAATGTATGATGATTTTAATGTCAGAAATACATTTCTTATTCTTCATATTTCTTATATTTAAGAAAATTGCCTTTGAATTTCTTATTTTTAAGAGAAATTATTATTTTTCTTACTTTTTCAATTTCTTGTATTTAATTTATTTTCGTATTTATTTTGTTTTTTTATCAATCAATTCCATTAACTTTTGAATAACGTTAGTTAATGATCCAAATGTTGTGTTACTTATTTGGTATGCGCAACAATGTATACGGTAATCATTGCGGCAAAATTTGGCCTTCAAACAGATCTATTTTTCTTGCTGTTGCTACGTCGTTTTCATATCGTTTTCTTGTTCGTTATACTCGTTGCTGTTCCATTACAGCATGCAACTACTCACTACGTATTTAGTTGAATAACACAGATCTGTGCAGAACAGTTGCGAAATATTTGAAGAGAAGCTCGCTAATGCTGCCCTTCACAAGCCCTCAAGGAAGAAGACCGTTGAAGCTATCAAGAAACTAGTATCTGATGCTCCTTTGTTGCTCGGAATCGGCTATGTGTCTTCGAGGATTCATCCCACGTCGCTCTCGTTTATCAAGGTATAACAGTTCTCATTGTTCACATAATGGGCTTCATTGCAGGTGGGTCTATTCGATACTTATCGACATGATCGTAGTTTCAACCTTGGAATGAGCTTGATCAACATGAGTAGGGCTCTCAAGTGCGCTAATAACGTCGATACCTACATGATCCAGCATGCTACATTTTTTTCATTCTGTGACACTAAGAGGGACAAGACGCAGGTAATTTAATGTCTGTACATGTTTGTAAATCAAGTATAAAATGATTTTATAGGATGTTACTGTTAAAATGATTGATATCGATATGGAACATCTTGGTATCCCTGATCAGGATTACTCTGTAGTAATCTCTATGCCTTCAGCGGAATTCTAAAACGACTTGCAAGGATCTTTCAATTTCATCTAACCCTCTTAATATTACTGCCACTAATTGCAAGCAGGTTGGCTTTTTTTTTAATTTAAAATGAAAGCTTAATATTTATATGTACATTGTAGACTGGAGTAACTTTTACTGGAAATGGAGATATTGGTTTTTTAGTTCTCACTAACTCTAGCACTAACAATGCTGATGATGAGAAGGTTTGTTACCTAAATTAGTTTATTAATCGATAGTGATATTGTTTCAGGGAGGTATTTCGATTATTGTATAGGAGCCGTCCAATTATGTGTTCAATTAAATACGTGAATCATTTCACAGTGGCATCTTCAATCTCTGAGGGAGTAGCCCTTTTAATATGTAATGAAGTTCCTGTTACTGTTGAGTATGATATTGAAGAGAATGGACATCTTCGATATCTCACACGAAGATATTGATGAAGAAGATAGCATGGTTGAAGTATAATCCCATATTATTTGCTTTATCAGTTCATTTGTCTTCGTTCTCCCCAAATCAGTTACGTTTTTGTATTCCATGTGATGTTATAGTTCCTTTTATCTTGATATGCCCTATTCACATAAAGTGTTTTCATTTCTAGAATTGGAATAAGTATATACAAAGCAGCAGAAGTATCAGTATTAATCAATCAATAATATATTCTGTAGTGGTCAGGGAAAAAATATAAGAAATTGAATTCTTAAAAATATCGTAGCGATGAATAAGAAATAGATTTCTTATATTTTATAAGAAATCGTTTTCTTACGGCTATAAGAAATTGAATCACTTATAAAAAGTAAGAAATTCAATTTCGGAGAACGTATTGTAAGTAATCAATTTCTTATATTTAAGAGAATTTTCTGTGTGAGTATACACTCACAGAAATTTCACTTGGTGAATTATTCTCTATGCACTTCACTAAGGGAAATATTCACTAAGGCAACATAATTCCCTTACAGTTAAGAGAATTATTCGCTTTATCACATAGGGAAATATTCACTATATGCGATGGGGGTACAGGCAAGGGGTGAGTTCTGCGTAATGCATTTTCTAAAGCAAATATTGTTCACTAAATGGCTTATTGTCATAGTATATTCACATTTTTTATCAGCAATTGTATATATTCCCACACAACTTCTCGTATTGCTCTTTGAGCACTGACAACTTCAATTTATCCATGTAAATTCCATTGTTTGCACCTTGAAGCATGACATCGTCAATGATACATGTTTTTCGAAGTGATAAGAATTCAGTTAGGAAGACTGCATTATTAGTTATTTTAGAATTCTTTTATAATTAGTTTTTAGATGTTTCGCAGTTCGTATCGTTTGTGCGGACATAGTCTTATCCAAGCACTCGAACTATTCATTTCCGATTCTGTCTTGAATCCGAGAATAAATCGAAAAAAAGGACCTTTTTTAAAATCGTTAGATAATGAACGTTATCTGATTTGATTGTGAAACAGTTGGAAATACAGTTCATTGAACAGGCAAACAATGGGATGGAGTGAAGACATAACTGTGAACCTGGTGGTTCTAAATTTGATGATAGCAAATTATTGCTTGAAACTCAACGATCAACACTATGATTGCTTAATTTGAGAATATGGAAAACTTTGAAGATTACTGTATGGAGCCGGCAAGCTATCCGTAGTGTAGAAGTTTGGAAATAGCGCCTCTAAGGCGCACGATGCACACCATATTGTTTTGAGAGGTGTAATTATAATTAAATTTGATTTTCCTTACCTTTGATGTTATTATGTAGTTCGTTCATGACTGTAATAACAATCTAGCAAGGTTGCGTGTTGTATGACACGACTCGTAACTGTTATATTGTTTGTTTCGCCTTCCCAGTTCCGAGAAAAGTTTTTTTCGCGGTATCATTGCTTGCTAATTTAAGATGGCAACTATGGCATCGGCATCATCTTCAATGATTGAAAAAGTAGCGCGCTCTGACGCTTACGGATGCCTGCCCTCACGGGGAAACCGTCAAAACTCGTAAGTTTGCTTTAATCTCCGAAGTCGGCCCTTTTTGCGCGCAGAATTCTCTTCATTTTGAAAGCCGTAACGACCGCTCAACTTATAAACTAACTCAATGCGTTACTTTCTCTAGCTTGTGTGGCTTCAAAAGAAATATGGCTTACACATAGTAGGTGCGATAACGTCCTCGCCGAACCGCCACACTATTTCTTGTTGTAATTTCAATTGATTCCTATTCATTTTATTTAATATTTTGTAGTCATTTCATAGATATTTTATTTGGTGGTTTTGTTAAGTGTGAGGCCGAGTACACTTAGAGCTAAATTATGACTCTTCACAACCTGGATAAACGTATTAATATTGGCTTTCTTTGCAGTGAACTGATGGACCGAGACGAGTGACCTGCCAGATGCTCTTCTGCTGGCATCAAGGGATTGGTTAGTCGATTTCCCTGCTTAGTAATAACCTAGTGTGCAGCTTGCTCTGTTATTAATAATATTTATTTATTCTTTCACATTGAGTTTCAATTGAAACCTTATGGAATGGGGAAAATATTTGTTCATGAATAGTACTTTTTAAGCGCTTTTGCTCGCCAAGTCGTAGTATGCCAAAAATGCATGAGAATAAGAATTTTATTCAGGCTAAATCACGTCATTTCTGGCTGTCGCTCGCTCGCTGTTCTCCGAGAAACGAAGAAACTCAATGGTATGCATTCAATAATCCTAAATTTTATGCACTCCGGTTTTGCATGGTAATATTATAGTAAGTAGCGCGCAAAAAGTACTTTCAAGTAGCTTACTTTCTACTTACTTTATTGTTACTGTTTTGCTATTTCATTAGTATGTAGCGAAAAAGTAAGTAAGAAGTAAATTACTTTTTGCGCGCTACTTACTGTAATATTACCCTGAAAACCCGGAGCAAGTAGCTTTAATAATGTCTCTACGGTATGCACTTATTGATTGGCATTTCCTGAAAATAAGTTTGTAGTTATGTTCACGTATACAACGTATGATTGTGGATGAAGGGGTGTTGTTAAAAATAACTGATGTGATTTATGTAGCAAAGCATTCATAAGCAGTCAAAATCTATAATGACTATGTGGACTCTGCTGTCCGTCAACTTGATTAACTTGTTTAGTTTTCTAAATGAATCGTATTTATAGGAACTCCAACCCAAGGATGGAATCGATGGCGATGGGCATAAAATGGACCTCCAAGGGAGAAGATCACCACCGCTTCATCGGAGGTGCGATTGTTTTGAGTTACTGTAAATGTTATTGGGGATTACTGTAGCAAATTGGTTACTAAATTCGAGGAAGGCAAAGATTAATGTATGCTTATTTTCTTAATTTATATTTATTTGTTTAACGTTTTCTGTATTCCAGTCACAATATGTCATGGAGATCTCGCTCATCAAGGTCCGCCAGAAACTCGCCAGGCTCCATCAGAGTTACAAGGTACGGTAGTGCTACTTGAGACATCCTAAACTGATTTTATTTATGGATTGTCATTATATGTTATGATTGTAGGATTATTTATTATTATTATTGTTATTAGTATTATATAGTATTACACATTATGTATTGTTCAGGTTCTCGAGTTGACCGAGTCCGATGATCAATCAATGAGGCCAGAGGCGGCACTCGGAGGGACTGCTTCCCACAACGACTCAAAAGTATTTGTGCTTTATAGTTTGATCTTTCATCCCTCATTTGGATATTAAGTTCTTTGTTTCTTGATCGATTACCCTCTAGATTGAAGGAAAAGCCGGAGATAATTTGAAACTCTTGTATTTCTTTCTCGTACGCAAAGATCATTGCCAGAAGGGAGAGTTTTAAATTAGCTCGGGTTTCACTATATTTTATATTCACATATTTTGTTATTTCCTATGAATCATAATCACTTTAACTACTTTCATTGCATTGTTACTCATCTTTCATATGTTTTTCATGTCATGTTTTTCGTGTACTATCTCATATTTGTACATTCCCTTGTTTTATTACTTTTTAATTGATGATAAAGCTAAGATTTTCTTATTCTTTTGTATCATTCAATGCATTCAAGTGAAGGAAACCCTGCAAAAATAAATCGCCAGTGGGGATTGAACCAGCCCAGGAGCGGGTAGATACCCCTACGAAGTGAAATTAAATAAAATTCACTTAACATTTAGTGAATTATTCCCTTATTCTCTGCCGAACGGCAGCTGTGAGGGTAGTGAATCAATTCACTAGACAGTAAGTGAATATTTCCGGACTTCGCATAAGGCCGGAATAATTCACTAAACGGTTAGTGAATTTTCTGTGAGTGTAGGTAATGTCGTGTGACGACACAAATTTAAAGGTAAAGGTAAATCCCGTAATTCAGGGCGCACTAAGTCCTGCGTGGAATCAATGCTAGGCCAGTGACGTCATACCAGAAACAAAAAAATATTAATAAAGGATTTCTCTGGTAGTCCATGATGTTCAGACCGAGGAATCGTCACTTCCTCATCTTACTTCCGACAGCCCAGGATCATGAATTTTTATCTGGCCCTCTTCAGAAATCAATTTTTGCTATGTATGCTTCTGACTCGCGATTGATTAAAGTGACATCTCGATCTATAATAATTAGAAAATTTCCACATACTCTCGTTTCCTTGTCTGCTAGAGAGTGTGGCCAGAGCTGACAGAGCTGTGAGAGTAAAATATTCTTGAGGCGTAACTTGAATACCTTGAAAAGCGCCTAACTGCGCCTTCTTTCTGTGCAAATAATCATGTTACAATAAATCATTTCGAAGAGTGCCCTCGAATCATTCCACCCAAAACAAAATTATTATTTGAATTCATCGCTAAACGCTAAAAATGTGTTATCATGAGTAGTATGATACGAAAATCATTTAATTTTAATTCTAATAATAATCATTTCTTTAAGAGAAATTACTTAATTTTTGCAGCGAAGAGGATTTTGAAAATGGTCCATAATTTTATTCATTTTCACTTTCACCTCTCACTGCTTATTGTTAAACATAAATAAATAAATAAATAAAATGAGAACTGAAGACGTCATCGGGAGGGATATTCATGTAATATTTTGCTCGTAACGTCATTTTTGCTATTTTGTTGAACGATAATCTTACCCTATAATATTCATAATAAGTACAATAGAACGGGTCCAAATATCCTATGCCACCTGAGAAAATCCTAATAATCAATGTGAAAATTTTCCAAAGATCTTTTCAGAGCCTCGTGTGCTTGTGAAAATAGTAAACAATGCAATGAATTAAAATTCAAGATGTTTTTCATACATTTTCGCCCTCAAAGGATCTTTTTGGGATGGATTTTCGAAATTTTTCTTCGATTATATTGTAATCTATCGCATAAAAATAAACATTATATAGTGGGTCGGTCATAAAATGATGAGGGTGTGAACATGTTAATCAACATTATACAATATTCAATGCACTTATCCCATATATGTACGAAAAAGATTACGATATAAGACATATATTCTTTATATTATTATCTAGCAATGAACCCAAACGAACAACAAACAATCAAAGATGTTATGAATTCTACATCAAAGATCAAAGATCAAATCTACAACTCTAATTCTCCTTTAACTACCACGTTAAAAAATTTCATTACATTAACTGAGGAAAAATAGGAATAAAAATAATAGCAAACAAGCGTCATAAAAACTTTTAAAAATCAGTATAAAATTCATATAAACAATAACAACAATAATACAATCAATGATTACCATCGAACACAGAACCAATTGGGAAGGAATGGTTGCCACGTAATATTACAAAACAACTTTATAAGGGGCAATGCAAATATATGACACTTGACAGTGTACAGATTCTTTTTCAATCAGCAGACAATGAAAGTGATATGAATAAGTTAAGATCATAGATCACAGATCAAATCTACAATTCTAATTCTCCTTTGACTACTACGCTAGCGATGATTAGGGGCGGGGCCAAACTCAGATCGGCCGCAGGTTCAGCACTACTGATGTGGATGGTGGGTTTGAAGTCATCTTCGAGCAGCTGGCCTTCTGCAGGCGTCAGCGTCGGTGGTTTCTGGTCCTCCGCAGCTTCCCAATAATCGTTTGAATCCACACCATCATCGTAGACGGTCGTTCCTAAGGAATAATCAATAAGCGTCACTCAATAAATACTGGATAAATCAATAAATAGGAAATACTGATTGCTAATATAACAAAAAAAAACTAGAACAGAACTGCCTCTATTCAAATCCTACCGTACCCCAAACCCTACAATATCCATTGATTGAGTACTTACCGTTGAGAAAAGTTGAAATTTCGTGTATTGATTGAATCGATGACGTCATTTTCACATCATCAGCCATCTCCAATTCCTGCTTGATGATTGTATCACTATCGAGCACTTCGTCTTTGACGCCTAAAAGATCAATGATCAATGATCAAATGCGGGCACACAGTGTTTAAAGCTAGTTATCAAGCATAACACCATTATTCATGGGAGGAACACGATGTTGAGTTCCTCAGCTCCCTTGGAGATCAAAGATTGGTTTCACTATAGGCTCTTCAACAAAGGGGGATCGGTCATTGATCAGCTGGCAAAATGCCAAAAAATACTGAATCGCAGAAATAATGTACAATACTTACCTTGAATTAGCTCTCTATGAGATGGAGTCAAAGGATCGCCTCCATCCTCCACATCCTCCTGCTTAACCATATCCAATATCGGAGCGGAATCTGAAAGATCAAAGATCAAACGGACAGATTAAAGATCAAAGATCAATTTCTTCACAAAACAACATATTCGAACAATAGGCAAGATTCGTTTCACTGCATAACACTGTCAGTAACTTATAAGGGACCAAAGATCAAAGATCAAAAACCAAAGATCAGCTGTTAATCACCTGGAGCAGGCGGCGTAAACTTCTGATCGACTTCTGTCTTCTATAATTTTATTTTATTGTATATTTTACATTAATAAAAACCGCAAACCTGATCGATCGGCAACGCATCGGGTCGAAGGATATGCGAGTAAGGCGTATTTACGAAGGCGGAGGGCGGGAAGTGCCATTCGCACAGTCGAGGTCGATTGCGTTTGTTGATGCGACGCACGAGCTCCGCTCGGTCCGCCGCGTCTACGCTCAGATTATCGAGCCATTTCTCTCGCATATTCTCTCGCACAGTGAACGACAGCAAGTGCCTCCGGGGCACCTTTTCACCGCAGTAGACGCATGTTTCGGGTCTCGACATCTAGAATTAAGGTATGCATAGATATACATTCATTTCAATTCGTTTACAGATAAGCAAAATCGATCGATGACAAATTTCAACAGATATACTCAGGAAGAAATACAACAAAACAGATTTATACTCTATCAATATCATAATTTCGCAACAACAAAAACAACGTTACAAGCATTTTAAATGCAGAAGATATGAGTGCATACGGTAGTTCACGGGAGTCAAAGATCAAAGATCAAATCTACAATTCTGTCTCACTCTTTATTACAACACTAGCAGTGACCATGGGCAGGGGCCAGCTCACATCTCCCTCGGAAGTAGAAACCAGGGCAGCACCTCTGCTATAACTAGAAAGTTTAACGTCACATTCGAGCATCGGGGATTCTGATGACGTCATCTTCAATGGCCTCTCGTCTACGATTCCATCTTTCGAATCAGCACTATCACCATATGCAAGTCCTGGAAAAATCAATAAATACCAATAAATCTCGATCGCTTTGTACACTTGTATTTATCGATTAGTTATCATCTACCGTATTGCGCATCTTGCCAAATGCTACCGTAACCTATTATGACCCACCGTACCGTTCGCGAAGGTATCCAGTTGGTGTATTGATTGATTACATTGTAATGGTTTGGTGACGTAATCATCCTCCATTTCTCGCTTGACGATTGTTTCACCGTAGGAAATTTTCTCGTTGACGCCTTAGATCAAAGAGTAGAAAGATCAAAGATCAGAAAATTTCCGATTATCACAGCTCTGAACATTGGCCGACACAGTATCAAAACTACCGTAACCATCGATCAATAATGGATCGCTACCATTACCTACAGTACACCACTACTGTACCAATATCCGTTTTTGGGTTTTCCACTTGGAACCCAACACCCTACGAGCAAACGTGTCCACGTTCCAGAATATAAAACGTACCAGCATGACATCCTGTGGTTCTGGACCATTCGTCAATGTGTGTCTCCCCATCAACGCCCACGTCTTCCTCCTTGACGAATTGAAAATCCAACGTCGACAGATCCTCCTCCTTTTCTTCCGCTTCTGGCTTGACGGCGTCATCACCTAACGAAAGATCGACATCTCAATATTGCAATGACAAGGAACCTCCAATAGGTACTGAGAAACCACTTCAGAGATCACAAAACCCAAAAGGTATACCAAAGATCAAAGATCAAAGATTTAAAAAAAATGAACGTCAAGATCTTTCTCACCTGCAGTGGTTCTGCTGACCATCTCTCCACTCGGGCCTTGTAGCGCGTTCGGACCCTGCTCCATCAAGGCTCGGTGTCGTTTCATCTCGAGGGCCTAGAACCAATCAATCAATATGTCCACAACCAATCAATATTTCGATCAATAAGACGTACCCTATCGATCGGCACCGCATCCGGTCGAAGGACATGCGAATACGGAGTGGATATGAATGCATCGGGAGAGAAGTGATCCTCGCAGAGCACGGGCCGAGCGTATCTCCGCAGGCGCCCGAGTAGCGCGGATCTGTGAGCCGGGTCGATACTGACATTATCGATCCACTTCTGCCTCACTTCATCTCTGGTAGTGAACGAGAGCATCTGCCTTCTCAGTCTGCGATCACCGCACACAACACAGCGCCCCATCGTCGACATCACTATAACTATCCTAAATATTTCTTTTAAATAATTTACATTTTACGTGCATGCAAACCTATACTTGTACATCTATTATTATTATATTGTTAATTTAATCTAGAGTTATACAACATATTCGTATTCAGTACAATAATTCGTGCTATTTTTAATAGTATTTTACGACAAACGAAAAAACATTGAGAAAATCAATGATTTTCTGACATTTTCTCTTTTATTTCTGATTTGAGAAAACAGGAATTTTCTGAATTCTGGAAAAAAATAGATATGCAAAATTGAGCAATGACAAATTTCAATCGGTAAACTCAGGAAGAAATACAGTAACAAAAGCTTTATACAGTCAGTATCATAATTTAGTAACAAAATTTTTGAAAATTTTTACAAAAAAAGAAAAAAAAATTACAGTGGACATTTGAAATACTAAATCATATATTTTAATGCCCTTATAATGCGAAGATCGACCACTATATAAGACTTATTTTATGCGTAAAAAATACAAATTAAGCGAAAAATAAAAATCTTTCTAAATCGACCCACGATATTTAGAAAAGAAACCCGCTATATAAAAACTCAGTAAGGAAAATATACATATGATGATGGATATATAAATACCTATGACAAAAAAAACAGATAAAATTTACAATTGTATCTCTTGTTTTACTACAACGCTAGCGGTCACCAGAGGTGGGTCAGGATTTTCTCCATCAGTTGTTGTCAAGAGTCTATTGGCGCACGAACGGTGCCCAACTTCTGGCGCGTAAACCGCGTCGACGTTGACGCTGTCGTGGAGCCCCGGCGGTTTGACGTCATCTTCGAGCGCATGACCGCTGTCCTTGGCCGCGTCGTCTTGCTTCATACAATATTTGTGGTCTTCTGCATACGCGGCGAATCTCCAATTATTCGTGTAATCGTGATCATTGTAAGTCGTCCCTGCAAAGCAAGGATTAATCAATACGAGATAAATCAAAAGTTATCAATCAGAAATTTCTTTGAACACAACATAATCAAACTTCTCATACTCAAATTTTACACTTGCATTAATCGATTAATCATACACTACCGTACTCAAATGCTACCGTAACCTTTCAATGTTCACGTACTGGTTGATGGTAGGAATATCGATTGATTGGACGTCGACGGTTTCACATCATAATAATCATTCATCTCATCATCTACTTCTTGCTTGATGACTACTTCATCGAGCTCTTCCTCTTTGATTCCTAAAAGACCGATGTTTAAAGATGAGGATCAAAGATCAAAGATCAAAAATCAAAAATCAACATTTCACACAGAAAAAGAACCACGTCCGCTCATCTACACGTACGTGCATAAACTAATTTGCACCAGTATACTGTATTAAATATCAAGGCCAAAGATCAAAGATCAAAGATCAATTCACGCTCACTTGCAGAGGCGTCTTCTATCCCTCGTTCTCCACTCATATCGTCCAGCTGATTCGCCTCCGCCTTGGCGATACAAGCCTACAATCAATCAATATTTCAAAAATTCAATCAATATTTCAACAATGCAATCAATATTTCAAGAATTCAATCAATATTTCAAAAACTCAATCAATATTTCAACAATTCAATCAATATTTCAACAATTCAATCAATCACTTCACCTCTTCCAGCTCCGGATTGTCCCTGAAATAACCCCGCATGAACTTGAACGGAATCTGCAACAAGAAAACGATCATTTGTTTTCTTTATAAATTTATATTACTGTTCAGGTAGGCTCTATCTGTGTATAAACACTTTTTTTTGCCAAAATATGGTATGTATAATAACTGCCAAAGATGGGAAAGATCTGATTACTTCTTGTACGCATTTTACGACGAGGAAAAAAACAGAAATTTGATATATTCTAGTCATCATAATGTAAATGAATAGCGGGCACTACTTCAGAATAGGGTACCAGTCCAAAATAATAGCATAAATGTCTAATTTAAACGTCCTTTCATTGCTGTTTATTTCGTTTTTCATATCATTGTGGACTTGCCCGGTGTTCTGGTACCCTATTCTGAAGTAGGGCCGAATACCGTACCCTGCAATCCGGTACGGCATCGCGTCGAAGGACACACGAACGAGGTGTGGTTATGAAGGCGGATGGCGGGAAATGGTACACGCACAGTTGTGGTCGGGCGTATCTGGCGAGGCGACGCAGCAGTTCGGATCGATGGGCCGCACCGATGCACACGCTATCGATCCATGTCTGCCGCAGATTCGGTCTCGCCGTGAATGACAGTAACTCCTTGAATGTCACGAATTGGCCGCACACGACACACGACTTGCGCACGCCGTACATCATCTGCAACTCCGGTATTTTTGTCCGTGGGCAGCACCATGGTGTGGGACTAGGGCGCACCCCACGAGATTAGGGGGAGTGGACCTCAAATTCCGTGGGGCACGACGTTATGACATTTTCTGTTTTTTTTTTGCTTTAGGTAGACAGCAATTTCTCTTTTCTGATTCCAGAAAAAATTCAGTTCCAGCCCTGATTTATAGATATGAAAAATTGATTAATGACAAATTTCAATCGGTAAACTCAGGAAGAAATACAGTAACAAAAGCTTTATACAGTCAGTATCATAATTTAGTAACAAAAAGATAAAAAAATTTGCAGTGGACATTTGAAATGCTAAATCATATATTTTAATGCCCTTATAATGCGAAGATCGACCACTGCATAAGAATCATTTTATGCGAAAAATTAAAAATTAAGCGAAAAATAACGATCTTTCTAAATCGACCCACAATAATTCAAAAATGGACCCGCTGTATAAAAAACCATGTAAGGGAAATATACATATGACGCTGAATATATGAATACCTATGACAGGAAAAAAGATCAAATTTACAATTCTATCTCTTCTTTTACTGCAACGCTAGCGGTGACCAAAGGTGGTGGGTCCGGATTGTTCTCATCAGTTGTTGTCAAATGCATATTGGCGCACGAACGGCGCCCAACTTCTGGCGCGTAAAATGCGTCAACGCTGACGCTGTCGAGCCGCCCCGGCGGTTTGACGTCATCTTCGAGCATGTGGCCGTTGCCCTTGGCCTGATCTTCTCGCTTGATACAATATTTGTGATCTTCTGCATACGCGGCGACTCTCCAATCATTCGTGTAGTCGTGATCATGATAAGCGGTCGTCCCTGCAAACAAGGATCAATCAATACGAGATAAATCGATAGATGTTAATCAGAAATTTGTTTGAGCACAACATAATCAAACCTCTCATACTCAAATTGCGAACTTGCATTAATCGATTAATTATACACTACCGTACTCAAATGCTACCGTAATGTTCACGTACCGGCTGATATAGATTGATTTGAAGTCGACGGTTTCACCTCATAATATTCATTTGTCTCATCATCTACTTCTTGCTTGATGACTACCTCATCGAGCGGCTCCTCTTTGATGCCTAAAAGACCGTTTTTTAAAGATGAGGCATCAGGAAGATCAAAGATCAAAGATCAAAAATCAATTTAAAAAAATCAATATTTCAACAGAAAATGAACCGCATCTTCTCATCTATCTCTATGTGCATAACCTAATTTACACGAGTCGTCAGTATACTGCATTCAATATAAAGGCCAAAGATCAAAGATCAAAGATCAATTCACGCTCACTTGCAGAGGCTTCTTCAATCTCTCGTTCTCCACTCATATCGTCCAGCTGATTCGCCTCCGCCTTTGCGATACAAGCCTACAATCAATCAATATTTCAAAAATCAACCAATATTTCAAGAATTCAATCAATATTTCAGCAATTCAATCAATAACCTCTTCCAGATTCGGATACTCCGTGAAATAACCATGCTCGAACATGAACGGAATCTGCAACAAGAAAACGACCTCTTTATTTTATATATTTACATTATTGTACACGTAGATTCATTCTATATATATATATATATATATATATATATATATATATATATATAACATTTTGGTCCTGCCCTTTTTAGCTTTACTATATCATCATATGGTAAATTATTGAGAAAAGGACAACAGTGAAAACTAAGTGTTAGAAATTTTTTTAAGAAAAAAAACTATAAAAAATCCAAAACTGATGATTGTGGTAAGCATAAAGACTGCAAAAATGGGAAAGATCTAATTACTTCAAAGCATTTTATGACGAGGAAAAAACAGAAATATGAAATATTTTTAAAAGGCATCTTACTGCAAATGAATACCCCCGAGGCACTACTTCAGAATAGGGTACCACTCCAAAATAATAGTATAAATGTCTAATTTAAACGTCCTTTCATTGCTGTTTATTTCATTTTTCATATCATTTTAGACTTGCCCGGTGTTCTGTTACCCTATTCTGAAGTAGTACCGAATACCGTACCCTGCAGTCCGGTACGGCATCGCGTCGCAGGATGCACGACCGGGGCGTGGTTATGAAGGCGGAGCGCGGGAAGTGCGCCTCGCACAGCTGCGGTCGGACGTAGTGGGCGAGGCGACGCAGCAGTTCGGCTCGATGGGCGGCACCGATGCATACGGAATCGATCCAGGTCTGCCGCAGGTTCGGTCTCGCCGTGAACGACAGTAGCCCCTTACTCGCCTTGTATTGGCCGCACACTACACAACACTTATTAGGGCCATACAACATCTGCAAGCGAACATTTATCGATTTACTTTTATTACCGTATTTTGTAGATATGGGAAATCGATTGATCACGAATTTGAAGAGGCAAACGGAGCCATTAAATGTAACAAAAACAAACTTTATACTCTATCAGTATCACAATTTCGTAAACAACACTAAAAGACAAACAATTTTATTAAACAGGGGTTCAAGAAAATCATCAGTTGGGGTTCATAAACCCTAAAATGGAAGGGGTTGGGGTGGAATATTCAATGCTTAAAAAAACTATAAACACTAGAGTTGGGTACACTGTAAGGTAGGTCAACATTCTCTTCTCTAAACAAGGTAATTTTAAACTCACCACTCTCGCGACACTCTCTCGTAGACAAAGACAACGTGAGAGAATTGCCAGAGCGGCGAGTTTCAAATACACTCGGGGTGTCACTTTACAGTGCTATTAGCCGGGTCGTTGCGACGATATAACAGGGCAAGCAGTATGGAATGTAAAAAAAAAAGATATAAAAACATATAGTAATGATACTCTTCTATGATACTCTATTCATTCAACAACAAAGATATGGATATAAAAGTAAGGGTAATTGTGAAAGTTCAAAGTTCAAAGTTCAAAGATCAAATCTACAATTGTATCTCTCCCTTGACTACAACACTAGAAGTGTAATTGTGAAAGTTCAAAGTTCAAAGTTCAAAGATCAAATCTACAATTGTATCTCGCCCTTGACTACAACACTAGCGGTGACAAGGGGCGGGGGCAGGCTTGGATCCGCAGTCACTGAGATAATTTTCTTGGCACGCGGACGGCGCCCAGGCTGCTTCTTCGTTCGTTCTCCTCCAGAGAACATCCCGGTGAGCGGTCGCACTTCGTGCGCGTCAACCGTCACTGTGGCGGCGCCGTTGGTGTGATACGCGCCCGGTTTGACGTCAGCTTCGAGCTTCTTTGACGTCTCCAACGTCGAAGGCGCCTCATCATCGCCTTCTTCAACAATTCGCCAACCATCATTCGAATCGTCGTCATCGTACGCGGAACTTCCTGAGAATCAATCAATCGTCGTACGTATACGGTAATCGGCATACGGCAATCAGTATACAGTAATCACTCGATCAGCAAATTCTACACACCCTGAAGCTTACCGTAACCCAAGGGCTACCGTAACCCAAGCCCTACCGTATTGCGTACCGTTAGTGAAAGTGGTTGATGGCTGGTGCATCGATTGATTCGATGAAGAAGGCTGCATATCATCCTGGTCGTACTCATCCACTTCTCTCTTGATGTTCCATTGCACAGCATTGTCGAACAATTCCTCTTTGACGCCTACAAGATTTAAGATCAAAGAGCGGGTGCATTTGCAAAAATTATTCCTCACGCTTGTTTTTTTACGACAAACGGTTGGCAACGTTCATGCATACGGTCCTATGGGCACTAGGTCGGATGAGCGACCAAATGGACTACATGCATATGAGAGACAAGCGCCAAAAATAAGCAAAGTATGCCTCATCCAGTCGGTTTTCATTGGACCTAGTGCGGGCCACCGATACTATCTACATACCTGAAGACATAAAATGGTAGAAAATGAGAACAATGTGCACTGTACATACCGACGAGCGGTTGTCTTCGAAGCCCCGCCCCCGCAGGCGGCCGATCACCTTCGTCCTCATCGACTTCTTCCTTGATATGATGGTATCCCCGGAAGTTGTCCGACGTCACCGCGTCATCATCCTGAACTTCTTGCTTTATGGCCGCTCCGCCAAACGCTACGTCGGCACCTGGAAGATCAAAGATCAAAGATCGCAATTTAAACACACAAGAGTTTCTCAAGTTCAACAATTTAGCCAGCTTCACAAGTCTCTAGTCTAGTTAAGTCAGTCACAAATCATCACACTGGTCTCACACTACAAAATGACGATTGTTCAGTTCTTTCGAATCTAGTTGCATTTAAAAGTTCAAAGATCAGCCCTCGCTCACCCGCACAAGCACGCCTCCACGTCGTGTCGATCGGGCGCTCCACTTCATCATCATCATCGTCATCATCTCTCACGGTCTCATTGAGCGCGTCACTATCCTCGCCTCTCATCGCATCTCCTTCTTCACCTTGACAATAACATAAAATTATTAATATACTATAGTTCACAATTTTAAATCTTGTAAACATAGGTCGAATAGATAGGTTATCGGTTTTCCAAATCCGGCCAGGTGTTTCGATTTTTTGGCAAATTTGGCTCAACATCCGACCGTGTTTTTCGATTTTTGTGAAATTTTGGCTCAAAATCCGGTCAGGCTTGGCACTTCGTAACACACTTTTCGACCTATGCATGTAAAACGCATGCAAACTTATACGTATACATTATAACATATTCATTTATTATGCATCTAAATGCTTTTAGATAAATTGATAAACAGTGGAGTACGCAGAAAATATAATGCCACGACGTTGGCAGCAAAGTTGATCAGTACAATTACTAATAAAATTGCAGATGAAGTGATGAATTTACGGAAAGTTTTAAAGATTTACAAAAAGCTTCATAGACTTCAATTTTAATTTAAGTTTTAAAACCTTCACCTTCCCCGCTCATCTTGTTCCTCAGCTTCTCCTTCGGCTCACCAACTCCCTTCTTCCCGCCACTACCGATCTTGCGTCGCTCCAGTTCGCGAGCCTGCAATCAATCAATCAATCGATAAATCAATCAATCAATAGAACACTGGCGCACAATGATCTCGATAAATTTTGCGTCAAAATATTAATAGCATACCGTTAAAATTACACCCCAAGCTACATTGTAACTCTCCGATTTGCCAATGCGCTCTCGCTTTCTTTGTTTGCGAGAAAGTGTTGCCACAGTAGAGGAAAATTCAGGGTGAGCCTTTAACTTTTCATCACTTGATGCCATTGGTCGAATAGGTCATTGGTCGTTTTCAAAATCCGGTCAGGTTTTTCGATTTTTGGCAAATTTGGCTTAAACTCCGGTCAGGTTTTTCGATTATTGTGAAATTTTGGCAGAATATCCGGTCACGTTTTTCGATTTTTGTGAAATTTTGGCTCAAAATCCGGTCAGGCTTGGTACTTTGTAACACACTTTTCGACCTATGCTTGATGCCATTACACTTCACATTCAAATATAGATCAATACATACGTGGGCCTGCATTTCCGCTAGAAATGAAAATCGGGGGGTAGGAAGCAAAAAATGGAGCATTTATACGTCATTATGAGTGATTTTTTTGGAAAATCGGGGGGTCGGGTGCCAAGAATCGGGTGGTGTATTGCCGCCAGCGGCAGTGGTGCCCACGTATGAATCAATAAATCAATATTTCTATCAGTCAATCAGTCACCTTTCTCAGTTCCGGATTCTTCTTGAGGTAGCCCTGCTTGAACTTGACGGGAACGCCGTGCTTCTGCAAAACAAAAAAATCGATAATTGATGCTAAACTCGCTCTGGTATTTAAAAACTCAAAATATGCTTAAAATACATCACAGACTCAAAGTCTACTTCAAGTGGAAGAACATTTAAATGAATCACAGTAATACAATACCACTTGAAGTAGACTTGAAGTTGACTCTACTCCAAGTGAAAATGATACACTTCAAGTTTTGCAATATCACAGATATTCTTCGCAAATGCTCGAATGATTCGTGTCGACAAGTTCGTCGTAAGAAACGCTTTACGCACTGTATGACATAGAAGCACTACAAAAGCTATGTATAATTCAAGCAAACACCAACATGAGTTCGATGTTGCCGCAGGCGCGCGTAGTGCTTGAATCCGAGGCCGCATTCGTCGCACGAGAAGAGTATACCTTGAGAGATCAAAGATCAGACATTACAATATACCCAAAGAGCCAATGGCTCGATGGCCAGTAGTCATCGATCGTACACGAAAACTACAGTAACCACTACCTTAAGTAACCTTAAGTAGCCTTCGTATCCAAAGCTACCGTAACCACGTACAGTAACCTTCGTATCCAAAGCTACCGTACCCTCGATTTGCAGACTCACCGTCAAAGTCAGGGTGCTCCTTCTGCACGTGTTCGGAGAGCGCGTGATTGCCCTGCCATCAGTAAGTATACATTACAATTCACAGTAGTGGCTTTCATTTATTTCTATGATCAAGTTATGCTTAAAAGTTTAAAAAAACGACCAATCGGAAAAATAAACAATTGCGACGACAAATAAAAGCACAGGGACCTGTCGTCTTCATGTTTCAAGCGCATTTCAACATCCATGGGTGAAACAAAGAAGTCAGTATTTGGAAGATTAGATGAGAAGCTCGCTCGAGACTAACTTTAACCGCACATGAAGGGTTTCATATAGGGAAATGGGTCATGAGGAATGACGATACAAGGATAATGAGGGCAGATCATTCTGGCATGATCTCCTTCCTCTACACGGGGGATCCAACTGAAACGTCCTATACCCCAAACAATAAGTCATTCTCTCTGGCACTGAATGCACTGGATCAGCCAGAAATTTACAAATCATACTGCACAGGATCAAGTTTGTATTTCACATTAACCCCAAAATCCCAAGTTTTGCCCAAATACGTACAAATGGCTCACCCTAAAGTACGCCTCGCACATCGGACAGCGCACGCCGTAGTCGATGAGGTTCTCGAGCGCCTTCGCACCCTCCGTCTGCGTCTGGTGCACCTGTAAATGCAAAAAAATGAAATTTAATAATAATAATAATAATAATAATAATAATAATAATAATAATAATAATAGTATTTATTTTGCTCGACTAGATTTTCCCATGCAACTGCTCGCTCGAGCCAAATACCGCTGATCGTCTTCTATAGCACAGTAAATCCACTCAATCTCTATACCGTTGATTTCAGGTTTCACGCACTTCATCAAAAGGCATCGCCTTTTCCAACAGACGTTAGGGTTTAGGTATACTCTCACAGAAAATTCTCTTACGATATGTTCTGTTTTAAGCAATTGATTTCTTATAACATAATATCAGAAATTGAATTGGTTACTTTTCAAGGGCATTTTTCGCTTATATTTCTTACGCTTGAGAAAATGAAAAGTACGAAATTATACATTTTAGTAAATTTTCTGTGTGAGTAATTTTAAAAAAATCAATAATCAATCTACAGTACCTGCCGCTGATGGAATATGAGCCCTTCCCACTTCTCGAAGCGTCGCGCACACAGATCACATGGAAATCTGCATATGTATACATCGGCATATGTATATTTGACCCAGTTGACCTGACCCACCGGACTACCACATTACCGTATTATTATATAAATCATGTATTTGACCCAGTTCACAGTGCCCATCTGACCCAACAAACAACCACATTACCGCATCTAATACCATGAATCTACTTGAAAATCATGATCGTGATCCAGTTGACCATGGCAACGACTACCGTATCCCTCTCATACCGTACCTGTGCCCGCTTTCGGCCTGCCTCGCATCGCTGACAGTAGTCGTGTGCGTCTTCCGATGCGCTATCATCGCCCGATGGGTCTTGAACAGACGATCACAATCGGAACACTGTAATCCATTAATATTGATTGATTGATTCATATGATCGATTAGCATCGATCGATTACAGTGCATACACGACTAAATTCGCAGAGGCTATTTCTAAACAATTTCATTTCATTTGGAAGCAGAACAGTATCAATTGTTTCTTTCACAAGTAGGGATGAAAGCTCGCGGGAACTAGAAAACGTCGGGCGATCCGGGGTTACACAATCTGTCTTGGTTTGAGAGAAAAAAAGATCACTGCCATACATTTTCATACCCTGACAATGTGAGGATCGACCCACTATATACGGCTCATTTTCAGCATCAGCCCAGTATATAATGCCCTTTTTTTATGCGAAAGACCACAAATTAAGCGAAAAGTAGCGAATTTTCTAAATCGACCACTACATAAATAAAATCCTGTAAGGGCGCCAAAAATATATGATCACTGCTCATGGATCCCCACAGATTTTCTCCAATCATATGCATAAAATAGGCGCGTGAGACCCTAATGAAAACAAATAAAACAGTAGATCAAAGATCAAAGATAAAAAAATCAAAGACCACGCCCACTTCAAAAGTGCCTACGGCATCGTCGACGTGCTTAGTCTCCAGATGTCGGTCGAGATGGCTCTGGTACGAGAAGCGCTCCTCGCAGCACGGACACCCGTGCTCCTTCGGCTGCATCGCGCGCGTCGACTCTGACACGCTGCCGTGACGCTGAACGGATTAATGGATATATTCATAGGTAGAAAAGTATGTTACAAAGTACCAAGCCTGACCGGATTTTGGGCCAAAATTTCACAAAAATCGAAAAAAACCTGACCGGATTTTGAGCCAAAATTTCACAAAAAACCGAAAAATCTGACCTGATTTTGAGCCAAAATTTCACAAAACTCGAAAAATCTAACCGGATTTTGAGCCAAATTTGCCAAAAATCGAAAAACCTGACCAGATATTGAATTCTGATAACATAGCTATTCGACCAATGAGTATTACCACCATTTCTTGCCACTTAATTTCTGTAACGCCTCGGGCGTGGAGAAATAAAATAAAAATTAGGATCTCAATTCAAGATTAGCCACAACGCAACATGAATTACAGACATTAACCAAGCTATGCTTACTGTCCGCCTTGACAATAATCTCTCGTAACCAAGGGAATCAAGAGAGTGCGGCCAGAGCGGAGAGTTCCAAATGCGCTCGAGGGTGTAACTTTAAGATCTCACATGAATATTGCGCATCGAGATCACCACATTGATCGCTATCACACAGCTCATCAAGGTCGAAGACCAAAGACCAAAGATCAAAGATCAACTAACCTGTTTCTGGTGACGCTCTAGACCGGTGAACTTCGGAAAGCGCATGTCGCAGATCTCGCAGTGAAACTCGCCACGCGCCGGTAGATGCTACAATCGAAGTCATACATTTTCGGTACCCTCGCCGTCTATTTTTATATAGTGGGTCAATTCTCGAAATAGAGTTGGTTAATTCACAAAATTAGTTATTTTCGCTTAAAAATCATCATTTTAGCTTCTTTTTTTTTATCAAGTGGCCTAAAATGGCCCTTATATAGTGGGTCAATCCTCGCACTGCGAGGGTATGGCAATGTATGATCGAAGTCATAGACGTGATGCATTGTGAAATTGAGACAATGACAGCAAAGTTCAAAGACCAAAGATCAAAGATAACATTTTTGCCTCGTGTAGAAGAGATAAATAAAAAAATTAAAATAATAGAAAAAATAGTAAAAATTAAATACCTTCTTCTTGTGATTTCGGAGCGCGTTGGCCGTCCTGCACTGCAGATCGCACACGTCGCACGAGAAGGGTCGAATGTCGATCTCCTGAGAGGAAAGGGTGAACGATTACGGTAGCAAGCACTTATTGATTCAGCTCAGCTCAAGCTCTACCGTAACCCAAATACCCATAACTACCGTAACCATCATCCCGAGAGCTACCGAACCTCGTGCTCGAGGCGCAGATGATCCGACAGGACGTAGTTGCCGCTGAACTTGGACGCGCACACCGGACAGCTCACCTCGCCGTCCCGTTTCGTGTTCACCTTGCGTTGATGGATCTGTAATCAATCAATCAATCAATCAATCAATCAATCAATCAATCAATCAATCATTCATTCATTCTATCAATCATCCACTACAAACCATTGTTATTTATCAAACATTGAGTCAGCTATTTCCATTGTTGCAAGATAACAAATGAAGGTTAGATCTTAGAACTTTCACCTATCATTGAAACTTGAATTCACCACTTTCAAATCGCACTCAGATTTTCGTACCCTCATAATGCGAGGATCGACTCTATATACGGCTTATTTTTATGCGAAAAATTACAATAGGAGCGAAAAATAACGATTTTTCGGCACTTCTTTGATTTCTGGCCCAGGTCATATTGTCATAGAGTCATATTGGTCATATTGATGTGAGCGAAAAATAACGATTTTTCTAAATCACCATATTTCGAAAATCTACCCAATATACAAAAAAAATACTGTGAGTGCGTCGAAAATGTTCGTGATGTTCTATTTAAATTAGAATAACAACAATAAAGGATCGTGCACCGTACCAATCTCTTGTGCTTCTGCAGACACGAGTAGCGCCGGTAGGACTTGTCGCACGCGTCACACGCGAACACCGATGGAATGTCCTCGTTCTGAAAGATCAAAGATCAAAGATCAAATATCAAGGTCACAAACAATATTCATTTAATAATGTCGTATTAACATGAATAGAAGCAGAGAAGAAGCCAAACTAAAGTCTGCTTAACGCAACAAGCTTGCAATAGGCAGTAGTAGAGTTTCTCATTTTAGTAACTACCCCATTCTATAACGGGACGCTCTGGAACACAGGCCGTTTTCTTGCTTCTAAAACATGAATAGAGCGAAACACTCCAGAATGGGGAAGTATGATAAGATCAAACTACAATGTCCAACGATCAAACTACACATACAACCCACCTTATGATCACGACGAAAGTGATGTTCCAGCCCGTACATGCCTATGACCACCTTCGAACACAGCGGACACGTCAGCTCCGTCTTGTCCTTCTTGCTCTTCGAGGGCGAGGGCCGCGACGACCGTACTGAAATTTGTAGTTTGATCACTGACTCGTAGTTTTCGTCAGCCAGCTAATCATTAATTGGGAAAAACGCCCTATGACTAAGTAGCCTGACTTACGAGCGTAGGTCGAAAAGTGCATTGCAAACTACGAAGCTTGACCACAGTTTGGATTTTTTTAAACCAGACCACATTTTGAGATATTTTTGTGAAAACCTGACCGCATTTAGCAAATCTGTAATGTGGTGTTACATCTTCAAAACGGGCGCACTGCGTGCGCACGTTTCAAAATGTAACACCGTATAGAAAAATGCACGCCGTGCATTTCAAAACGTTCGTACGCCGTGCGCACGTTTTGAAAATGTAACACCACATAACCCAGCTATTCTACCTAAGGCTAAGACATTGGGATAAGCCATTGCCCCTGATGTATGGCCGGCCACATCTCATATACATAATACTCACCCTGCTTGCCATAATCCTCATCCTCCTCCTCATCTTCTTCCGGCTCAGATTCGCTGCACTCGCCCTCCTCCTTCATGGCCGACGACGACGCCTGAATTAAAAAATCAATAATCTACCCAATTTATTTATTTATTTATTCTGTATTTTTTTTTTGTAAAAACGCGTAAAGTATTATTATAATTCACTCATTTACAAACAACAAAAATAACCCCCTGTAAGGATTTTTCGATTTGCATGGATCGGATCAGGGCTGGGACAAAAAAATTATTTCGACCAAAAAATTTTTTGTTTGGGTTCAACAAAAAAAATTTCTCACCGAACAAAAAAAAACCAAAAAAAAAATTAATTTTTCCCACTGTTCCGAGAAAATTTTAACATTATCTCGTCTTGCTCTTCCTTTAAATAGCAACTATTCTTCATTCAGAGTCAAAATTCTAAAACAAACATAAAAGATAAATTCGTTGTTGTCGATTTGTTATCGGCAGCATTTTATTGATTAGTTAATGTAGGGGAATCAGGAAATTGAGGGTGCGCAATACATTTTCGGCACCCTCACCGTTTTATTTTTATATAGTGGGCCGATTTCGTTATTTTTCGGTTGAATTGTAATTTTTAGCTTACAAAGGACCCTTAAAAAGGACCCTTTTATAGTGGGGAGATGCTAAAAAGAGCCGTATAGAGTGGGTCGATTCTCACCTTGTGAGGGTATGAAAATGTATGGGTGCGCTACATATTATCATGAAGAACGTGGGACCAATTATGTGGCATTCTGTATTCTCTAATATATTCGAAAGACCAAAAGCGTTTCCCGTGTAGCAGTGGTTAGTAATCAGCGCTTGTAACCGCACCACGCCGGTTTTGATTCCTGTTTGCGATCTTCTCTATATTCAGCTTTCAAATTCGAAAGGCCGCATTGTCCCTGGCATTTCCTTGGCGCAACAACGAACTTTCATGTCAGATTACGGTATTCCGGGGCATCCATAATTTGAGATAATATAGGTTTTGTATTCAGGTATATGTCATTTATAGCCCTGCCTGACAAGTATAGTCACTCAAGAAAAAAATCCCCTTCTTTAACACTATTCCGTAATATTACACTCACCAATATTGTCTTACGGAGAAAAATGAACAACAAAACTGATCATAAACTAACTTTTCAAGCAAATTTGTGTAAATTTTCTTTATCCGATTTTTTTGTTATTTTTTGGTTTTTGCAGAAAAACCAAACAAAAAAAATACCAAACAAAAAATTCTCAAAAACCCAAAAAAAAACCAAAAAACAAAAAAAAATACCAAACAAAAAATCCCAGCCCTGGATCGGATGATACATCGAACATCAGGTACATTTCATATTGAATCTCCATATTTATACGTAAGAAATATAATGGAATAGAAAGTGAAACTTGGCAAGCACAGCCTTGTGAGCTAATTTGACTCTCCGCTCAAATTAAGCGAGAGTGCGAATTGCCAGAGCGGAAATTACCAGAGAGTATATTTCAAATTAGCTCGGGTGTACCTTTACTGCACAATTAAATTATTATTATTAATAGATGTACAAGAATAAGTATGCATGCACTTTAAATATAAATTTTTTGATTAAATAAGTTAACTAGCAATGTGCCTTACAAGCCAAATATATTTCGCACTTTAATTATCGTTACAATTCAATTCCGACCAATTTCCAAATACGCTGGCACCTCTATGGATGGATCGCTAATACCGGGATATTACTAGAGACCATGGAAAGTTCAAAGATAAAAGATCAAAGATCATCCCCACCGTACCCCGTATTGGTTGTCTCCATTTACATCATCGTCATCGATCTCATCATCATTCGCCTCATGTTTTACTCCGCCATTCTTCATATTCGCAATTCCTCGCATGATCGACACTAGTGTGGTCGGCGTCTCGTCGTCGTTCATCTGCAATCAATCAATAACTAAAGGTATACTGTAACTACCGATCAATAACTGAAGCTATACCGCTGCTAGTTCCCTACTAGAACCAATCAATAATAACTATGGATACAGTAGCTTAAATAATACTACAATAATTCGCTACTGCATCGCGAACCCTTCATTGTCCAATCTACCGTAATCCCTTGTCGCCCAATTCTACAGTACCCTCAATACCGTACCTCATCATCAGGCTCATCCGGCTCCTCTTCTTTGACGTTCAGCTTCTTCTCCTCCACCTCCTTGCCCCGCTTCTTGTTCTTGATCCTTTCGATTACCTCTTGCAATCGCCGATCGTCCGCTTTCCGGTCCGCGCGTATGACCGCGTTCTTCAACCGCTCGCCCGCTTTCCTATCCGCGCGCACATCCGCGTTCCTCAACCGCTTCACATCAGAATCGTTTTGTCGCTGCTCCGCATCATTCATTGGGCACAACGCCACGCCATTCGCCCGTTCCTTCTCCGCTTCATTTATCCGCACCTCCGCTTCAGCTGTTTCTTCCTTCCGCTCCTCCTCAACATCGTTCGTCCGCTCCGCCGCTTCTTCCATCCGCTCCTCCGCCTCTTCCGTCCGCGTCTCATCCGTTTCTTCTATCCGCACCCCCGCGCCTTCCGTCCGCGTCTTAGCCTTCTCAGCCGCCTCCCTCATCGCGCGCGCATACGCCTCGTCTCGCCTCTGCCTGCTCGCTTCCAGATCCCTCTTGCGCTTCTCCTTCGCGTCCTTGATCCGCTTCGCCTCCTCCTCTCTTAGCCGCTTCGCGTCCGTTTTCTTCTGCCGCTTCTGTCGCCGCACGTCCGCGTCCAGTTCCGCGGACGCCGCTTCCACAACGTTCCGCACGGAACGTCGCATGCCCCTGACCTATATATGAATAATAATAATAATAATAATAATAATAGTAATAATAATAATAATAATAATAATAATAATAATAATAATAATAAAAATCGTGTAATTATCATCATCAAACGAATCAAAGTCATCATCACGTACACAAACAACAAAGTACTACGATAGCCCGATCGATAATTATAATTATAATAATATTAATGATAATATTCCCATCAGGGGACATGAAGTATAAGCCTCGAAGCGAGGAAGAGCAAGGGTATCTACAATATATGCGGTAGCCTAGGTGATGGAAGGATGGATGGAATGAATGGAAGATGGATATCTCCCTATGACATCTAATTCTCTCGAATAATAGTGATGATAAGCCGGCTTATAGCTGACATCAGGTACTAACACCATAGGTCGAAAAGAGCATTGCATACTTCGAAGCCTGGCCGCAGTGTGCAATTTTTTTCGTGAAAACACGAGCGCATTTGGCACATCTGCAACGTAGCTGTTCGACCTATGACTGCAAATGACAAGATATCTCTCTCGAATAATAATGTTGATAAGCCGAATTATAGGCGATATCTGATACTACAGCCTACAAGTAGACAGAGACGGGTAGATCATGAGAGAAAATCACAAAGATGAGCAGCACACATAGATTACGGTATGATGCACCTTGGTGTGCTATAACCTTCAGCGTTCTCATACTTTTTTTTTCTCGAAACATTTTCATCTGTCATACCATTTCCAGCACGTTACAATAGAAAAAGGCTTAGCGAAAATTAGTAAGAGAACGCAGACGGCTTTATCATACCAAGGTGCCTCGTACCGCAATTTTCTGTGGTATATTGTCAAGTTTTCAATTTCAGATTGAGGTCAAAGATCAGAATGGAGCCATAGATATCGATCGACGTCCAGACAACTACCGGTCGTACTAACGGTCGATATAATGGCCATTAGTACAGACTATTTGAGTGTATATGAAGTGGTTCGTGAGCGTGAGGAAGAATACAAGAAGGGTAGGGATAGAGAGAGAGCGAGAAATAATGGCTACTCATTATTATTATGCCGTCAACGAGCTGACATACAGACCACCCCCTATGGACTAATCGATAAGCCACACTGACTACCGTATCACTGTTTATGAAGTACGGTAGTTAGTATGGATTATCGATTGCTCAATCATCTAAAGTTGACTCTATTACAAATGGAAATACAACGAATAATGACGAAATGGCACGCAGTTCAGTCGGGAATTAGCTAATCACAGCCATACATGGGTAGTCTCTGCCGCTGGAAATTAAAATCGGGTGGTTCGGACGCAAAAATTATATTTTCGAGTGAATTTTTACTAAAGCATTATCATTTTTGAGTGAATTTCTACTAAATAGGGAGGGTTTGGGCGCCAAAATCGGGTGGGAGTTGTCGCTAGAGGCAATGCCTCCCACGTATGAACACAGCTATGTAAGGAAGAAATATGAAAGCGATGGCAGTAAATGAACTGGATAAAGACGAAAAACCAAAGAGACAAAGAGGTAAAGATGCTGAAGAAAGGGAAGAACAAATCCTCGTGCGAACGACTATGTCGGAATCTCTATGTATGCAGAAGCAACTTATTTAAAGCCAAGACAGAGTGTCTCAAATTAGCTCGCGGTGTGTCACTTTAACGCGCAGGGATTCAGCTAGGCATAACAAAATCATAATGAGGATACTACCGTAACCAGGCACCTAATTATTATCAATTCGTAACAACATCCATCGTATTTATGCGCACATTATCCGCATATCGCTTTATCTATAATCATCTTTTTGTACCGTAATTCACATGGCAACCCAGGTGAGATATATAACTCTATTGGTCACTAAAACGACCGATAGAGTTGTTTTAAATGTAAAATAGCAGGACCATGCAGGACGGATGGCCAATTACCACACAAGAAGTGCAACAATGAGTCATACAGAGCGACTGTCTCCTATGCAGTCACCTCGCCCAAAGAAGTATGCTTTAGAAAGCCAGAAAACCCATAGACCATCGGATATATGAGTTTCTGAGCGACTACAGTAACCTTCCAATCTCATCGGGGAGTACGGTAGCTCTGGACAATGCCAAATCGCAACGAACCAAGGGTTTAAAAAACATGTGACAGAGATCATGTCCTCTCCCCATTTCTCCTAACCCTCTCTAGTAAAGGCACACCCGAGCTGGTTTGAAACTCTCCGCTATGGCCAAACTCTCTCGTAAAAAAAGAAAACGAGAGTGAGCATTGGCAGAGCGGAGAGTTTAAAATTAGCTTGAGCACAGAATTCTGGTGTAAGTTTTCTTTAAATGTCAGACAAGAGAGATATATGGTAAGCGGTCGGTCTGTCTGAATTCCAAAATGGACATAATACTGTGCGGTGGGGGTGTGCCTTAACCCCGCCACTCCCTCATCCCTTATGCACTGTTACATTTGCCTTACGTGCCTACGCCGTAACCCCCTCCGTCGCGTCGGACACGCGGCGGAGGGGGTTATGGCGTAGGCACGTAAGGCAAATGTAACAGTGCATTACTCTTATCTACCTCACTCTGACTACACTCTTTCAAAGAGACCAACGCTCCGTGTTGCTCACACACGTATTCCTTTTTTCTTCAATTCACACACACATACTATTAATGCCTTCCTCCCTACTCCACAGTCTCACGTCTTTGTCTTCTTGATTCTCCCTCACTCTCACTCTCCCTCTCCTTATTCCTCCTCCCTCTCCCTCTCCTTATCCCCCCTACTAAACCGACCACTCATCGCCAGACCGATCAATACAAAGTGAAGGACGGAGTGAGAAAGAATGGAAAAGAGGAGAAGAAGAGAACGAAATGAAATGGCAGTGACGAGCGCACACAACGAGAATGAGAGAGCAGAGTGAATGAGGGAAGGGAGAGGGAGAGAGACAGAGGGAGAGGTAGAGAGATAGAAGGAGAGAGGGAGAGGTAGAGGGAGAGAGACAGAGGGAGAGGTAGAGATAGAGAGATAGAAGGAGAGAGGGAGAGGTAGAGATAGAGAGATAGAAGGAGAGATGTAGAGGGAGAGAGGTAGAGGGAGAGGGAGAGGTAGAGAGACAGAGGGAGAGGTACATAGAGAGAGAGAGAGCAACCAACCACTCGCCACGACAACGATCAATACAAGTGGAATGAGAGAGAGAGAACGTGCGGAAAAAGTAGAGGGAGAAAGGCAGAGGCAGAGGGAGAGAGAGCCACATGACGTTTTTATACGCATAGCGAGAATGAGCGAAACAGTGTGTGTGCAGACAGTACAGCGCGCTATGCTTGCCAGTACCACGACCAAAGGCGAGAAACCGAAGATCAAAGATCAAACCTACCGTAGACCAAACACGAAAACACCAATAAATCACGCAGAACGGACAACTGCTATTGCGAAATGTGTGATAAAACTCCACAAAGGGCATTTAACTGAGGCTTTTATTAAATTCTCGATAGAAAAAAATATAAACAGTGTGATACGGATACGGACTTGTCAAATAGCAAAGCCCATTTACAATTAATCGTTATTAAAATTCCAGAGTACGCGGATAAGGGTAATACACACTAAACTACTCGGAGAGAGAAGTGAACAAAAGGGCGATTACATCAATGAATAGGGGGAAAACATGAATTATTAAATTGTAATTAATGATATTCGAAATGAGGTAGGCTCCCGGCGGGATTTCCATTCTACAGTATGCTAGAAGACGGGGGAGAGTGTGCAAATAGTAAATCTGCGGCACTACAGTATACTACAGTACAGTATACAGCACTTCAGTATGCCAGAAACGGAACAAATGAGAAGATCAATGGGACACAAAGATGATTTAAAGAGATTGTAATCAATCGATAATTGGGGTGAGAGATCTCAGGTACTGCAGCGGACATATATTCACAAATAAGTGTGTGTATAGAGGGTTACGGTAGCCAAACTTAGAACGAAAGAAACGAAAACGATTACTGTACATTAGCCAAATCAACTGAACAATTGAATAAAAGTGATACCGTAGCCTAGCCTAGCTAATGAAAGGATATCAGACAAATCAAACTATATTCCATGAATAAGTGCAAAAGGGAAACGATACTGCAGTAGTAGTCCAGCAATCAGTGGATAAACAAAATCAATCGATAAACGAGAAATCAATCAATAAACGAAATCAATCGATATTGCAGAGAATCAATCAATACTCCGCCTCCAACTGTGGCATCTCCGTCGGGCAGTCTGATTCATCCTCCTCCTCCTCCTCCTGCAGCTCTTCCCCCTCTTTCATCTCCTCGATCACAACTCCTCGTGACTCCGCCCCTTCGATTCCTGAAAAATCAATCAATAAATGACAAAAATAAATAAACAAAATTTATCCATCAAAATGGTTGTCAAAAACGTGTAATCATACAAATATACGCACCCTACAGATAGTATTAATAAACATTAGCATATCGAGGAACGCTCTTTTGCCCATAGGCCCTAGACAGCGAACCTCTACTCAATGGCGTCAATGGGATTTGATCAAAAGTTTCTGCACGAGTAAACTAAGTTCAATAAAACACAAACCTTCTTCTCCCTCCACAACCACCACTCCTCCCGATCCCTCATTCATCTCTCCCAAGTCGCTGCCGTCCACGTCCACGTCCTCCTCCACCTCCTCCACGTGCACCACGCCTTAATCGATGGATTAATTAATTAATCAAAAATAAATAAATAAATAAATAAATAAATCACTAGGCATTAAATCACTAGCAATGACAACATCCAAAATCTAGTTGAAATCATCATCGTCGAATAACTACGTTACAGATTTGCCAAACGCGATCTGGTTTTCACAAAAAAATCCAAAATGCTCATCGGCTCAAACTACAAAACGTGACCGGATTTTGAGCAGAAAATTCATGAAAAGCAGAAAAACCTGGCCGTATTTTGAAAATGTGTAACGTAGCTATTCGACCTATGGGATTGAAACCGTAGAAAATGAAGCCGATGATCACTTTATCATGATGCATCTCTGTTCATACGTAACGAAAAGAGGAGAAAACGATAGAACACTCTCCGCTTTTCACACCTACACTCTCGCTTCGTTTCTTTTCGTGACCATACGTGGGCAGGCATTGCCGCTGGAAATGAAAATCGGGGGGTCGGAAACAAAAAAATGGAGCATCTATACGTCATTTTGAGTGATTTTTCGGAAAATCGGGGGGTCGGGTGCCAAAAATCGGGGGTGTATTGCCGCTAGCGGCAGTGATGCTCACGTATGTTCGTGACTTTTGAACACACCACATTGCTCATAGTTAAGAGAAAAATATCTCTAATTCCAATGCACATCAACACCATACGCACTGCCCGCTTCTACCGTACCCAATTCCTCATCGACGACTTCATCGCCTTCCATGACGACACCGGCATCATCATCATCATCCATCGGATGGTGTTCTCCTTCGACGTCCACTTCGAGGAAGTCATCGTCATCGATTATCTGAACCCGGTTCATTCAAATACGCACTCTGGCAACGCTCTCGCGTAGATAAAGAACGTTGCCAGAGCGGAGAGTCACTTAAAAATCCAAGTTCGATCTAACATGAAATATGAGATATTGTTGTTCCAGCACAGCTCCCAAAAGTAAAACTCCCTGAGCTAATTTCGAGATCTCCGCTCTGGTAACACTCTCTCGCTTTTTGTCTACGGTAGAGTACTTCTACAGTACAACTTCGTCTTCCACAGTTCGTTCATCACTACAGTAATCTATCATCCAATCTACCGTACCTCTTCGTGTGCCACCACCATTCCTCCCTCATCATCCATCTCCTCGTCCTTGATCGATTGATCCTGAAAATCAATCAATACATAATCGAATTGCACAAGGTGCTGCAGCATGGCAAAAGCATTAAATCAAACAAAATTTAAAAAAATGCAACTCCTAACAATAAAAGTTTGGTGCAAGTGCAACGCGTTCGTTTCTAGTTTCACCCAGTCTATGACTGTTGTCACTACGCCAACGAATTGATTACATACCGAAGATGGTAGATAAAATAACGTAGAGGAAAAATCAATAAATAAATAATCACTCCTCACATGCTGCTTCATCCTCATCTGCCTGCCACCGCTCATCGGCAGGTGATAGCTCATCAGTCTCGCGGGCATCATGCGCGAGAGCGGTCGCTCTCGCGCCAGCAGCTCCTGCTGCTGGCGCTGGTGCTGTCGATGCCGCTGCAGCAGTTGCCGTACGGCGGGGTCTCGGATGATCGCGGGCCGTCGATGGTACTGCAGATGGTCCTGGTGGTACGGTAGGTGCTGCTGACGCTGCTGATGATGCTGAGTGTACGACGACATGGACGAGTGGAGGCGGTGGCGAGGAATCATGTCCTGAAAAGCATTTATTATTATTATTATTATTATTATTATTATTATTATTATTATTATTATTATTATTATTATTATTTAAACACGTTTTTTGAAAGGGATTATGCAACTTCAAGGAAGGATTACGGTAACTCTCTAGTTGCTCTTTCGCATGATTACGGTAACTCAAGATCGTTGATCTTTCGCACGATTACGGTAATTAACGGTACCCGAAACGCGTCTGACCGATAAAATTATATGAGCGAACTCTTCATAGACTACGGCATAACCAACCACAACGCTAACATATTATCCAAATCATGAAGATGACACAGTATACCATCTTTAATGGTGGTTACTCTTTCTCGTTGTAAAAAGCATGACTCTAGCAAAGTGCATCTTTAACCGCTTATCATCTGGTTTTCAAAATCCGGTCAGGTTTTTCGATTTTTGGCAAATTTGGCTCAAAATACGTTCAGGTTATTCGATTTTTGAGAAATTTTAGCTCAAAATCCGGACAGGCTTGGTACTTTGTAACTTATACACTCACTGTAGAAGCTACAATAACTCCCAAAAGTCGCTGGAAAGACAAGGGGACCAAACCCGTCTGGTCTCCGCCTCGCCTCGCATAGCACACTGACCACATTGAGCACATCATTCGGGTCGACGATGCCCTCCTCCTCCACGACCTCCTCGTACGCCGCATCCTCCTCCTCTCCCTGCTGATGGGCTGCTCCCTCCTCCGGATCGAGGGTGGGCGGCATGAGGTACGAGTACTGCTCCATCTCCTCTTGCGTCAGCCCAACTCCTTCAATGGTAATTAATAATAATAATAATAATAAAAATAATATTAATAATTTATCGCATAGGTCGAAAAGTATGTTGTAAAGTACCAAGCCTGACCGGATAATGAGCCAAAATTTCATAAAAATCGAAAAACCTGACCGGATTTTGAGCCAAATTTGCCAAAAATCGAAAAACTTGACCGGATTTTGAAAACCATAACCTACAGTATCGCCAGAAAGTAATCGGACACTTTTTCATTTTTTTATAACTTTTGATCCAGGAAAGAAATCATGCTGATCTTTTGAGTCAATATAGAGAATTTATCAAGGAATATTACCATGATGTGTTGGTGTAATTATCTTAGTTAATTTTTGCGTATTGATGACGCTACCGAAGTACACTTTATAGAAAATTCCCATTTCTTTAGTGAAAAGCCTTGTTCTTCGGGAACACTGTGAGAGTGGGGACCCCCACTAGGGCTGTACAGTCAAACAATCCGGAATGGCTCCGACTCCGATTTTAAGCTGTGGCATGATTGCAACTTTGACCTCCAAATTTCATAACTCAGCTTCTAGATGTGCTAACGACTCGTTCTAAGTGCCAAAATGATGCTAGTGGGGAGTAATGCTTAGAGCCAGATTATGGTAGTCATAGCTCGCCATTCGCCTTCAGGGCATAAAAAATATTTTTTTTAGAAAGACTGATTTGGAGACCGTACCGTTTAATGGGCAGGTCTTCTAAAATTATGGTTCCTGCTCATGCAGCTTAGCAATGTATCATACATTTATTTTCCTTATTTTGGTTAAGTTCCGATTCGTTTCAGACCCGCAGCAAACGTTCCGCTGAGGTATACTCGGTTGTAGCGAGTAAAGATCAAAATACAAAGATCCAAGATCAAAGTTTAGCAATAGTGTAAAAACTTTTGTGAACATCTCTAACATGCATTGGTACTTTGAAACTAAGAGATTTCATCAATAGAGGCCCAGGGGCGAGAGCGGAAAGAGAGAAAGAGCAAGAGCGCGCACCGAGCTGACCTAAGCATATCTTTTGCTGCGGGTCTGAAAGGAATCGAAACTAAACCACAATAAGGAAATTAAATGTATGATACATTGCTAAGCTGCATGAGCAGGAACCATAATTTTAGAAGACCTGCCCTCTAAACGGTACAGTCTCAAAATCAGTCTTTCTAAAAAAATTATTTTTTATGCCCTGAGGGCGAATGGCGAGCTATGACTACCATAATCCGGCTCTAAGCATTACTTGCCACTAGCATCATTTTGGCACTTAGAATGGGTCGTTAGCACATCTAGAAGCTGAGTTATGAAATTTGGAGGTCAAAGTTGCAATCATGCCACAGCTTGAAATCGGAGTCGGAGCCATTCCGGATTGTTTGACTGTACAGCCCTAGTCTCTCACAGTGTTCCCGAAGAACAGGGCTTTTCACTAAAGAAATGGGAATTTTCAAAAAAGTGTACTTCGGTAGCGTCATCACTACGCAAAAATTAACCAAGATAATTACACCAACACATCATGGTAATATTCCTTGATAAATTCTCTATATTGACTCAAAAGATCAGCATGATTGCTTTCCTGGATCAAAAGTTATAAAAAAATGAAAAAGTGTCCGATTACTTTCTGGCGATACTGTAGCTATTCGACATGTGATTTATCGTTTCTTCCTGTATTGATTTCTTTGTCTACGAGTGTTACCACAGAGGAAAATTAGCCAGGGGCGATCCTTTAAAGGTGTTTTTCTAGATCAATAATATCACCCATTTCATAGTAGATGGTCTAATAAAAAAAAGGTCATATAATTACTGGTCCCAATGAGACATGGAAATAAACAATTCATTTTATGAATCGATTTACAGAAGAATGATTAAACTAACCACATCTAAACACCCATGTCCCATATGACCAGGCGAAAACGCGAATTCAACCGTTTTCCACTTGACCAATGATTCGTTCAAAATCAGCGGAAAAAAGAGTACTCCTCTCCTCTCCTCCATAGGTCGAATAGCTAGGTAATCGGTTTTCAAAATCGGTCAGGTTTTTCGATTTTTGGCAAATTTGGCTCAAAATCCGGTCAGGCTTGGTGCTTTGTAACATACTTTTCGACCTATGCTCTCGTCCTTCAGCATTATTTTAGAGCATTATTATTATGGGAAACTTTGTGGAAGACTACGCTTGAACAGTCTTTCAAAACAATCGCATCCTATAAGACAATGTTGAAACGCGAGCGCAACAGGTTTAGGTAAGGCTAAACTCTTCCGTTCAAAAGCAGTGCAAAGAAAGAAAGAGTACTCCATCTCATCGCTCGTCATTGCAACCTCGTCGACATTACAGGGTGCGCCAAAATTACCCGAACTGGTGTCACCATATGGTTCTCCCCTTTATAATGTGATTTAAGCGATATGGTTCATAGCAAAGTTTATCAACAATATAGGCAACAGAAACATACTAGCGAATTTCGATATGGCCTCCTTTAGCTCTGACACAAGCCTTGAGTATCTTCTCATATGCGACTGCCGATTCCCGCAAGCAGTTGTCATCGAGTTCGTCCCATGCCTTGAGAAGGGGAGCACTGAGGGAGTCGAGTGTCTGGTGCTTGGTAGAGGACATCTTGGCCTACAACACCTCCAAGCACTGCAGTCGAGGAGGTTGAGATTGGGGGAGTTCGGAAGTAATTCAGTGTGATGGATTTTGCCGAGTGCATGGGTGAAAAATCATGACTGGGATAACTTTGTCATGTCATTGACGACAGAATCTTGCCGAAAGGTCTAGTGGTCCTGACCGAAGTGGGTATGGTATCGGAGTAGAAGCGCCTCTTCGAGGGTGTGCTTCAGGGCTGGGATTTCCGTTTTTCCGTTTTTCCGAATTTTCCAATTTTCCGACCTTTTTCGGAAAATTTTGATTTTCCGATTTTCCGAAAATTTTTCGGAAAATTCGGAAAATTTCTAGTGACTAAAAGTCATTGAATAAAATATTTTTCTCATGAAAATATACATTAAAAGAACATTTATAGTGACTTAAAGGTGGACTCCCGCAAATATTTTCCTTAACAAACTGTGAAGAGAAAAAGTTAGCAAAAGTTAGGTTACATACCGAACACTATTTATTTTATGCTAATTCAACTTATTGACTGCTAGAATCATGAATGAATCATGCTAGCAATCGCAGGCAAAGTCGCGCTTTTTGAAAATAGGAAAGTTCGGCAATAGGATTCAAACCCACATCCATGCGCTAGCTAGTCAGAGGCTTTACCACTATGGAATTACAAAATCAGCTGTGCCCCCTATTCGCTCTCGCCTCCCTCTTAAGTATCATTGCTCTTCTCCTCTACCTGATGAGGTAGAAGATATTCAGTTCTGCTAAGAAGATTCTCTCTCTCGACCATGATAATATTGAGCAGTTACTCATTCCCAAAATTAACACCTACGAAAACTGTCTCAATAGTTCCAAAGATGCTGTTATATTTTTATATTTTGAGTTTCAAAATAAACGTGTGTGCTAAATATTATCGTTTTTAATATTTTCAAAACAATAACAACTTTAAAAAATATTTTCCTAAAAAATTTTCCGAATTTTCCGAAATTTTTCCGAATTTTCCGAAAATATTTTCGGAAATTTCCGATTTTCCGATTTTCCGAAAATATTTTTTCCGAACAGCCCTGGTGTGCTTGGTATAATATGCCTTATTGATCTAGACGCAAGGAGTGGCAAAACAAGAGTGGATTTTCCAGTTGGGCAAACAGCACCTAAAACCTTGGCGTATTGTGGATGACTGACATGACCCATGACCCCAGCCGTCTTGTAGGATTCTTTAAGATCAGAGGCAATGATTCTGTTGTTCTCGATATTCAGGCTCTCTTTGACGGTTAGATATGCTCTTCGCTGAACATCGTGCTGAAGTGCGCGGACCTAGCACAACGCATAAAAAGTTGAGGGCACCGTTCTCAGCGGAGTTTGATCTGTCGCTCATTCGGTTCTAACAGTTTACTGTACTTGTAAGGGAGAAGAGTCAGCTGAGACCTGAGGAGACGAAGAATGGAAGTGTTCGAGATATCGAGTCTCCAGATCGTAAACTTGTGGTTTCGAAACACCATCTTTCGGATGAGATCTCGGTTCGTAGCGGTGGAAACTGAAATCGGTCTACCTCTGCCCGGACGTTCCTTGTCATTACCAAGATATTGGTACACGATACCGGTATCGGATACAGCCGACTCGTGAAAGCCGAGCTGATGAACTATGACAATCTACTTTGTACACTTGAGAATGAGGGGTCGCAGTCGACTTGACTTCCCCATTACTAGAAGACTTGACTAACTGACTTGAAACCTTGAATAGGGAGTGGCCAATGATCACTCTTCATGATGCTGCAATAGGGGTTGCGCATTTGCATTGGGGGCCTGCGAATCATAATGGTGAAATCAGTTCGGGTAATTTTGGCGCACCCTGTAGATAAACGAGTACACTCTGATTTGATTTGGATAATATTAGTAAATAGCAACGAAACACCCATTAAAGCTGATAAAGTTGATTCAATGTCAATGTCACCGAAACAGCAGTCTTTTGCGCCATCCCAACTCATTCAACTTTTTTTTCTAAAATAGCCCACCCTGATTTTCCAGGGCAATATTATGGTAAGTAGCGCGAGAAAAGTGTACACTCATGAAATAGCAAAATAGTAACAAAATTGGTACGTTATTTTATGCGCGCTACTTACAATAATATCACCCAAAAGAGCAGAAGAATCATCAATTCCACTCAACACCAACGTTCTATTTGGCCAGGTCGAAACGCAAATTCAAAAGGTTTAGACAACACTAGCAATAAATTCCAATACAACCTAAAAAAAAATTAGAGAACACTATCTCTTACATGCCTTGTACCCAAAGGTCGAATATTAATGTTAAAGGTCAGTAAAAAAATCACTGTAAAAAAATCTCAAAATGCGGCCAGGCTTCGAAGTTTGCAACATACTTTTCTATGCCTGTACCAGTTATTTTGTGTCTTTCAACGAGACTAAACAGAAGCTCACAAGCTCACATATCAGGAGCATACATTTTCGGTACCCTCGCCGTCTATTTTTATATAGTGGGTCAATTCTCGAAATAGGGTGGGTTGATTCACAAAATTCGTTATTTTCGCTTAAAAATCGTCATTTTTAGCTTCCTTTTTTTATCAAGTGGCCTAAAATCAACCTTATATAGTGGGTCAATCCTCGCACTGCAAGGGTATGGCAATGTATGATCAGGAGGTGTTATGCTGTTATCGTAGTTCCCCCGGAAAATTAGGTTTTTTTTTAATCGTGTGGAATGACCCCCTGTATAATCCCCCTGTACCACGCCCAAGTATGACAGACTGTCATTGACAGTTATGAACCCATATTTCTATAATAATAATAATAATAATAATAATAATAATAATAATAATAATAATACGCACTCTGTCCCTGCTCCAGCGTAAGCTGTCCGCGCTCGAGCATCCGCTTGGCGCGATTCCGCTCGACCGCCTTCCGCATGCGCTCCGCCTCGACCGTACGCGCCAGCTCCGGATTGCGCTTCACGTACCCCTGGCGGTATTTCACCGGCACTTGGTGCACCTGCAAGGAAGATGGGATTTGAATACGAACATGTATATTATATTACATATGTTCGAATTCAAATGCACTTAGTGCTGATATGATAAATGAATTGTATTGTAGTATATGAGCCCGTTTGCGTAAGAGTCGGACACGCTCCGGTACAGCAAAAAAAATTGTTTGAGATAATAACATTTTTGAGTACCTCTCGATATGTTAGAATACTAGGCAAACCCTCGTGGTATGCAAATTTTTTTGAGCTCGGTATGGAGCTCCAAAGATGACCCTTTTTCAAAGTTTTTCTGCTATAGCTGGAGATCCGTTGAAGGAAACAGAAAATTCACAAGAGCAACCCTTGCTCAATTTGTATGAGGATCATAATGATGATTAGGGTAATATAAAAAAGACGTGTTAGTCGAGAGATACAAATATTATTTTAATTCAACCAAAAAAGTGCGAGCGGAGACGAATAGGGAGCGTGGATGCGGTCATGATAGACTTGCAAAAAATTTTTTGTGAGAAATAACCTCCCGCAAAGCAAGTTATGATTTATTTTTTGTGGGGGTCAATTTATAAATTCGCGAGGTCTCCACACAACAAAATCCCAATGGGTACGTTAACTCATCTATCAAACATCAAATCAGCGGCCTGTGTAATGTAGTGGATAAGGTGTCTGCATTTAGTTTTGACTGTCATGGGTTCGATCCCCCTTGCGGCACTTTTCTTTTGCTGATTTTGTTGCCGTAGAAAGATTGGCATGTTTTACTGTGATTAGGAAATCGGTAAATAGAACACACTTTATTTTATCCGCAAGTGTGAACTTTAACAACAAAAGGAGCGAAACAAAGACGATTTTTTACGTCATCTCCATATTCTTATCCATCCCATGTCGCATCCGAATCCTTGCCATAGTCGTCCACATCTACATACAACTCGTTATCCTCGTCGAAGAATATTTGATCATCTGTTGCAGCTTGAAGCTTGGAGATGATGACTTGAGCTAGCTTACTATCTTCTTGAGTGTCGCCAGAAGGATCCAATGATGGAGGGTAGACTTCTGCGAGAAGGGCAACGACGATTGAAGGTGTGATTGAATAAGAAGCATAAAGGCCTTTTAACGGCATGGAAGAGAGCGCCAGCAAGGATCAAAGAGAGAATAAAGTAAATCGATAGAGATCTACATCGACAAGCAAGCTTGAACGTTTGATCTTAACAACTACAAAATCAGCAAAAGAAAAGTGCTGCAAGGGGGATCGAACCCATGACAGTCAAAACTAAATGCAGACACCTTATCCACTACACTACACAGGCCGCTGGTTTGATGTTTGATAGATGAGTTAACGAACCCATTGGGATTTGTTGTGTGGAGACCTCGCGAATTTATAAATCGACCCCCACAAAAAATAAATCATAACTTGCTTTGCGGGAGGTTTTTTCTCACAAAAATTTTTTTGCAAGTCTATCATGACCGCATCCACGCTCCCTATTCGTCTCCGCTCGCACTTTTTTGGTTGAATTAGAATAATATTTGTATCTCTCGACTAACACGTCTTTTTTTATATTACCCTAATCATCATTATGATCCTTATACAAATTGAGCAAGGGTTGCTCTTGTGACTTTTCTGTTTCCTTCAACGGATCTCCAGCTATAGTCGAAAAACTCTGAAAAAGGGCTATCTTTGGAGCTCCAAACCGAGCTAAAAAAAATTTGCATACCACGAGGGTTTGCCTAGTATTCTAACATATCGAGAGGTACTCAAAAATAGTATTATCTCAAAAATTATTTTTTTTGCTGTACGGGATCCCGTTGCTGATTGTCCGACTCTTACGCAAACGGGCTCATATTATAGGTATATTTGGAGATGGATACGTATTATTGATTTGACTTATTATTGGGCTTAGCTAATCAATCAATCAATTCATCCAGCAAGCAATCAATCAATCATCATCTACAGTAATCTTCAAAATATACCTGTGTCTTATGCGCTCGCACTCTCGCCCAGTGCATGAAGCCCATGCCGCAGATGTCGCACGCGAAGATGAATCCTGCAACGATCGAGAGAGATTACGGTAGCGATGATTACGATATCGATCGATATTCAGATATTAGCGCTAAACCGCACATACCCTCTGGCAATTTTTGATTGAAAGAACGATAAGCATATGATTTAGCCTCGTGATGCATTGAAGTTCTATTTTGGTGAGTCACTAATAAGTGAATTGTAGCGCGGATTCACAGAGTTTAAATTCCTATCAACAGGAAAAAAAAACAAGACAAATGGATTTTGCAGTGCACATTCAATAAGGTCAAAATGAGTCCCGTAATAATAATATAATAAAAATAATAAAACATACGATCATGGTCCGGATGATCCTTGGCGACATGCTGGGAGAGCGCGTGATTGCCCTGAAGCCGCAATATCATAATAATCAATCAATAATTGGAAAGAATAAATCAATAATCGACGTTTTAATCGATATTCTGCTCGGTTACACCAACGAGTATTATATACTCGAGTATAAAGCAGAAAATGTAATTTTATGAATATTTTTAATAATTAAATAATTAAATAAATAAATAAAAGCGCACATAGAAGAACAGCTCGCACACGGGACACTTCACACCGTAGTCACGCTTCGCCTTCTGCAATGCCATACGCGATGAATAAATATCTTAGCATAATCATCAATCAATACATAATAAATCAATAATCTAAATAAAACCCAGACTCATCAACTATAGTTTTTTTTAAAACTATAACTAAAATAACTATAAATGGAACTGTAGACTGTGTTAATAAAAAATACATTTTCTAAAATCAATCAATAAATCAATAACTCTTCTCACCAATTCGTTCGCCGCTTCCGTCACCTCTCGGTGAATCTGCTTCTGATGCGTGATGAGGCCCTCCCAGCGCAGGAATCGACGATCACACAGATCACATCCGAATCTGCAATTTAGAATCATCATCTATTCAATTGATTAATAAATATTAATTTTACTCGCCATTTAGACAAAACCTAATGGACAACACTGGATAGTAGTGGTGACCAAAATAGGAATGTCCCAATTTAATGGAAGAAGAAAACTGGGACATAGACACGCAAAATGGGGACATAAACACGTAAAAAACAACATTTCAAGCTATCTTTGTTTAATCACGCAGTTTCTGAGGAAATGTGGAGTGACCAATGGATTTATGTGACCCATTGGTAAAGTAATAATCGAAATCTTTTCAGTCTGCTTGTTCGAACACCGCCGTCCAAGCACGCCCAATCATAGCATACACCCGCAACACGAAATCACCAACTTTCTTTTCCTATCTTCAACTCATAAATACCGATTTGGCTGCCAGCAACACACAAAAACACCGTGATGCACATACTTATAGGCGGCCTCTCCGGGCCGATGCTTCGGCACGATATGGCGCGGTCTCGCCGCGGCCTGTCGCGCCCTCCGCTCCGCCGCCGTCAGAATTGCGCACTCGTCCTTGTGAACCTGAATAATAATAATAATAATAATAATAATAATAATAATAATAATAATATATTTTGAATAAACTCCGATCGAGTGTACATATTATGTCAATCAGATATAGATTCGAGAAAAAAAGCTTCCAAAACACATTAATAAATCAATCATCAATAATTGAACAGAAGTGTATTTCAAAGAAGCAGAGTAATGGCAATTCAAGGATAATCAATCGATAATCGATAATCAATAATCTCACATTGGCCAGATGATTCAACAGGTAGGCCTCTCTCCGGTAGCTGATACCACACTCGCCACACTTGAACGGCAAATGGCGATTCACGATACGATAGGGCCATCGCTGCAATGACTCAATCAACAATCACAGATAATCAATCAATATTCAAAGATAATTAACCAATAATCAAAGATATTCAATTAATAATCAATTAGGCTACATAATTTTAATAAAATGCCTACGCTCTGGTGCGACATATAGCCATTTTTCGAGTACTCAAAGTGATTCAATAAAATAAATAAATAAATAAATAAATACAACCAACCCCCGTCTTATCCGTCTTGTCGCCCTCATACGTCTCCACATCCACGGTGGCGTCCTCCTCCTCCAACTCCTCCTCGTTCTCTTGCTCTCCGTTCTCGGCTACAATGATAGAAATCGCACGCATTGCCGCTATAGCGACAAGACCCACACGGTTTTGGCACCTGACTTATCCGATTTAGCCAAAATTCAATCAAAAATGAAAAAAAAGAGCATAGTAATCCAAATTCTTGCCAGAGCGTTGTTTCAAACTTTCAAATACATATTTCTGATCAGGTTTTCGAGCTTATCAACATGAGATCAACCATTGTAATTATTTCGAGTTGAAATTTGTCAGATCGCTTTAAAAATCAATATAAATAAGTACCGTACCCTTCTCGAGTTGAATTTCCCTCACTACTCCGTCCTCTTCATCATCATCATGTCCCTGCTCATCGCCCTCCACCACTACTTCGACTGCTTCCTCTACAGCATCTGCAGCCTCTCCTGCAGCAGCGGCACCCTCAGCCTCAGCAAGTGGCGCTTCTGGAAGAAGTTTAACTATTTGAAATGTATGATATGTTGCAATGTCATAACGGTATAACTTACCATATTATAGCCCATCTATATATCTCCAGGTTTTTTTATACCATATAAATCAAATAAAATGTGTGCGGTATTCAATCAATAAATGTATAGGTTGTATTGAGCGTATAAAAATCACTTGTTTTAGTTGTGGAAGAGACTATTTCTTGTTTTGTATGGTTCAGAAACTATGCCGATCTCTTTTATATCACATAGCGCGCGGCGAAGGTCATCCGGGTTAGGGAGAGGCAGTGGAGAGACAATCGAGAGGCGGGGCGAGATCTATCCTAGCTCGATCAGACGATCTATCTCGCTCTGACTTCCGTTCTTTAGAGCATAGTGTCATTTTCCTATGCAAGTACATTTTATATGCACAATTTTTTCCATGCATGATGTGATTTAAAATTTTAAAATTGTAAGATTTAAACTTTATTATATAAATAGCTGTGCTTCATTGTGTTTCGACCACTGCATCAATCAATCAATAATACCAAAACTCACTCGTAGCACTGCTAGTGTTCCTAATCATCTTCTTCACTGGAGAATTCTCTCCTTCATCATCATCACCAGTAAGATCGATCTTCCGCACTTTGGGCACCTTTTTGGGTAGCTGCAACAAAAAAAAAGATCTATTATTAAATTAAAATGATAATGAAAAGGTACAATAAGTATCATGACTATTTGAAAGGTCTCGGTTGCAAGTAATAATCAAAGGATGAGTCTCGGTTAGTTTTTTTTTCACTAATGCATCGTTGCATTTGCATTACGTGCCTACGCCGTTACTCCCTCCGCGTCTCCGTCGTTACGGCGGAGGTTACGGCCATACATGGGAGGGGTACCTGGAGCTCGATTCTACAGTGGGCATCCGAACGAAAAAAAACTTTTTTCCCAAAAATTTCACTTTTTTTACAGGGGGCATTCCACAAATTTTCGAAAAGCCCTAATTTTAGAGGGGACACCCCCATTTCGGCGCCTATGTATGACAACGACACATAAGTGAACAAAATCCTACCTTAACCGGAGTGAATCCCGGATCGCTCTTCCTCTTCCTTCCTCTCCTCTCGACTCTTTTCATAGGATCATCGTCCTCTTCGATATCATCCATCTTCACGATCCCCTCGATGGTAGTGGACTTGTGCTGCTTCTTGACGCGTTTCACCTGCTGAAAATAAATAAATAAATAAAATAATAATAATATTAATTTAATTAATAAATGTATTAGAAGAAGTGCAAAAGGTAAACATTTAAATTGGGTTGTGTGAGCATGAATCGACGGCAAAAAAAACCATTATAAATTTAATTTAGAATCAAATTGAACAAAATTCAGTTCACTCCGATGTTAGTGTATCCTTGTTCATCATCAAGAACAGTGCAATAACCACAAGAAAACGTTAATATTTAATTAAAAATTAAAATACCTACCTTCTTCTTCGCCTTCTCTTCCTCAACAACTTCATCATCGTCAGTGGCGACCTCCACTTTCACTTCAATATACTCCTGATCGTCTTCGTCATCATTGGAGTCAACACTGACGTACGCACCCGGCACCTCGGGACTGAGTTGACGCGGCGGCTTGATGCTGCGACGAGGCTGGAAAGCGAAATAGTTATAATAATTAAAATAATAAAATGTGAGATTGAAACAAATATGTGTATAATTACAATCTTTAAGCTGCTTCAGCGATTTCTTACAGATTTTGCATGTGAAATTTGCGCCCGATCATGAGACTTTGTGAGACAAAAACAAAATTAAATAATAAATTTAACATAAGCCCGAGACGCAACAGCAATCAAAATTATGATTGACGACTCTGCGGATTCATTGGGAATGTGATAGTGATAACTTTTGATTCACTAATATTTAATTTGATGAGTATATTTACATGTTTAACTATGATCTTTCCATTAAAATTGGTCATTGATCAACAGTATTTCGTCTCAAGACACATTCATTTGAATTCCAAAGTGCATTGCAAATATCTCCAACCGGGCACAAATAATCGGATGCAATAGAATGAGCAAAATGACCAAGTAAGGAACAAAAGTAAATAAAAAAATATATCATGATCGACTTACTCTGTCGACAATGTTGGGCGTCAGATCAATAGGAGCGGGAACTTCTTTTCTCGGTGTGGCGATCACTTGAGCAACCGCTTTCGTACTGCCTTTGGGCTGCAATCATGCATTGTGAAAGTTATGTACAAAACAATATATTACGCATCTCAGATAATTTAGTAAAAACCAATTCTGTGTTAATTTTTATACGTTGGCGGACGAGAAAATAACGCTACATATAGCTTTTCAAGTTATCCGAGACATATTTCTCGCTGCATATACAATTAAGTTCGCTTAACTGGCAAAGATAAATGTAATTAATCACTTTAAAAGTAAACAAACATACTCGTCCACGCTTTCGTGGTGTGGGTGTCACTTGTTCGAGAACAAGCTCATGATTGGTACCAACGACAAATTCAACCTCATCTTCTTCCTTGATTTCCGCCGGCTTCTTGCGCGGAGAAACTCGAGGAGAGGAAGAAATAGAGGGTTCTGTGGTCATGTTCTTAGTAGGAGAAGATGTAGATGGCTCTTTACCGGCCGGCACCACTCTCCGACTTCGGATCATGCTAAAATTTCAAATGTAAAAATATTTAAAAGCATAAAACATATAATAAAATAGCTAAACTTCAAGAAAGTGGCTTAAGTAAAAGGCACGCGATCGCGAACTGAGCGTGGCAGGACGCTCACTTCGCGATACTCGGTATGTGGTGTGGAAAGTCGATGTTTCCTAAATATAATTTCAAACGCTTTGCTTTATTGTTCTAGATATTCCCAACCTATATTTTAAAGTGACTGTGAATAAATCATAGTATATTCATTGTTTGAATGGAAATAGAGAAATTTCATGAAAAAGGGAAAATAGCACAGGTTATTAGTAAAAGGCAGAAAGCTCCTACAATATTCCTCGAAATACACACAATTTTTAAGAGCGCGGGATTTTTAAATTTTGAATGTGTGTGCTGCCATTTACAATATGATTTATATAAATAACTTTCTAATTTATGTTCTAGCTTTTTTTACATATTAAGGTATGTTTAATACCTCACGGATGTAAAAACATATAATTTTTGGTAAAACTTAAAGGTGAAATGATCGCATTTCGGTTGTCAACCATGGTATAACCAATTAATATATTTAACTGGTACTATGTGTCATGTTCGTAAAATAAGCTATTTTTATTATTATTCAGTATTCATATATCATTATGGAAATTATAAGCCACAAATCTCAATCACAATTTATCGAAGTGCAGTTTAGTAGAGTGGTACGGTAATTCTAATGGGTTTATACATACTAGATTCGACATGACATAAAATATTTCCTGGACAGAGTGGATCAATGCCACCTCTCATCAGGCTCGAATTCGATTGGTCCTGAACAGATTTATTTCGTAATCAATCGTTCAAAACATTACAGTAACCTCCTCTCGCCTTTCCCACGCGGATTGTGCGTTCGTGGGGCTCAATCGATACCTTACTCTGCTCTCCGTCCCATGCTTTACCGATACCAGCCGTGCCGAGTCCGTTAACTGCGAAAGATCTCTTATGTAACTGGCATTTTAGATAGCAGTCTTTTCACGTGAATCAGGGGTCGCAGCAGACTAATAATAAGAAACCTTGATATTCTAAAGAAATGGCCTCTTTTCATTCAAAGTATATCAACATATTTAAAGGCACGTCCGAGCTAATTTGAAACAGCCCGCTCTGGTAATGCTCTCTCGCTGTCTTTGTTTACGAGGGAGTGTTTTCAGAACGGAAAGTAAAATTAGCTCGAAGTGTGCCTTTAAGCAGGAAGAATTTAGTAAAAGAACTTACTCAATAGTCCGTCTGAAATGTAGAAGAGACCGAGAATGAAGATGATAATGAGATGAATCTTCATTGCGTATAGGCAAAATAACAAGAAATTAGAGAATATGTCCCCACTGAGTGAGCGTCAACAGCGATGTACCATATGAGATACATAGAAGAGATGTTAGACAGTTAGTCGAATAAGGCGGGTACTATAGTACCATGTATTTTGAGTACTTCGGATCAAATGACTTATCAATACTTGCACAGTACATTCTCATAAAGGCACACCCGAGTTTATTTGGAACTCTCTGCTCTGACAATGTTCTCTCGCTATCTTTGTCTACGAGAGAGTGCGGTCATAGCGGTGAGTTTAAAACTAGCACGGGGTGTAACTGTGTAAAAACCAGTGATCACAGCAGATCAACGACCCTGACAAAGGGCAATATTGCCGCTGTTCTTACAATTAGTTATCCATTCTAGACGTTAACAACATAAAAGAGACAAAAACAAGTGATCTTTTTTAGGAAGATTGATAAAGTAAAGAAAAATTAAGCAATTTCACTCTATTCACTGAAAAATGAACGTAGACGCGCGCATGTCACGCAAGTGCAACACATCAATATATATGTGCATATAGGCTGGTAGGGCACGCCTAGAGATGTCCACAAATGGTCCTAACTCGTTTCACCATTTTCGCACTATTCCCATGAATTGTAAATTTAGCTCAATTCCCTGGCGTGATATCGCGCTCCAGATCCAGTAATTTCACCCTGTTTCCCTTCAATATCAAACATCATTCCTTCTCATCATTCTCCGTTCATGCGGTCGACTTTTATAGCGATACTGTTAACACTCCCTCACCTCGCAGCAGAGATCACTCCGTATGACTTCAACGACCAACTACGTGATGATCTTGAAAAGTGGGCGGAGTTTAATGACTTTAAAATATTCACCTTGTTTGGTAAAAGCTTCCCTTGTTTGGTAAAGACACACTGAGCTAATTTTGCTTTCATATCTGACAACACCCTCTCGTAAACAAATAAAGCGAGAGAGGATTGTCAATGAGTTTCAAATTAGCCCTCTCTGCAAGAGTGCGGACTGCTGATTACAGTAATTTTCACTACAGTAATTTCCCTACAGGTTGTACCAGCTACTGTAATTTAACTCACAGATTCCAATCTACCCTCACTACGCAAGAGTTGGCAGAGCAGTTGCACCTTCTGTCCGTACTCGCCAAATACATTCGTATTCATAAGCACTTTGTCCATCGATCGGGAGGTGCTCCGGGGTGAGCTTCATTTTCAAAATTAAATTTGTAAAATGGTCGGAGTTTTCTTAAAATTAAAGAAGGATGTGCACCAGTATTTTCGAGGTACCATGTGAAAGAGCATGGAAATCTGTACATAAATTCAGATGCTTAAATCAAAAATAAGATCAATAAAAACATCAAAAACTAATGTCCTGAGCAGGCGACAATATGATTTCAGGAATCTAGAGTCTCCTTGTACAATGATAAAATATGAGCAGGTACCGTCACAAGTTTCCAGAACCAATTCCGGATTTCGACCAAGGAGTCGCTGCGGCCTGCTCCGTTGGCAATGTCACGGAGAATGTTCTCATGGTAGGCGTTCAATTTTTACCGTCTTGGGACTCTCCCATTGTTTGTTCCGCTGGTATTTCAAAACTTTAAAAAAAGTCTACTTAAATTACACCACTACTGACTTGAAGTTCACTTTAAGTTCAAGACTTGAAGTTCAAGTCTACTAGCATCGCGTTTGCGAAGCTTTTTTGGTATTCCCTACCAAAAAAGCTTCGCAAATGCAATGCTTAATCATGCTGTTTAACAAATATCGATTCAGAATTGCCTTCACTATTTCATAACTCAAGTTATGCCCAAAACGAACTGGGCTGGTCGATCGATCACTCTACTGTAAGTTAAAAAAAATATGTTTATTATTAAAAAGATAAATTAAATAAAATTAGTATAATATTTTAAAAAATACGACACTATTCACGTGATTTTAAAAAAATATTTTCAAGTGATCGCAAGTTGAGAGAGGAGGTTACCGACTCGGCATTTTCAGAAGTTGTAACGTTCGCACAGGTTATCTTTGGTCCTTGATCAAGCAGATCTGTGATCTTTTCATCAGATTATGTGTTGGATGACGAAAAACCAAATGTCGTTTCTGGAATTTCTCGGAGGTTTCAATCTGAAATTTTTCACGAAAAAGGTAAATCTAAGGCACCGTTCAAAGGATTCAAATGCAAATCGGAGAGCGGAGAAACACTCCTCGTTTTACACACTCTCTCAATTCTTATTCGTTTCTTTTCGCAACTTTTGAAAGCTACTTTCGTTGCTATCACTATCGTTGCTGCACTGCAAACATTTTCTTCACTTTGTAACATTATCATAGAAAATGATGATTATAATAGGCGATCGAAGCTCACAAATACAAATGGGATGGATACCTTTATGAGTAAGCTTTCATTTTTCTTTTTTTATTTATAGAGCATTTATATTATATTTATAATAGAGTGTTTCCTGTATATTTCTCTACGCAAAATTGATTCTTCTTGTCCTTTTGATGATACTAGACCAGTTAGTGCGAAACGTTTTCCCTCCTTTATCAATTATTATTAAAAATTAATAATCACCAAAACAAATAAAATGATAGGTAATTCGTATAGCGATTAAGAATTATTTTAACTAAATAAATTGTTTATAATTTACGATTACAGGTTTGCATGCACAGTAAAATAAAAAATATAAGATTAAAATAATTAAATTTAATATAATAAAATAAAATAATTAATGATGATTTGCAGTCTGAATGCCACCGGTGGTCCACTTGTGTCCAACATCAACATGCTGAATCCTTTCGTGGCGGCAGAGAGAAGGTCACTTTGATCGTTGATCTTTGATCTCTATAATATATTATTTACGATATTATTGCACTTACAAATAATCATAAACAAAATAAGAACTAATAATACGTAGAAAATGTACCACCGCCGTAACCTCCTCCGTTAGGAAAAAACGAAAAAAAAATAACGTAGTCCATTGCAGTTTCTGTCCTTCAGTCTGTGAGGCAGAAACCGACCGAGCCTGCTTCATTGAAGTACGACGATCGTTCACTGATCTTTGATCTTTTGAACTTTGAACTTTGATCTTTTAATCTCTGATCTTTGATCTTTTGATATTTGTGATATTACAGCCTTACCTCAACATCGACCTGGCGGGAATGCGTGAGAATCGATGGAATCGAACCTTTCCTTGTCCGAGTAATAATCAGGTTCTTCCCTGTTTCTTGTTATATTATCGATTTTATCTGTTATATTATCGATTAGATCAGTTATATCATCGATTAGATTAGTTGTATTATCGATTAGATTAGTTGTTATATTATCGATTAGATCAGTTGTATTATCGATTCCCACAGATCTTCCGTCCCGACCTCGACATATGCGTGCACAAAGACACTTGCTTGTACACATCATGTCCAGGTACTAGTGTAGTTTGGATGTAGTCTCCGCCCACTTTTCACAGCAAGCCCCGCCCATTTCAGCAAATTTCATCTGCGAGGAGGCGTTGCCGAGAGTGCGGTGCGTCTGTGCCTTTGGCTACGCGCCAAAGAAGGTTAGATATGTCGTTAGTAACATTAAAATTGTTTGTCCAAGTCATTAGTCTGACCCGGCGTTGACCTAGTTGAATTCCCGCATTCCTACGGTACATATACAACGCTAATTTTTCTAGAATGCAGCAGGCGTCAACGTATGCAAGCCTATATCATTGAAGGTATGCAGTACCTCCACTTATAATCGTATTTACAGGAACTCTCCTTGGTTTAGTTAGTACTGTGCTCTGACCACACTCTCTGACCACAAAGTGTGATCGCGAGAATGCGATCAGAGCAGAAGGTTTCAAAATATATAGGGTGGTCAAGTGTTGCTCAACGTGGTGTTCTTTTCTTTAATTGTAAATTGAGTGTGCGCGAACAAGTGATAGAGGCAGACAACGATTTTTCTTTCCATCAGTCAACTTTATTCTGATTCATTTCAGGGTATTCACATTCCATGGACGTCTCCCTATCACACTAAAGGAGCCCCGATTAATACTATGAATTTGGTCTTACCACTCGTAGTGTGCTTTAGTCTACTACGGTAGATCAATATCGATTTTTCGATTAAGGAGTCTTTCCCATTAGAACCGATGAAATATAACCAAGTGATATGCAATAAATATTGATTGATTGAAGTTCTTTCTTTCACAGTATCATTGGCAGGAAAAAATCATTTTTATTCATTAGTGAAACGTTTGAACTAACAATCAGGAGTGATGACAACTTTTTTTTAAATTGCAACCAAAATTCGTATTCCATGTTAAGCTTATCCTTCCGATACTGTAATCTAATCAATAAAGCTTAGTCAGAAATGGAAATTTGTGCGAACAAACAATCAAAAACAACAGTCGAAATGAAGTTTATTGATGATGGAAAAACTCTCCACACGCTCTCTCGACGACAAGAGACATTATCGACGTTATAGGTTAAAAAAAGCTAGCGATAAGCGTTATTGCGTAAAAAATAATTGAGAAATAAAAGATTATCGAGAATAACAGCGCTCGAGCAACTTGAAAGGATCTGGTAACTAAACGAAAAATCTGCAAAAGATTCGACCAGGATGAGATTCGAACTCACGCGGGGAAACCCCATTGGATTAGCAGTCCAACGCCTTAACCACTCGGCCACCTGGTCATGTATTGAACTTCACGCGATATGGCTTACGTGTGTTCAATTGAATTTCGGTAACGGCGAAATTCGTGCTAATGTTATTCTAGATGCTAACAGCAATGGCCTTAAATGCCTCACCCGAGCCACTCAAACTCTCGTTTTCTTTTTACGAAAGAGAGTTGCCAGAGCGAAAGGTCAAAATAGCTCGTGTGTTTAAAATGAATTGAAAAAATAGAAATATCGACATTTGTACGTTCATCTACATTACCGTATCTTTTACCCCGCATGCTCTCATTTACTTTTTTCCAATATAATACCATAAGACCAGGGTCGATACACTTAATTATTTTAGGTTTGCTATAGTTTTTTTTCTTCAAATGAAGCAAACACATCCTAATTTTAATCCTCGACTTCCTTTTCCTCTTTTTAATTGAGAAAAAAACTCCTCGCACTTTAGGGCGTGGAGCGGTGCAACACACGCGTGATGTCTTTAGAAAAAACCCAATCTGCACCGCTCTATGCATATTCTTTCTTCATGATTGCTGTCCCAAATTTGTAATCCCCGTCCCATCTTCCCGGTCGACTTGATCTTTGATCTCTCCCTCCCTGCTCACTCAGAGATCCAATACGATATACATTGGATTTGCGGCTGCTCCACCGCACAAGAGGCTCCACCCCTCTTCACTCTTCCTGACTGTAGCAGAAGGCGTGATCAATTGATCTCTCACCTCCCCCCCCCCCCCATCCCCATCCACCTCTCTTTTAATAATTTTTATTCTCTCACATATTTTTGTCTTGCACTCGAACATTCTGTACTTGTTGAAACACCTTTGCGGTGTACGATAAATAAATAAATAAATAAATAAATGATATTTTTTACCGGAAGAACCACGCCCTTCCAGTGCTTTTTTCAAAAATCCCTCAAAGAAATGAGAAGTTTGTTCCTATACTTTCCTCTCGAACTTTCTTAATCACTAATTGTTTGATTTCCTGGTCTACCGTCAGGTCTTCATATGGTTCATTTATCCAAGCCTATCAACGATGTTAATGATGCATTCTTGTCGAAGGTTTGAGTTTATTTGAATAATCATATTCAAAATAATTATAATATTATTTTTAAATATGGTTATTGTATCAAGTCTATCAAGTATTGTATCTATCCATATTTCAAAATTTCAGTTGAATAGCCGCATATTTGATCTCAATCGCGTAACTATTCTTTACATAATTTTCATGCTCACAATGTTCCACGCAGCATACAAATACAAGCAGTCATTACGGTATCACAGGTATCTTGGATCTCTTTTGAATGAAAAAAAATCGATAATCTTTGTAGATCCAGTGACAGCACTCTTATCGATTATGTAAAAGTATCCTCAGCTGCAGCTAATCTTCCTTCTAATGGAAATTTATTCTGTTGGGTCATGACCTCATCGAGATATCATACATCGAGGGTATTGTATTTAATTTATTCTTTAAAATTTATATATTTATTTAATTATTTATTTATTTATATTATAAATGCTACTCTGGTATTTCGAAGCTTAAAGTTTACTTCAAGTATGTGATGTTTTTTTTAAGTAGACTAAGTTTATTTGTATATTGTCAATCTAATAATCAGGCTTTATCTGTAAACGAGACTTGGCTTCCTCGCTGTGATCACGGAGTTGTCTTCACTAATGACCACTTCGGTGATAATCATAAAGGGGTGAGTTGACAGTCAATCGATAATATCAATCAATCGATGATATCAATCAATCGATAAAATCGAAATCTGAATATTTAAATTCCTGTAGATACCGTATCGTACAGTATTCGCCGGAATTCCTGATGCGTATGAGAATCTTTTCTTCAAGACTCGTTTTGCACTCTATTATATTAGACACCATATGAGCGCAGATTTCGATTGGTATCTTAAGGTAACTAACCATTTTTGTTCTGTATTTTGAACACCTGGTCGGATGAGAACCGATGAATAAGAACCGACTGGATGAGAATCATTTGCATAGGAGAGACAAGTGCTGATGAATAGCATGCAAATGGTTATCATCTAGTCGCTTATTATGCATCGGTTCTCACTCGATTTAGTACCGTATTTTTGAATCTTTTCGTTTTTGTCAATAGAATTAAATTTCTGATACTTTTTCTGTTTTAATTATTTTAAGGCTGATGACGATACCTATATCGTCATGGAAAATCTTCGAAAATTCTTGAGTAACTACGATCCGACAATTCCTTACTACTTTGGCTATCGACTCAAACCACACTTGGTAAGTGACCCCGAAACTTCAAATATCGATTATTTTCGTCAAATATCGATTATTTTCCGTCACATATCGATTATTTTCCGTCAAATATCGATTATTCATGCAGAAACATGGCTTCAACGGTGGAGGCGGTGGTTATGTGCTATCTCGAGCAGCTATAGACCTGTTTGTACATGAGGCCTATCGCAATGCTACAGTGTGCCCTGATGATGTCCATGAAGATGTGGGATTAGCACGATGTCTAGAAAGCATGGCAATATATCCGTATAAAACCATCAATGAGAAAGGTACGCATATATTGTACAAAATATTGCACACATGTTGTACAAAATGTTGGGCCCAGGCAAGTTGGGAGCATCACCTTGTTAACACAAAAGTGATCTCTGCTAAATACAGAAATATTCGAAGTGTGATCCCGACCCACCGGCTCTTTTCATCCATTCCCTCCTCGCGCTCTCTCTGATTTTTTACCTACTCCAAACACTCTCAAAAGGAAACGGTGGATAATACTCTATTGCTTGAGATGGAATAAATATAAATAATCAATTAAATAAATTATTTTGTTCCTCTTATCTTATCTAAGCTCCTTTTAGGTCAACAGCGTTTCAATACATATCATTGGAAGCAAACAATGCAGGGTTTTGAATCTTGGGAGGAATGGATAGTGGATTGGTCAACAATTAGAGTGAGTACATTATTGACTAACAATAAGCCTACTAAATTTATTGATTATTGATTTATATGTGTTCTGTTCAATGGGGATATTTATCGATTGAATATTGTTTATTCATTCAATTGATTTTGATTGATTGAATACTATTGATTGATCGTCGGTGATCATTAATATGTTTAATGCATAAATTTCTGACTCTTTTTTGTGGGAAAAGCTATCGAGATAAACCAAAAAATTTTTGTAGTTATAAATGGGTAAAAAAGTCAGAAAAGCATGCACCAAACTAATATTTTACTTCATATCATAGATTTTCATAAATCTAGAAAATCGAAATGTAAAAGATTAAATTATTAAAAAAATGTTTTTGATTGAATTTCAGGGCTATGATGGTATCGCCTCCGATCTGATCTCATTTCATCATTTGGATGAAAATGAAATGAGACTATTCGATATCCTATTGTACAGAGTAAAAGTGAACGGAGAATGCGAGAAAAATGAAGAAAATTCAGCTCAAATTCCTCCATTCAATCGATAAATTATCTTATTATTTCTAGTGTCTCGTATGTATTGATTGATTGATGTTGATTGATCTACACAACTTTGTCAGGTCGAAATGCGGGGGATTCGAAAAATTGCTTTCTTGACGATAAGTGATTGTTTTAGGGGAGTTTTCTTTTGTTTTTATCGGATCAAAATTATTCATCATCAAGGTTTGAACAACAACAATACATTTATTTGATCTGGCAGGCTATTTTAAGATTCTCAATTAAAATAAATATTTTTAAAAATATGATAAATTCAGGTGGTAAGAATAAAGGCTGACAATAAGATTGCATGATCGTAGCATGCAATACTTATGAGAAATCAATATTGTAAGTACTTCAATACATAGTCACAATGAGTAAAAACAACACTAACAATAAGATGATTAAACAATGAGAATTCTTTGAGTGTGATCTGTGAATTAGAGCGAAATTTTTCTTTCTATGAAATCTTTCTAGCGCCCTTGATCTGCAGTCAACTTGGTAATGTGATACCGGTTTTGGAGAAAATCCATGCAGCGTTGTGGTACATGTTGTCTGTGATGGGTCGCGATTGGAGCGAGAATAGAATGGGTCCTGCAATGGGTCCTGCTGCAAGCCGATGAACAAATTTTTATACTCATTAGGTCAATATTCATCTAGCCAAAACTTGTTCTTGTTCGAGAGCTTATTTTTTATTCATCAAATCTTTATTTTATCTGAATATATTTAACGACTTGATCGGAATCATTAAACGAATAAATATTGAAAATGTACTACCGATGGATTTTATACACAAGTGAAGTGAAGAAAATAAAGTGAAATCAAATTTACGATAATCATGAAAAATAAGCAAAAAGATTCTCTCTGGCCGGGAATTGAACCCGGGTCTCGCATGTGACAGACGCGGATACTAACCACTATACTACCAGAGATGATTGATGAGCAAAATCATTGCGACCTGAAAAAGTCAACAAACAATGACTCTTCTTGAGAGATTATGATATTATGAAACATAGGATCTGACCAATGCACAAAATTAAAGAAAATCGCGCCTGGAACGTTATATGCTCGGATGTTAATTCCATTCTCTTCACGGGGAGCCATTTTTTCCGCAGATCACGTAACTGCACGTGAATGATGAGAAACGAGAGAGTAAAACGATAAAAGTAAGATCAATCTACAGCAATATTACGCAACTACATTTGTGTGATTGATCAATGAATATAGAGAAGAGAACCAGCCTCCGCAGTTTCCTATCGAGGCATCTGATCAAACTCTACCAAGCTTTCACCGAACTTCCGCAAACAATTTGTCGGTGCGCGTATAAAACATAACCAATTCTGGAGAGTCCTCATCAAGCCAACGCTTCCGATTCTTGTGATGTCTGCAGTCAAGGTACGCCCGTTTTGGTCATATGTTCGGGAGAACCCATTAAAAATAATTATATCATTTTGAAACAACTCAAAGCAAACTCTATAGTGGTAGGTATTTAAAACGGGCTATATTATAGAAATAAATTGATATTTTTCTTGACTAATTAATTCATTTATTCAGATTTAAATTTAAATAAATGCATTTACAAAATTATAAATTATTCAGATTCTTCTCATCGTCTGTCTCATCGCTTCTATGATGGCCATCGTGACTTCTAAGTGCACCGGAGTTCGCAACGCGAGGTTAGCTATCCCACTTGACGCAGTAGAAGATACAACAAGGAAGTCTAGACGACAAGCTCACTCGAGACTTACTTTATCGTGATTGAAGGGGGTTTACGTATATAGGGGGGGGGGGGGGGGGGGGGGAAATCGCCTTATTTGAATACTTAAAGGGAGTGTGACCTCTCTCAATGGTCTCTTCGACACGCAATGCTCTCTCGTTATTAGAGAACAAGTGAACAATGTTCGCAATGAAGAGACCATTGAGTGAGGTTACGCTTCCTTTAATGGCATCAAAGAATTACATTCTGGATGAAGAGTTGTATTTACGGTGTTATTTTAGAAAAGCGTGGCATCAGTTGTTATATGCACTACTATAGGATTTTTTTTAAATTGCAGATGCTCCGTATGGCAACAAGGAGGCTTCTGCCAGTCGAACTTCTACACTGATGCACAGAAGCAGGCGTATTGCAACGACATGTGCTTGCCCTGCTCATAAAATGATCAGTGGTTTGATCTTTGATCTTTGATCTTTGATCCACTGCTCATTCATACCATGTTTATTGTATACTATTCATACAGATAAAGGTTTCGCACAAAGGCATCCAGTCTTATCCACAATGTGCACAACTTCGGTCAAATGGGCATAAAACCCCCCTTCGAATAACTCGGTCCAGTCAGTCTCTCATATTGATTTTTCTCGTGAAGCCAATGAATTGTGGAGAAGATGGATAGATTTCAACTTATCCACGCGTTTCGGCGATATTCACCATTATCATTTGAATGCAAGTCATTAGTCATCATCAGTTGAATGAGTTGCAACACAGTATTCTGGTTCAAGCCATTTTGTTTCCATAGCGAGACAAGCGAAAGACGATTGCATTTGAGAGAGTTTCTATGTTGAGCGGTCGTTTTGGCTTTCACAGTCTATAGAACATTGTGGTTGAATGAGTTGAATACCTACAAGGAAGATAATGGTAGTGAAAAATGAAAATTGGCAGTGATCAATGGTGAATGAATGTAAGTGAAAAAAGATATAGAGAATGGGTTAATGATGAGATGAGAGGTCGAGAAAGAGAGGTTTGGCATTCGATTTATTTTTTTCGATCGATTTTTGGCATTTATAAATGGGGTGGATCAAGGTGCGTGAGATATATTATCGATCTCAATTTAAAAATGCATATGAGATGTTCCACTACCCACCACCGGCCACATTCTTCAAATAGAATACTGCTCCTCTCGCGGACAAATTGCAGAGGCAATGCATATTGCATCTCTTAAACCCTCAGTAAATTCCCGGCAAAACAGTCTAAAGAACAAGCCCCAACCACACATCCTTGGTCTAGCCCTATGCAGTGGATACCTAGCCTCTCTTTCTCGACCTCTCCTCTCGTCATTAATCCCTTTCTCTATATTTCACTTACATTGATTCACAATTGATCAATGCCAATTTTCATTTTCCACTAACAATAACTTCCTTGTATTCAATCAACTACAATCATGATTCAACTGATGATGACTTGATGATGACTAATGATTTGCATACAACTGATCGTGGTGAATATCGCCGAAACTTAGAAACGAAACGAAACGAAGGTGAAATTTGTCTATCTTGTCCACAACTCATTGGCTTCACGGCGAAAAATAAACAATATAAACATGAGAAACTCTCTGACCGGAGCGAGTTTTTCTAGGGAGGGTTTTAGACTTCTTCTACCAATATTGTGTACGTTGTGGATAAGACTGGATGCCTTTGAGCGAAACCTTTATCTGTATGAATAGTATACAATAAATATGGGATGAATGAGCAGTAGATGACATTGATCGAAGATCATCGATCAAAGATCAAAGATCAAACCGCGGATAATTTAATCAGCAGGGCAAGCACATGTCCTCGCAATACATCCTCTTCTGGTCATCGGTGTAGAAGTTCGTCTCACAGAAGCCCCCCTGTTTCCATATCTTGCATCTGCAACGAAAAAAGCTTATAGTTTTACATATATAGTACAACTGACAAGAGGAGGTAAGTCTTGTACTATAGGTAAACGGAAATTTTCCCTTTGTTCAAGGCACACGAAGTCCTGCGGGGGTATCACTAGTGATAATGCAAGGACAATTCAATCCGCAGGACCAAATCTCTTCTTTCAATTTCGAAGGACCGCCGTAAATTGGACTGTTACATATGAAAGAACATTCCATGATAGATACTATCCATGTCGTAGTATTCAAATCTGGCTAATTTGCCCTTAAACGTACACCCCGAGGCTAATTTCACAATCCGTTCTGGTATCGCTCTCTCGCAAGGAGAGAAAACGAGAGAGCATAGCCAGAGCGGAGAGTTTCCATTAGCTCGGGGTGTGCCTTTAAAGGGCGTACACAGCGTGTGCTAACCTAGAGTTGGGGCTTCCGGTGCACTGAGAAGTCACGATAGCCACCATGGAAGCGATGAGACAGACGATGAGAAGAATCTGAATAATCGATAATTTTAGTAAATTAAATTATTTAAAACTATTCTGAAATTTCAACAGTTGAAATTCATTTTTAATTGAGTTAATTATAAATATAAATAAATGGGTTATCCCGAACATAAAACAAAAGCGGGAGTACCTTGACAGCAGACATCACTAGAATTGCAAGCGTTGGCTTGATGAGGACTCACCAGAATTGGTTATCTTTTATACGCTCAACGACCAATTGTTTGCGGAAGTTCGATGAAAGCTTTTTAGAGTTTGATCAGATGCCTCGATAGGCAACAGAGGAGGCTTATTCGCTTCTCTGTCTTCATTGATCACATATTATGTTTGCGTAATTTCATTAAATTTAATCAAAATAATTTAAAATAAGTTGCGTCCTTAGATTAGTCGTACTTCTGTCGCTTTACTGTACAATTTATTCCTCGTTCAATGTGCAGTCGTGGCTTCCACGTTAGTTCAGAGAATGTATAATAGCCGGAAAGGCAAACATAATTGCGTGTGGGCGAGATTTTGAAGTGCACTGTATAAATTGTATGCAGTTTTACGTAACAGTAAGGAATTCAAATAGCGTCCATCGGAGTAAAAAATGATTCTTTCCTATTTCCTCTCTCCACCACCTCTCGATCAAACCCGTCCGGCATTCGCCTCGCTCCTTCTATATCCAACGCTACGCTCTCCTCTCACACGAGCGTTATTGAAATGTAAGATGTTTGCATCAACTCCCAACCTCGGAATGCACCACTCCGAACGCCAAATCTCCTGTGACTAAATTACATTAGATCGATGATTATCATCTGTTTTGTTATAAAGTGAGCCAAGGATCTCGCTTGATGAAGCATTGTTTGCGCGTTTTCAATGAAAGCTCGGTAGAGTTTGATCAGATGCCGCAACTTCATGGGAACAATGGGAGGAAGCGACCATTGTTCGCGGAGGATTCATAGAACTGCACCAGCCAAAGATGTGGTGGAGAAGCGAAGCTATATTCATAACGGCAAACATATCGAAAAAATACAGTGAGCTCCTTCACACAAAGAGGTGTAACCCACAGCACATAAGACCTGTGAAGTGTTATATTTAACACTTTTGAGCTATTTTAACACCCAAAAAATGTTAAATATAACACTTCACCGGTCCTATGTGCTGTGCGTAACACTTTTTTCCCTGTGTGTTCCTCCCCTCTCTCCAGCTCCCTCACCTCTGCCTAGTTCGCGAAATTAATTTTAACGCTTGTTGTCACATTTATTAAATGCAAGAAATTATTCAGCTTGTTGATTAGAATGTGAAGTCCCGCAAACATTTTTCTGCACAAGCTATGAGGACAGAAAGGTAGCAAAAGATATCCAACATACCGTACATAATTTATTTTGCGCTAAATTTTGATATTGATTTCCCGAATCCTGAACGAATCGTGCCTGTTGGTACAGAAAAAGGCTTCCTTATAATCAGATCGAGTGAAGGTTGAAAATGAAAACGCTTTAAAAAATCGAAAAAAAAAACTTGTCTTATTGTTAGATTTGCAAATAATGATTCAAAATATTTTTTTTGCTCCCTGGAATGATGGAAAATAATAAATGCAATATGAGAGTGTTACTCATTGTAAGTGTTTTATGAAATATATCAATCTCTCGTAAAAGTATCGCAAAGGAATCCCAAGTGTGAATGGATATTTGGCTTTAAAGGCAGACCCCCGAGCAAATTAGAAACTCCGCTCTGACCACTCTCTCTCGCAGAGAAATAATACGAGAGCGTATTGTCAGAGCGGAGAGTTTCAAATTGCTCGGGTGTCGCTTTAGATGGATTTTCGAAGATCATTCGATAGCATGGTAAAGTAGACGTCTGATTCGTGCGGATTTTTGAGAGCCGTGCTGAAATCATTAATTATTTATTTTAAAATATTTTTTAAAATATTTTTCTATCATTATGCTTTACGTTTTATGCCGTGAAATTGGGAAAAGATGAACACAAATTCTTATGGTATAGCTACTCGATTGCGATATATGGATCGAAGTACCCACATAGTTATAGTATTCTTTTTTCTTGCGTTAGAGCACATTCCGTATACTCTGTCGAGAAGTCGGGCTGCTGGACGGAAACGACGTAGACTTTCCTTAAAGCGACACCCCAAGCTAATTTGAAACTCTCCGCTCTGGTCACACTCTCTCGCTTTCGCTGTCTACGAGAGAGTATTTCCAATGTGGAGCGTAAAATTAGCTTGAGTGCCTTTAAAACAATGCATTCAAGACTCCCTCGAATGTTATCGTGAAAAAAACCAGAAATATAAAATAAATTAAAAAAACTGAAGGAATGCTGATCCTCATTTTCACTATAGTTATACAAACCAACCTCCATTTTAGGCTCGAAGAAAAAGGCGAGAAGTCCTAAGGCAACCGCGTACCTGTACTAGTCCGTGGATTAGAATGTTATCAAGAACTACTATTTGTTAAATTAAAGGGACAGTAACCCCTTCACTTTTCAGTGTTTGAATTCCCGCAATTGTTCCCCAACGCGATAACTCTGCCACAGATATATGAAATAATGAGCAAAATTTTGCGGATGGGTGAGGAATTGAACCTGTGCGTGCGCGACTAGGAAGATCGCACTTACCACTATGCTATGCATGACAGTGAAAGAGTGGATGAAGAGATAATAGATAAACAACTTGATTTGATCTACCTTATGCGCAATGATTGATCCATATGGGGCATCGATGAACCCCTTCCCTAGCCTCTCTCCCTCTCTTCCTATCCCTTTGGATTTACACAGAGTCAAATCAATCTTGCTCTATTGATCACTTTCCAGGCTATTACCGTATGGTGTGGCAGAGTTCCCGTGTTGGGAAGCGCCTACTCCAAAGATTCATTTAGGCGGGAATTCAAAACAGAATTTCCGGACTTAGTTTTTTCAAAGGGGTTACTCTCCCTTTAAATATAATTTAGTTACAGGATATCCAGAGAAATTTGGGTTTCCGCTCCGCCCACACGCTCTCTCACTCTTTGGGAGAACGGAGTATTTCGAAATTGTTTCCGCTCTAGCCACACGCTCTAGTTTCCTTTGTCCGCGAGAGCGGAGAAAATCAATTTTTTCCGGCCTATTGAAGAACGCTCACCACGAAGTCCACATGTCAAATAGTGCCGCACATATATTGCGTACTGCATCATGTTCCTCTGAAGGCTCCAAGAAACCGTATACGGAAATGAAGATGAAGGCGGGAATATTGAATATCATCGATGGAAACGCGATCCTTCTGAGCATCTTAAATTTAATGTATGATTTTTTAGTAATATATTTTAAATTTAACCCTAAAATGTAATTTGTATCTCTCCAACGGTAGTCCTGTCCGATTCTCTCTTTTCATTGAAAACAAACTTGAAAAATGGAAAACAAATGATACACTGGAAGTGAGTGTTAAAGCGACACCCCAAGATAATTTGAAACTCTCCGGTCTGGCCACGGTCTCTCGCTTTCTTTGTCTACGACACAGCGTTGCCAATGAGGAGAGTCAAATTAGCCTGGGGTGTGCCTTTAAAGCCCTCAACCCCGACACTGCATTGCTATCTGCTTCCCTTTCGTGAGATAAAAATAACAGACATCAAATAAATTTTGCAGGACCTGCTTTTCAATTTTTATTTTAATTTATTTTATTTTATTTTATTTTATTTTATTTTATTTATTTTATTTTATTTTTATTTAATTTAATTTATTTTATTTTTATTTTATTTTTATTTTATTTTTATTTTATTTTTATTTTATTTTTATTTTATTTTTATTTTATTTTATTTCAATTTTTAAAATAAGTATTTATCGATCCTACTTTCATAACTTTGACGTTTTCTTTTATTTGGTAGCTACGCGATAGATTGTATTTATTCATCGATAATTTTTGCAAGTGATTATTATACTTCACGTTCTCGACGAGAAGTATCTCAAAGATCTGAAAATAAAATACTTAAACTATGAAAAAATTTGCATATTTTGGGTTAATGACGCGTAAAACTTTTACTAAATTTTGATTTTCAGTTTCGTTGTAGTCCGTGATCTATGTTTTTAGAGTTAATTGGTTTATTGAATTACACCACAAGTTAATTTAAACTCTCCGCACTGATCACACTTTCTAGTTTTCGTTGTATACGAGACATTGCTGCCATAGCGGAGAGTTTTAAATTATCTCGGGTCTGCCTATAAAGCATTCCAAAACATTGTTTACCACTGCTCCTGTCATAAATGTAATCATGTAACACACAATATTAATGTGAATGCTGTAGATTTCTGAAAGATACTTACGAATATCGATTAAGTAAGAGCTCACAAGCGTACCGTATATAAGCAAAATGGTATTGATCCACGCATAAATTTCGTTAAAAATCGCTAATGCAATGAAAAGATTTATTGTCGAGGGCGATTCCTTCTCATACCTGAGAAATTGTAAATATAAATTTAATAATTTATATAAAAATAATATTAATTATAAGGGCAGAATCAAAGAATTAGGCCGTTTGGAGTTATCATTGGGCTTCTTTATAAAATAAATAAATGTATTAATATTGTATTCAAGTGTCACTTACCAGGTCGAACATAAAGTCGCTACAAATCGTTCCAGAGAAAAGATTGCAGGACTGAAATTTATTTGGTATGCGCTAATTTAATTTAAAACTGTTCGATCTACGAATAAAGTTCTTAAAGGTGGACATCCGCGAATGATCACGCAAATCTCTTACATCTCGCTTATGCAAGTGTCTAGTGATATGCAAGAAGATAGGGAGACTACCCATCGTTCCCTTAGCGTAGTGGTAAAACTTCTGACTATAAACCGCATGGTCGCGGGTTCGAATCCTATTGCCGAACTTTCTTATTTTCAAAAAGCGCGCCTTTGCCTGAGTTTGCTAGCATGATTCATTCGTGATTCTAGCGATCAATAAGCGGAATTCGCTTAAAATAAATAGTGTACGGTATGGATGTATAATTCTTTATCTGAATCAAAATCTACTCGTCCTCAATCCATGCATATAAATGACATCTAAGCAAGTCCAGCACGAGCGAGGGCATCATAAGCTACAGCCTTCTTCTGGGCTTGTTTCTCAGCTGCAAGGGCGGCAGCCTTCTTGCTCTGGTTCCACTTGAAGAGGAAATAGATTCCAACGTATGAAGCAAGAGCGGCACGACAGATGTTGGCTCTTCCGAAGTGCTCATGGGGATTGAGATAAGCCTTCTTAGTGTTGACGACAGACTGCCACATTCCCTTGACTGCGTCCATGCTTCTTGAGTTACTGGGATAAATCCTATGTAGAATAACTTTTGCTATCATTCTGTCTTCACAGTTTGTTCACGAAAATATTCGCGGGAGTCCACCTTTAAGGATTCAATACAGCCAGAACGGTAACTCTCCGCTCTGACAATGCTCTCTCGCTTTCTTGGTTTACGAGAGAGTGATGCCAGAGCGGAGAGTAAAATTAGCTTGGGATGTGGATTCAAATTTAACATACATCGCCATGATGTATCCATAGAACGATTCCCGAATCATATTAGCCGCCATCAGCACCACATCATTATCTGTAAATAAAGATAGTTATCATAAAGAGCTCCATACTTGAGCTCCAAGGTTAGCTCTTCATAGAGCTCTACATCATGCAAGCTCCAGATAGAGCTCACGCGGAAGTAATGATGGTCATACCATCTAATGGAATATGACTGATCTGATAGTAGAGCAGGACAGCACGACTGATCGTTCCTAATTCCGCATGAACAACCACACTCACCAGTATCAAGCGGAGCTGAAATAGAACTTCGCTCATATCACGGGTCTCCTGTAAAAGTGTAGCAAAATCGGCCCTTTCTGCCACTAGGAATTTTTTTTGTCTCCGATTTCGATGAAAGCCCTTTGGTAGATGTGGTTGGGCGTCATGAGAAGGCCTAGCTACTTGACAAAATCGCACATTATCGATTTTATATATATATGCGCAGCTCAGACAGATACTTGGATCCATCTAGAGCAGTACTTGAGACACCAAGCTTCTTCTGCTCTGTGTTTTACACTTTGGGTGGAGAAATTTGAACTCTTTTTCTCTGTGTGAGCTGACCGAAATAATAGATAGACAAAAACACAAACATTTCGATGGAACCCGGCAAGCCCGGAAACGATGTATACGCAGTGTGGCCAGCTGCAGACGATTATCAGGCAGCCCAGAAACTGAAATGGAAACTTTAATTTTTCAAAAATTTTGCCGAATTTTCAAGATTCGCTCACTTCAAGGCCATAAATGTACTCGAACAGTGGGTAGTGATCGCTGGTCAGTGAGACGTTAACGAAAATCATGAAAAATGTCATCGTGCGCTCTGAATCAGATATGATATGTATGATTTATCTTATCAGTTACGAAGTTAAGAAATTGTAAATAAATATGAAATTTTCGCGTTATATTGACATCTTTATTGTTCGTAATATTGGGGCATTTGATTATGAGTCAATTATAGGTTCCTTTAGCTGAGAATCGGTTACGATATGCTAACCAATAACAAAGTCAGGAATTGATAGAACTATAGGAAAGTGAAAAAAATCACACACTGCAACACAATGAAGAAAGAAGTCGGGAGTTGGTTATTTTCAATTTTGTATTTTGGAAGTAAATAATGAGATCGCTCAAAACGATTCCACATCATGATTTATCTATTTTCGTGATATGCAATTCGGACAATAAGCAGTTATACCGCGTCGTACTTAGATTATAAGACAAGCGAGAAAGATGACAATAAACTCCTGCCTACAAAAACGACATCTTATAGGTAAAAATTGTATGAAGCGATAAAAAAATGTGTATTTAATGTTTTGCCTCTATTTTTTTTCTGTACGGTTTGTGCGTTTACCGTAGCTTTCACTACAAATACAATAATAAAAACATAGGAAGTCGCGGAATACATAAAGACTGATAAGTATAAAGTCTACGAAGAAAGGATATGATCTTATGCAAACTAATTAAAAATATGGACAAATATTTTCCCTTATTTAAGGTAAAGTTATCCAACCAAACACAGCGTACAGTACACGTAGAGAAGAAAGTCTACCCCACAGTACACAAGATCGGTTAACACAAAAAGTGTTAAATATAACACTTCACAGGTCTTGTGTACTGTGCGGTACACTGTTTTTCTGCGTGCCAAACTAGGTTAGGTCGTTCTTCCACGAACAGATTGACATATTCGCGTTTCGCGAATTACTGTCAAAATGACGTTCCATTACCTTATAATATATCGCCGATACTATTTTCCACTCTGCTAACTAATGCAAGTCTTGAAGTAATTTGCGCATTCCTGAATAGCAATCACCTGCAACATATTTTGGAATATTTATGAGGTATTATTTAACACAGATTTTGTGTTATAACACCACCACCCACCTGTGTAATACACTGTACACAAGACCTGTGGTGTATTATATTTATCACTTTTTTTGAGTAAATTTACACTTCTTACTCTATGCGAAGTGAACATGTGCAAAAAATCGTGATAAGGCTTAAAAGTTTAGGTAAAAGTCTAAGCGAAATGGTGCTTCTGCCTTGCCATCTGCATGCTGTGTTTCTAGGCAAAAGTTTTGAAAGCGTCACAAACAATATTTATGTTAAAAATATCATATTTAATGCGGTTCTAACGTGTAGGCACAAATTCTTTCGTGAGAAGTTACTTTGAAATCATGGTCATCCCTCCACAATTTTATTATAAATGGAATATGCAAATCAAAACTTGAGAATAATGCTGTGTATTAACACGATGTAGTCTTTATAAGTAATAATAATACTTTATTATGCGGGTACGCGATGAACATTGCAATGGGTGAATACATAATTTACTATGTCACATTTGGGTGTCATACGAACTATGAACTCTGGAATTATGGAAAAAATGAACTATGGACAAAAGCAGCAGTGATCACCGGCAGGACTTCGTGTGCCTTGAATAATGGGTTGTACCTTTGCGTTTTTTTCAAGAAAATATGGTACATAAAACAACGAAGAAAAACAGAACCTGAGTATAGATTTCGTATTCTTGAACGATATTGTCACAACATTATTGTCGTCGGGTGTTTTGTGATCGTTTTATTGTACTGTTCACTCAGATGACGCAATAGTATTCTAACCGTATTCCAATTATCCAAATGCTGCGCATATACATCGGGAAAGTAAACATGAAGTGAAAATGGATTTTAGAAATTCCCGGCAGAAATATGGATCACATCTCTCTGAATGCAAAATTAATTTTGTTGATTTCACGTCAGTCATGATAATAGCGCACACCAAATCTCGTGGTTAAAGAAGGGGACCCACGAGTTTTTTCGTGACTAAACTGGCCAGGCAGAACTATAGATCACATCTCCTTGAATACAAAATCAATTTTCTCTAAAGTTTTTGATGACCGAGAATTACGTAATCCGAGCATAAAGTTCATTGATCCCCCAGGGAAAGGCGCGAGGTTTTTTTGAATTTGAAGGATAAATATAAACAAAATTGCAAACGGGAGTGGCGACGGTTACAAGCGCTGACTACTAACCACTGAGCCACCCGCTCTACGCACTTAGACTGTCAAATGTAATAGAGAACAGACTGCCACTTCCTATGTTCCTCGTTATTCATGTCAATAGCACATCCCAAATCGCGTGGGTCCCCTTCTTTAAAGGGACCGGGAAACGAAAAAACAAGTTAATCTCATATAAAAGAGCTTGAAATTCTGTTTCGAAATATATAAATCATATATCATAAGAATTCTCTGGTATGGATAACGGCGCAGTTAAAAAAAAAAACTAAAGTCTGCTCCAGATAGCGGGAGCCTTTTCCTAATTGCCACATCAACTCTTTGGATACGACTTGAAATTGAATATTTTGATGATAATTCTATCCGCAGTGGGACTCAATAATGGGCTATTTTGAGCTTTTCGATGGAGTTAGCATACTGTAGTTCAGAAACCTCGCCCGTGGTGTGGAGCAGGTAACAGTAATCCAACTTCTTACCAGAGCGACTTTTCAAACTTTCAAATACATATTTCTGAATAGTTCTTTGAGCTTATCAACATGAGATCAACTATTTTAACTATTTCGAATCGAAATTTTTGGCTGCCAGCTGCCTTTAATACATTACGCCACAGGTCTTCTGTACTGTGTAGTACTACCGGGGTGGTGGTGTTTCAACACTACTATCTCTGAATGTGTCGCCAGACAGCCCACCTGTGGCAGGTGTTTTTGTGTTGCCTCTTTTGTGTTATAGCTGTGATGATGTCAACTGATCTGTTGATGATATTACGAATCGCGATGAGCAAATATCTTTTATTATGCCTGATCTCAGCACAGAGATATATTAGTGTTAAAATATGTTATATTGCAAGAATCACTCGTACAGTTCAAGCCAGACGAGTTTTGCACATGAGTCACGCTGATTATGGAGCAACAATCGAAGCAACAGATACATCGTGGAAATAAAGAAGAAGATGATTTCGAAATCATAGATGTTCACACGTGAAAATTGAACTAGATTCTCTGTGAACTCTGTACAACAAGAAATAGTCATTGCAGCCACTCTCGTACAAATAAATCAAGGCATTTTTATGCGGTAAATGATCATATCGATCCCCGAAGATCATTCGACAGCATGGAAAAGTAGATTTCGGACTCAGGCTGTGGTTTCGGCGAGGTGCTGCAATGGTGTTCCAGTTTTATTCAGTTCTGAGGCCGTATACATGAATGGTGATTAACGTGACGTCACAAGAGTAGGGGAGGATTTTTCGCAAACGCATCCGACAACGTGGCGTCGCGTTTACTGGCAAACCATTTACCACCGTTCATGGATATACATATTGATTTCGTGTCTATCATTTTCATTTCATAGAAGTTGAATAAATCTTCAAGTAGTTGTGCGATATTTTCAAGTTGTTTAAAAATGGTGTATTCTCTATACCCACGTAGATACGGTATTCTTCTTTCGAGTGCGTAAGCAGATCAGATGTATTCTGTCCATAACCTCGGCGGCTGGTCCGAAACGGCGCAGGCTTTCCTGTACAATTTTTTGAAGTTGCATTTTTTAAAACCATTTAAGCGCTTGAACTATTTAAAGGGACAGTAACCCCTCTACTTTTCAGTTTTTGAATTCCCGCAATTGTTCCCCAACGCGATAACTCTGCCACAGACATAGGAAATAATGACAAAAATCATTAGCAAGGGTCAGGACTCGAAACCGCTCGATGGCCACTTCAACCGGAGACTTACCATTAGACTATGGGTGTCAGTTGAAGGCGCTGTTATAAGGCGTGAGATAAGGTTTGATGGGATCTGTATATGGCGATTTGCATATAGCTAGCTATCGGTGTGACATGCAAAACTAGTATGCAAAGTTACTTTTCAATCAATGCCAGGCAACACATCGTATGTTGTGGCAGAGTTATCGTTGTAAGACGCCAATTTTAGATTGGCGGGAATTCAAAACTGATTTTCCGGACATTGCTTTTTTTCAAGGGGTTACTCTCCCTTTAATAATAATGAATAGCATACTATGCAAATTATTTTTGGTGATTAATACTTCACTAACCTCCATTTTAGGTTCGAAACAGAATGCGAGAAGGCCTATGGTAACCGGCCCAGATCGAAAGTCTTGGCGAATGTCCGGCAGGGGGTAAAAATGCTCGAGTCTTACCGAGCCGGCAGCTCCCCTTGCCATCTCCTTTGGCTTGCTATGTTGTTTTAACATTAAAATGTTTGCGTTGATAATTACTGTAATGGCACAGAAATGTATAACTACAAAATTAAAAAAAAATTATACGGAATTTACGGATTTTAATACCGTAAATTTTACGTTTTTCGGATCCGTAAAATTTTCACTTTGCGCCCACCCCTGTTGTGCACAGTTGATAACTTCTTCTCTCACCGAATAAAGATCAAGAACAAGAAGATTATAAGCAAGTCATAAGTGGTATGCTTTCCATGAAATGCTGACAAAGTATTAAGCGAGAATTTGATGAGTCATCTAAATCTATTGTTCAGAATTCTGCTTCATGACTCACTGCTCGAAAATGAGCACGTCTAACGGCTTCGATTCTGAAGAACGTTACAGTAGCTGATCAGAAAAGAATTATTCAAGATTAGCGCCCCTTCTCTGGTATTTTCAAACTAGAATTTTTCCTTATATTTCCTACTAGTTAAACGTAGGTTTACTAGAAGTGGTGTATAATACGGTAATGCATTTCGTCAAATGTTCTTTCACTAGTAGTAAACTAACAGTAAACTGCTAGTCTGTGACGTAACGTAAGTAAACTAACTACTAGTTTGGAAATACCAGAGTTGTACGGACCCAAGCACGCCCAGTCTAAAGATCCGTTGAGTGGCAACCATTGGTGCTGTGCTTGATAAAGGCATTTTTGTAAGAGAACGAAAAAAATGCAAACTATATGCAAATTCGGACATAAATTCAATTCCAATTTCATGAACCACCTTGTATGTTTTGCCTATGATATCTACCAAGTCAGGACTCTCAAATAATTTTCAACTTGTCAAATATAATTGCAAATCCAGGCGTTTCTTGTACTTTATCTCGAACAGAGTTGTCAATTCTTGGAATTTACTGCCTAATTCTGCCATAATTTGTCCCAATGTCAAAATCTTTCGTAATTGTATTTCTACCTATGCTTTATAATTAAAGTTTTATCATCATTATCTATTAATTAAAGGTGGACATCCGCGAATGATCACGCAAATCTCTTACATCTCGCTTATGCAAGTGTCTAGTGATATGCAAGAAGATAGGGAGACTACCCATCGTTCCCTTAGCGTAGTGGTAAAACTTCTGACTATAAATCGCATGGTCGCGGGTTCGAATCCTATTGCCGAACTTTCATATTTTCAAAAAGCGCGCCTTTGCCTGAGTTTGCTAGCATGATTCATTCGTGATTCTAGCGATAAATAAGCGGAATTCGCTTAAAATAAATAGTGTACGGTATGTAGAATAACTTTTGCTATCATTCTGTCTTCACAGTTTGTTCACGAAAATATTCGCGGGAGTCCACCTTTAAACCTTACTACCTCGTTGTGGTATTGTATTTATGTGTCCCTAATGCATTTCTCTATGTATACCATTATCATTCTTACATGAAACCCACATTGTGTCAATATTTTTGGTATATGTGGCACACATAAAAAAGTAAAATATGATCATAGATATTTCGTTATTTTGTTCGATTCGGAACGAATGGATTATTCAGCCGATGAGTTGTGAGGGGTGGAGCCTAAAGTACTTAAATAAAATGGCGGGTGTTACATTTTTGCATAATCTGTCGATGTACATGCTAGAATGACTAAATAATCTGTCGATGTACATAGTGGAATGACTAAGGGGTGCTCTGTGATTTCTCCATATAAGATGTCTGTTGGTCATCAGTATTATCAGTTAAATCACTTTCTTGCTCACAGAAATGCGTGCAATAATATACATCTGTTTAGTGGCGTCTGCTTTTCTTCAAGGTTGTTATCTTTATTTTAAACTCTTCGAAGACAAAAAAATACAAAAAAAATAAAATGACGCCTAAAAGAAGTTCCGCATAATTTAAATTTTTAATTTAATTCTTCTTACATTGAATACAAAATGTGTCAACAACTGATAAATAAATAGCGTGAATTATGTTGAGGCGAGGGGGGACCGGAGAGAGGGAGGGAAGGAGCTCACTGTTTATGGCCTCTAAACAGGAGAATCCTTACAAGTCGAAGGAAGGGCGGCCTAATTTGTGAAACAAGGCATGGGTAAAATTTTGAATTGTTCCAAACAGAAAAAAATTTTAACTTTTTAAAAATTTGTGGGTGTCGAAAAAAATTTACATTGTTAGTACTAACAATAAATAGTAGAATATTGCGAACAAGCGCTTCCCTTAAGAATTTGTTTGCATTTACACATTTAAGCAAATTCATCGGATGAGTTAGAGGTCTTATCTCAGTCATGTTGTCATGTTTGTCTAATAAGTTCGTATACAGTTGTAATGAAGTTAAGTACAATGTACGTTTCAATCACTTTTATTCATTTTCATTTTTATGTTTAACACTAAAACATATAATGTTAAGACAGCCAAAAAATTTTGTGATTCCGACCGAATGTTGAACGGAAATCAAATGAGGTATATACCATTTGTATCCCAGACTTGGATACCTAAAGTAGCCACCATATAAGGAAATTCAAATTCTCGGTCAACAAGACTATAACGATTTTGAGAAATGTTCCCGTGAGAAAATGATAGGACACCCTGATTTTCAATGAGGGCATGCTTTTTCATATGTTGGATTCATTAGTTATCCAACGCTGGATACAAATGGTATATACCTCATTTGATTTCATTCAACATTCGATCGGAATCACAAAATTTTATGATTGTCTTATCAGTATTTCATGCACTGTATCCTCTGAAAGCATACTTTCATTGTACATAGAGTCAGGAATAGAAACATCAATAACAAAATTGCCAGCTTTTGGAGAGCCAGAGCTCAAAAATTATTTTGAAACACTGTTATGAAGAACATGTCGTATTCTTTGTTCGTTCGATTATCGTTTAAACGAACGCTAGAAGAACCCCAGTTGCAAGAGAAAGCAAGGTCGCCCAGTCAATAGATGCTTTCGTGAAGTCAGCTGGTTTACAATTCTCGAGGCACAATCGTTCGCAATGGAGAAACCTCATGGCAACCCAGCCACGAAACACCCATTAAAGCGACACCCCAAGCTAATTTGAAACTCTCCGCTCTGGCCACACTCTCTCGCTTTCTTTGTCTACGAGAGAGTATTGCCGATGCGGAGAGTAAAATTAGCTTGGGGTGCGCCTTTAAAGCTGATAAAGTTGATTCAATGTCAATGTCAATAGAAGAACCTTTGTCAGCGCTCCAAATTGATATCACCATTCGTCAAAGTTGTTTCAGTTGATTCCATATGCGACAAAAATTTCTACACCATACGCGTGCGTAGTCGGTGAGGACAGGGTTAACGTGAACGTCAACCATATGTCCTACTCTAAATATGTGAAATCCACATTCTTCAAGGATGCAACAAACACATCTTTCAGGTCAGTTTCCTCAGATTCCTTTTGAAACCATTTAAATACCCAAAAAACAGACAGCGAAGCACTTAAAATTAACGTTAATCAGTTTTTCACGCTTAAAATTAAATTTTTAAGCCTCTATGATGTCATGTATAGCAAGTCGTCGTGCGTGCAAGGCACAGCCCCTTGGACAATATCTAAAAATGATGACGTTGAACTGGATTGCAAAGACGAGATTACTATAATCTACTCCACCATGAACCTCAACATCATCAAAACCAGAGACGTGGTAAGTCCCTGCGATTGAAGCCTCGAGCTAATTTGAAACTCTCCGCTCAGGCAATGCTCTCTCGCTTTGATTGCCTAGAGAGAGCGTTGCCCGAGCGGAGAGTTTCAAATTTTCTCAGGTGTGCATTTAAAAATAATTAAACATATTTCCGATTTCCAGCCTCGTCTGGTGGATTCAAACGGCGCGGAGTACGTCACGATAGTCAGCCCTGTGGGCGCTATTCAATTTACATATCATAACTCTTCTCCGGAATATGAAATTCCGGTATTATATACTTACTAGGGAATGGTTTCTTTGATGGTTGAAATTACGGGGAGTGACCTACATAGCAATATTCAGCATGGTCGACATAGTAAGAATCAACTTTTAAAAGTTGCCATTGATCGATTTTTTAAACGAAACCCGTCGCACATCCGCCACACGAAAGACAGCCAAAAAGTAGATTTTTTCTTTTTTCACTTTTTGAACACGAGTTCGATTCCCCCCGACAGCATTTCATGTCTGCATAGTAATTCAAGCAAAAACAAATGCTGTTTCAGTGGAAATCAAGTCCAAAAAATCTTTTTTGGCTGTCTTTCATGCGGCGGATATGGGACGGGTTTCGTTAAAAAATCGGTCAATGGCAACTTTTAAAAGTTGATTCTTACTAAGTCGACCATGCTGAATATTGCTATGTAGGTCACTCCCCGTATTTTCAACCATCAAAGAAACCATTCCCTAGTTAGCTGTTAAACTCGGGGTAATTACAAATAAGCCAAATAAGCAAATGAGCAAATAAGAGAAACAAAACATCGCTTTAAAAGATGGAGGAATGTCTATGCAAAAGCATAACATATCTAGTGATATGCAAGAAATTAGCACGACCATTCATCAATCCCGTAGCGCAGTGGTAAAAGTTCTAACTAGTTAGCGTAACATCGCCGATTCGAACCCTATTTCCTATTTTCAAAATTTCTATGCTATCTTTCTGTCTTGTTCACGCAAATATTTGAGGGACTCCACCTTCAAACTCGCGCTACTTTCACTCTCCGCTCAGGCGCTCTCTCGTAGACAAAGAAAGCGAAAAAAGCATTGCCAGAGCGGAGACTTCCAAAATACCGCCTGATGCACCTTTAAAGGGTCCTACACCTTTGTCAACGGTCTGTTCAACGCTCTCTCGTTGTTAGAGAACATATAAATAGTGTGCGCAATGAAGAGGCGCACACTATTTCTCGCTATCACACTATTTATTTACTATTTGAGTGTGGTCACTCTACCTTTAAAAGACACTGTGCTTGTTTAGATCGATGTTAAATTCTACACTGGAGCAGGCGCTGGACAAGATGAGGAGATGTACCTTCTAATACAGAAACCGTAAGATTTTTTACAGATTTCCTGCACTTTTCTTTTTCGTGTGCTTTCAAATCCCCAAGTCAGACATGTCTACATGAATTATGATTCTTAATGAAAGAATTGCTTGTATAATTCAGCTTTTTCTTTAAAAAGAATCGATAAATGGACGCATGAGGATTGGTTGGATGAATATCTTAAAGGGACCGGGAAACGAAAAACAAGTTGATCTCATATAAAAGAGCTTGAAATTCTGTCTCGAAATATATAAATCTTATATCATAAGAATTCTCTGGTAAGGAGAACGGCGCAGCTAAAAAACTACGGTCTGCTCCAGATAGCGGGAGCCTTTTCCTAATTGCCACACCAACTCTTTGGATACGACTTGAAATTGAATATTTTGATGATAATTCTATCCGCAGTGGGGAATTATGAAGAATAAAACTCAATAATGGGCTATTTTGAGCTTTTCGATGGAGTGAGCATACTGTAGTTCGGAAACCTCGCCCGTGGTGTGGAGCAGGCTACAGTAATCCAATTTCTTACCAGAACGTCTTTTCAAACTTTCAAATACATATTTCTGAATAGTTCTTTGAGCTTATCAACATGAGATCAACTATTTTAACTATTTCAAATCGAAATTTTTGGATTCCAGCTGCCTTTAAAGGGAGCGTAGCCTCACTCAATGGTCTCTTCATTGCGCATACTATTTCTCTATTCTCTAACAACGAGAGAGCATTGCGAGTCGAAGAGACCATTGAGTAAGGTTTCGCTCCCTTAAAGAGAAATATTATATTTTTGGCGGAGTATAGCGAAATATTGTGCGCCAAGTCAAAAGGATAATAAACAACGTAGGTAAATATTTTTCCACAAGGATGTCTTTCCCCGAAGGCGTTAATCACTACGGTCCGGTAATGACGGTTCAATTTGCAAAAGACACCGACTACCAATTCGGCGTGTCAGGAACCAATAATGGTAAGTATGGAGAAATATTCACTATCCTAAAATGGTTTCCTGGGTTTTTCACGCTATTCCACTATTCTCTGAAAATGGAGAAAGCATTTAGAACCCTAACCTTTTCAGTTACAGTGAATAAAACATAATGCAGAGCATCAATTATAGTCAAAACAGAAATTTAGAAGGGGCGTCGGGGATATGTTCACCTCTCTACCACATCAATGGTCATATCAATTTTTTTTCCAAAAAAAAAACCGCGATAAAGACTAAATTTTAGCTCCAATGAGTAACGCAGCGGGGTTCAAGTTCACTCTTGTGAGTTCGGGAGCCGCGAACGATCGTCAAAGCCTTGCGGGTCGGAACTTCCACAATATCTTCGATTTTCGGTAGGATTCTCTCAATTAAAAATTAATAATTTCCGCAGCATTAATTATAACACGGAGAGACAAATTAGCTTGGGGTGTGCTTTTGCGAGATCAAATGGTAACATTTTCAGCAGAGTAGTAACAGCTGTGAACATCACTGGTATGGCCACCATTGACGCATCCACTAAGACTGATCTCAAGTTCACTTGCTACCGCTATGAGGAAATGATGACAATAATTGAGTTTGTACATCTATTATTTATCTTAACCATAAAATATTATTATAAATTTATTGTTAGATTTTTTTATCTTAAATGCACTGTAAAAATTTAATTTTAATGATATAAAATCATTTCAGTATCATCAACACCACAACGATATCTCAATATTTGGAGTGTCTGAGTCTAGTGGTGAATGTTTCAATCTTAAAGATGGGGACCCTCGAGTTTGCATGACTGACTCCCGCAACGATAAGCATGTTGGCTATTGTTTATATTATATGGTAATTGGCGTAAGGGATAATGAGAAAATGAGAGAGCAAGTATGCAAATCGGATGGGCACTCTCTACATGCCTTGAAAGTTGTACTTTCAATGCGCATACTGGGCAATTGGTTTCGAACTACAAGGATACAAAATCCTTTATCGATTTATTTGGAATGGTTTCCCAGTTAAGGATCTTTAAGTAATTCTTACCATATTGATAAGTAAGGAAACGTTGAAAGAGATTTTTTTCTCTGTGTGTGTGGTGAGCAGCTGCTCCATGATATTGATGAATAGAAAATGGGACTTCTTCCCTATTAATTGTCCCTTGCATAAGAGTTATTTGATGTTTCCGTAAACATTCCTGGGTAAACATATTAAAGTTACGCCGTACAATCCTTTTCAGATCGACTACAACGGGATAGTGCCTAAGGCAAGCATAGGTCGAAGCAACGAATTCATATCGCTCTATGTATCGACAGGTGGTGAGTTTTCTCTCTTTATGGTGATTCGTACTTGGAAACATCCACAGAAGGTTAAAAAAATACACCCTCCTACACTGACGGCAAACTGTCTCATATTTGAGCCATAGGTTTTCTATTTAAGATGCGACAATTAGAGAAACGTTCTCTCATATGTGAGATAACTTAGTTAGCTTACTCCAGTCCCCGTTACTATCTCGAGCGAGAGAGTATTATTCAACGTGTCTTTTTGAGAGAATTTTGAGTAAGCTAACCTTTCTCTATAGCTGAACAGTTAGACAACCTATATCTAAGAAAATTTGCCGTGAGTGTACGCATTGTAGGCTTGTACTAAACATGACTCTATCCGCTCTTACCCCACTCTCGTGTCAATACATGCATTAGCATTAGCTGCATGGGACTACTTCCGAAAACAGAATGAGGAATTTTACGAATCAATAAGTCGAAAATCAATTTCAACCCCCTCCGCCTCTTTCCATTGGTTCAATATTTATCTTCTTTTTTTATCTAAAAAATTCCGATGCTTTTACGAAACTCAAAAATGTACGATAACAAATAATTTAAAGCATTATCATCCAGAAATTTATGACGACACACCTTCACCCACCGTGCATACCACTGCTACTGCATCCACTGGTACTATTCCACGATCTATGCAATCGCAGAGACAAACCTTGCGGTTAGGGAAATATTTCACACCGTTGCACCCGGTAGAAACATTGTTTGTTTCAATGGAATAATTCCATCAGGGAACGAACAACAATTGTAAAAAATATTTCCATAACTGTAAGCGATATTTTTTTTCTATTTTTCTATTAGCACTGCAAGGAAAATGCTGCACAATGTAATATTTTATTATACTGTACAATCACTATATTTCCAGCGCTACGCTTCTATGTGAGTATCCATGAAGCTTTACAAACCGTTTCTCTGAAAAAAGTGAAATTATAAACATGGACAACGCGTTTTTCTCACTAAAGAATGAGCACCGGGAGAATTAGTGAGCGCTACACGAAGAACGTTGGGCCAACCATTTGGTATTCTGTTCTCTACTAGATTCGAGAGAGTTATATCGCTCATTGTCAGTGTTTAGTTGTCAGTACTTGTAAGCGCGCTACGGCATTCGTGGGCATCTGTAGATTTAGAGAATGTTTTGTATTCAGGGAGATTTGGTTTATTGTTCTGTCCGCCCTGTTTAGTCATGAAAAACTCGAGGTTCTCCTTCTTTAACGTCCTTCAACGTAGAGATGGCAATAACGATTCATTGCGGGCCCGCAGAGCGGTCTATAATCTTTGCGGGCCTGAAAATTAGGAAAGAGGGGAGGGGCGCGATTGCGGGCCTGCAATGGCTTTGCGGGCCCGCAATGACTACTTCATTTCAACACTGCTACTTTTTGTGATCGGTCGTTCATCTCAATTCTCTTCACTTTCTTTCGTTAACACATAAAAACGACCGATCGCGAAAAAAATAGCAGGGGAGGAATAAAGTAGTCATTGCGGGCCCGCAATCGCTCCCCCTCCCCTCCCTCTGAGTTTGCGGGCCCGCAATCATTAGCAATGAAAAGTCAATTTCATTGCGGGCCCGCAACGCCCGAATTGCCAACTCTACTTCAACGTATGTGTTTTTCACAAACGGTTTTGTTAGCTTCATGGATACGGTCCCTGAGCTGTGCATAAGCTGAATTGTTCCGCTTTACCCTATCAATGATGCCTTATAAAATCATATATATATATTTTATCGATTTATTGTAGAGTCGAATTCGGATCCAACGACTACTCCAAAGCAGGATGACTCGACAACAACGAAGTCAACGAGAGCCCTTGCTTATTTGGGTTCGACCATCTTGGTCCTTATCAATATCTTATCGCAATGAAGATCTTGCCCTAAGAATCATAACAATAAATATATGGTCGTACGAATCATTAAAGATTCTCGTATTCGTCCCTAAACCCCATCCTTTAAAAACTGCCACCGAGCCAAAACCGAAATCGCCTTATGCGACGGAAATCCATCTGTCCCTCTTCTGATCCTATACATATCACCTTTTACTATTATATTTGATGGAATAAAGAAATAAATAAATAATAAATAAATGGTTGTATGCATCGCACAACCAAAGGCATATTCACGTTCGCTAATGAAAGAATAAATGTGATTTCCACATCACAATCATTATGTACAAATCCATGACAAATCCAAAAATTATCATTAACACTTTCAGTTAAGTTCAAAGAATATTAAAGAAGGGGCCTATGAGTTGGCATGACTGACTCCCGCCACAATAAGCATGTTGAAAATTGTTTATATTATATATGGTAATTGGAGTAAGGGACAATGAGAAAATGAGAGAGTCAAGTATGCAAATCGGATGGGCACTCTCTGGAACTTCTTCGGTTTCTGGCCACCCCCCCCCCCCTTCAACCTCCCTAAGCTCCATTTCGATCGAATGGAGCGGTCGTCCTCAGTAGGAGGACGATGTCCACGGGGGCGAAATGCTCCCCGAGCTCTCCTCAAAATGGGAGAGCTCTGGACTGAACTGGAGAGAAGGAATCGAATGCTTTTATAGGGGAATGGCGGTGATATGAAAATGAAATTGTATTAGGATAAGAGAGTATGGGAAAGGAGGAGACAAAACTCTCATTTCATCATTCTATCAATCATGATGCGGTTGGTTTTACCACAACCGACAAGAGGGTAGGATACTACGCGAAATGATAGCGAGATGAGAGAGCAGAGGGGGTTAGGGGGGGGGGGTGGCCAGAAACCGAAGAAGTGCCCACTCTCTACATGCCTTGAAAGTTATACTTTCAATGAAAGTTATACTTTCAATGCGCATAAAGTGCTAAAAAACATATCGGAAGTCAATATCAGAGATGTCTTTCGATTCGTGTGATGAATCTCAATCATTCTATCCGAACAGTCTTCTTACGAAAAAAACTCGTGGGCCTCTTTAACGATGAATATCAAACCGCTATTTTTTTGTTTTGTTTTCATCTTTCTTGAAGGGTAGTGAAAACTGAAATGTATGAAAAATGTTTTTTTTGCAATTTCTTTTAATGCTCAAGCACATTATAACAAGTTGTGGTACAATATGATAGCGCTCAATCAACATTCACGTGAGCATCTATATTTTCCATTGCTAGAATCACTCGTATAGTGCAAGACAGAAGAGTTTTGCACGCGCGTCACGCTGTTTATGGTGCAGCATGGGCACGCACAGAGAAAAAGTGTACTCCACGGCACACAAGACCTGTGCAGTGCTATATATTTAACACTTCTTGTGTTTATATATAAAAAAAAATTGCTTCACCCACATGTATTGTTTCATGCTGAGCATGTCGATAAAATATATATATTAAAAGAGCTCAAAAAAGTGTTAAATATAACGCGTAACTGGTAGTGTGTACTGCGGATCAAACCTTGTTCTCTGTATGCAGCAACCGAAAAATAAACAAAAGTCGCTTTCGAAATTATAATGTTCACACGTGAATATTGAACTAGATGGCTCTATATCGATCCCCGAAGATCATTCGATAGCATGGAAAAGTAGATTTCGGACTCAGGTTGTGGTTTCGGCGAGGTGCTGCAATGGACCTTTTCTTCATTTGTGATTTCGTGTCGTTTTATGTCATAAAAGTTGAGCAAATTTACAATATCTTTAAGTATGTGCAATGTATCGTTTTATTGTTGTTTAAAAATGGTGTATTCTCTATACCCACGTAGATACGGTATTCTTCTTTCTAGTTCGTAAGCAGACCAAATGTATTCTGTCCATGACCTCGGCGGCTGGTCCGAAACGGCGCAGACTTTCCTGCACAATTTTTTTTTGAAGTTGCATTTTTTTTTAAATAATTTAAGAGTTTGAACAATTAACTAATAATTTTAATGCTATACAGATAAGAATTGGTGTTTGATATTTCACTAACCTCCATTTTAGGCTCGAAACAGAAAGCGAGAAGGCCTATTGTAACCGCATACCTGCAATATTTCCCCAATGAGCTTGGTAATTATCGACTCATAATTAAATATCTATCGGAGAGAAATATAAGGTCTCTTAACAACGATTCAGTGTTAGACTTCAGTGTCACACCTACATGTAGCTCGTGATCAACTACGACTATTTCATGGTTCGATTTAGCTGAGAATAAATTTATCGAACGAATACAACTTATTTAAAACGTGACAACGTGTTAAAAATCGATTTCGTGGTTGTGTGAGGAAATATCTGGGGTCTATCATCGTTTTCGGTAATCATTTAACACCGGGCATATGAAAACATCACTGTTTATCAGGTTGAAATCGGCGCAGGCTTGCGCATAGCATGCTATACCGTCGAGAATACTTTTAATGCGAAGAAACCATTTTCAAAGATTGATCTTTAAAATGATACTCACCACGAAATCCACAGATCAAACAGCGCCGCGCCTACATTGCGCACCACATCATATTCCTTGGAAGGCTCCAGAAAGCCATAAATGCCTATGAAGAAGAACGCAGGAATATTGAAAATCAGCGATGGAAAGGCTATCCGTCTTAGCATCTGAAATGAAATGTTCGTCGTTTTCGCAGATCCATAGCACTCAAATAAGCAATAAATGAATAAATGAAAATGTGCAAGCACAAGATTGCAGGCATTAAATATAAATTTAGCAATGTGAATTTTGTAGTGATAATATGTGTGCGTGCTTCACGATGTTTCAGCGGCTAAGTCTATAATTTCACTTGCTGTCACATTTATTTAATGTAAGATAAATAAATAAATAAATATAATTTATCATGAAAACGCATGAATAATACATCCTACTTTCATGACTTTAATGTTCTCCTTGATTTGGTAGGTACGCGATAGATTGTATTGGCTCATCGATAATTTTTGCAAATGATTGTTGTAATCCTCGTTCTCGCGAAGAAGGATACCGAAGAACTGGAAACAATAACAATAATATTGGGTAGAGGTTCACTGTCTAGAACCTAATGGCCGAAACAGTGGATCTCGCCTCTACTAATAACTACTTTCGATTCATTAATAACTAATTTTATGAGTACATTTGCATGTTTTACTGTGATATATTTCGCGTATAATTGAGCGTATAAAAATCACTTGTTTTATTTGTAGAGCAGACTATTTCTTGTTTTGCATGGTTCAACAACTATGCTGATTTCTTTAATATCAAATAGCGCGCGGCGAAGGTCAGCCGGGTTAGGTGAGAGGCAGCGAAGAGACAATCGAGAGTTGGGAGAGATCTAGCCTTTGAGCGACTTCCGTTCCTTAGCGCCCAGTGTCATTTTCTTATGCAAGTACATTTTATACGCACAATAGCACGATTGTCAAGCATGATGTGAGCCTCTCTCGTGCTGCCGGACGACTTGTAAGATGGAGGGATGATTTGGCAAGAATTGTAGGGCCTACTTTTTTACTTGGTGGAGCATCATTAATGCCGACTTTTTACGCACATATCGATGATCGCTTGATGCCAGTCATTTTAAGTAAAATAAGTCCCTCTAACAATTAGAATTATTCTCATGCGAATCAATAAAGAATTGGGAAAAAGTAGATTTTTTATTGGGTCGTTCAGCACTTGATGTATGATGTTTTGTCTTATTCCCGACTTTTTGTGCATAATCGCTGATCTATAGGGTAAAATGTGTTGTAAGTAGCGAACAATTGCTTACCACTGCTCCGAAGGAGAAAGTAATCAAGTAGCAAATTATATTTACGTGTATGTCGTAGATCTCTAAATTATACTGGACAATGATGGAATGAGGTCTCACACGGCACACATACCGTATATTAGACAAATCGAATTTATCCAGGAATAGGAACCGTTGAGGAATGACAGTATGATGAAAACATATAGCGTCGACAACGATTCCTTTTCGTACCTGCAATAAATGCCTTTAAAGGGAGGGTGACCTCTCTCAATGGTCTCTTCATCGCACACACTATTTCTCTGCTCTCTAACAACTAGAGAGCGTAGAGCGTTGAAGAGGCCGTTGACAAAGGATTCGGTACCTTTAATTTTACTCTCCGCTCTAGCAATAATCTCTCGTGTACAATGAAAGCGAGAGCGCTTTACTAGAGAGGAGGGTTTAAAATAATCCCAGTGTGTGCTTTTAAGTGGGAGTCACTTACCAAGACGAGAATACTGTGGCTACACATCGCTCCAATGCTAAGATTGCAGGGCTGAAATTTAGCAATTTAAATAAATAAATAAATAAAATTTACAAATACTGACGAATAAGAATCGTTTCTGTCCATACGCTAGAGTGGCCAGAGTGAGAATGCGAATTTCAATTTAATACTTACGCAATACTTTATTTAATACTTGTATTCTATTCTGTTAACAGTAATTACAGTATAAAAATGAATAGAAAATTACCAGAATACAAAGTAGGCGAAGAAGGCTTCTCTAACCATGTTCGCAACCATCAAGCGAAAGTCGTTATCTAGAAATAATAACATTATAATACTAATTTAGAGAGCTCCAATAGACACCCAAAATGGAGCTTCATTGGAGCTCCACTCTTGGTTAACTTTGAGTGGTTTCTCTACATCACAATGGACGTAGTGTCCGGAACATGAAGCATAGCATAAGTTACTGATATTACAGACATTTCCAAGTCGTACTACATATTACTGTGCATGCATAGCATTTATTTGTATATTCTAATAATTATTAACTTAATTAAAAACTTAATTATGTCATGGGTGATGGCCCGAGAAAGGAACTTCGTTTAGAGGGATTTACCGTCAAGTCACAATAAGAAGGCAAAAGTACATCTCAAGATATGTAATTATTCTTCGTTTGCCCCGCACCCGCTGACGAATTTTCCATTTAGTGACAACCATGGTTGAAAATGCAGAAATTTTTGTATTTTGCATTTGTATTTTGTGTTTTATATACCAACTGTCAAGCATGCCTAATGAACGATAACAACGTTTTCGTAGATTTCATGTACTTCAACACACAATTTCAATTCTGACCGTTTTCTTGTATGGACATCGCTCAGAGTCAAGAAATTACTAGCAAATCACCATGCCCAAGACTTGGTCTTCTGCTGAAAAGATATTTTAATGTATTACCGTCAAGTGGAAGATCGTAGAACTGATAGTTTAGCAGAACAGCTCGACAGACCACCGCGAACTCCACATGCACGATCAAACTTGCGAGTATGAGACGAAGCTGAACGGCAACAGGTCAGGTCAGGTCAAACAAAAAAAAATAAAATAAAAAATAAAAAAAATAAATAAATAAATGCATGCGTACACATAGACCAAATCTCATACGCGGACATACCCAAGGGCAAATTTTCAATGTCGAGGATCGGTTTGATGTATGTCATGATTTTTATGACGAAGCGCATTATTTTTTTATAATTATCATTACACATGCTCACATAGATATGCGCATACGGACAGACGGACAGACGAACAGACAATCAATTAAGCTACAACTATCCATTTTCTGCCTTAATACATCTCCCTCCTGCCCATTATATTTGATGAAAATAGATAAATAAATAAAAAAATCTAACAAACATTTCTATGAAACGGCAGTCCCATAACGATGAAGGTGGCGATTGGAAACGAGCAGAGAATGACGAGACAGCCCAATAACTGGAAGGGTCTGATATATTAATATATTTTAAATTTAAAAAAAATTATAAAAAAAGCTTACCTCTAGTGCATAAATGAACTCGAAAAGAGGAAAATGTTGACTGGCCACTGAAGAGTTTACAAAGACCATGAAAAATGTCATCTTGCAGTCTGAATGTCGGTCAGATAAATAATAATATTTAATGTGCGGGTGCGCAATGAAGGACACTTACAAGAAAATGGTTTTTACATAATTTGCGATGCGACGACGGGGCAGCATAGGAACAGCAAATCAAAAAAAAAGTTATATAGTGTGCAGTCTAAGGAAGTCAATATTGCGCAATTATGGTCTTTTCTATTATAGAGGTAATCACGTTCACATTTAGCAATATTATCGAGGGTTATCGATTACTTTGCTCTATGCACTAACGAAACTAGGAAAGTAAGTGGTTATGGGATTATCGTACTTGTGCTGGATAACTAGTGATAAAATTAATGAAGCATAAAATTAGCAAGTTCTCGGAAAAAACAATTCGCAAAAAATATGAGTATCAGGCGATTTTATTATAGCAGTTTGTAACACTCTTCGACGTATAGAGGACGATATTATCATGGTATAAATTAATTTAGTAAGTAAATCAATGTGCAGGAGTGATATGCATGCACGTACTTAAAATAATTGTGACAATAATTCTATTAATTAATAATGTGCTTCATGGTGTTTCGGCCGCTACGTCTAAAGCTGGTTAAAAAGAGTATACCCTAACAATACTGATTGAAGATGTTGAAAATGTTTGAACGAGCAAATTTTGTCCCATAGCAAAATGAACTGTCCACACGGTAGGTTTTGAAAATCACAAAAAATAATAAAAGATGTCCGCGCTGGGGGGGGGGACAAGGTGAAAGAAAAAAAAGATAGTTTGTATTCTATCTAATGGTGGCAAATCGTCATAAGGAGAAGGTTCATATTTGATCTATCTCAAAATAAAATCAATCAATGCAATTGGGGAAATAAGTTGCACACATTCGGACTATGTCGAGCAATTTGGACGCTAACTTAAACGTGTTTTCGCAAATATGTTAAAACGGTAAGCTATTGTATTCGTGCGCGCCTTACCTTGAGCAGCGTTCACATCTCGCATTGCGCCGCTTAATTGAAATTATAGAAATGACGTTTCTTCTTATAAATCTGCGATACTATTGTCTACGCTGGTAGATAATGAAAATCAAGAAGTAATTTGATTGTACAGTCCAGAATAGCGCAGTGGCTATTTTAGACGCTATTTTGATGCTATTTTTTATTGAAAATAGTGGCGAACTATTTTCAATATTTTCCATTTCCTCATTCTCTGAAAGCATGTGGTGATGCACTAACATAATATTCTTGGTGTTTGAACGAAATTAGAGCATGGATACGATACAATACATTGGAATTTAATCAAGCCATTTGAGAGTTAATGATTACCACTAAAAGACTGATTAGTCTTTAGGTGTTAGGGACAGATACAAAGGGGCAATTCTATCTTCTTTTTTTTTTCTGCGCACATATTGAGCACAAATATTCTTCAGTGCCAAGCACGAAAACTAAAGTTAAAATAACAAGAAGATTTTTTTTCAAAGCGACAATAATTGTACTATGTGAAACACGTGCACTTATTGTTAATTCGAACCTTATAGGTATATCAAATAGGTCAGTCCCTGAAAATAATCACTCTTTTTACCGATATTTTCTGAAAGCTATTTAAAAAAAATTAGCGTGGCCTTAATTTAATTACTTTTTACTAGCAATGGATTTTGTGTTGCAGGGCGAGTAAAAAGTGCTAGATATCAGCGACATCTTTTGAGGACCGAAGAATATTCATAGATATATCGACCGAAACACAATAAATCGCATTATTATTCTGATTCAATATTTTCTACTTGTACATTCTAATATACATCTACTGTTGCACATTTATATATATATATATATATATATATATATATATATATATATATATATATATATATATATATATATATATAAGTGTTCTTACATTAGTACGTCACAGAGTTAAACGATGAGCGTGAAATGTGCGCAGAGCTGCGCTGAATTTGACGGGACAGTACTGTTGAATCTGATGCTGTGACCACTTTTTATCGAGGATACATATGAGGATACATCTCGCATACGATAAAGGTATGACCCGTTAGATATAGGACAAAAAATACTGCAAAACCGTAGCCCAGTTGATAATCAGGGTTCTCTACTTGGTATTAAAGGAAGTAGGAAACGAAATTACGAATATTTTATTATACTTTCGTTATTATTTTTTTCGATTTCTATTGACTCAGGCCTGTCTTGACGAAATATCTTTATGGGATCCCATATATGGGAGTAAATAATGAATAAAACTAACTAGGGAATGGTTTCTTTGATGGTTGAAATTACGGTTAGTGACCTACTTAGCGATAATCAGCATGGTCGACTTAATAAGAATCAACTTTCAAAAGTTGCCATTGATAGTTTTTTTAAACGAAACCCGACGCATATCCGACGCACGAAAGACAGCCAAAAAAGATTTTTTGGACTTGATTTCCACTGAAACAGCATTTTTTGCTTGAATTACCATGCAGACATGAAATTCTGTCGGGGAATCGAACTCGTGTTCAAAAAGTGAAAAAAAGAAAAAAATGCAACCTTTTAGCTTTCTTTCGTGCGGCGGATATGCGACGGGTTCCGTTTAAAAAATCGATCAATGGCAACTTTTAAAAGTTGATTCTTACTAAGTCGACCATGCTGAATATTGCTATGTAGGTCACTCCCGGAATTTCAACCATCAAAGAAACCATTCCCTAGTAAATAATTGATTCAATTCAAAACATAAATCATTCCTTGATCGTGCTAACCAGAGGAAACTCTCCTTGGGGGAAATGTCATACGGTTTGGTGAATTGATTGGCTTTTGAGATAAAATCATGCTCTGAATTTCGTTTTTGCTGTTATCGTTGTTTTGCTTTTATTGCTTTTGTTTTTTATCGCTTTTTTATTGAGACGCATACAGATCTATGTTCACTAAAAAATAGTGATTTGCTTGCATGAGTTCTACGAACTTACCTTAAAGGGAGCGTTACCTCACTCAATGGTCTCTTCATTGCGCACACTATTTCTCTGTTCTCTAACAACGAGAGAGCATTGCGCGTCGAAGAGACCATTGAGAGACGTTACGCTCCCTTTAAGTTCTTACGTTTATATTAATTGTTTACTAGCAGTGCTAGGGGGATCCATAAATAGTTTTACTTGCGAGCGTTTTATACTTTTAGCGCGGGAGGAGCATTTCGCTAGCGCGGAAGGGCGCTGCGCGCCCATCCGCCTCAATTACTCCCTTCCGTCTAGACTGCTCGAGTCGCTCAGTATCTTGTTTTCTGACTTATTAGACGATTTGTCGAAAAAATATATGAAAAACGACAACATAAAGCTATTTGCTTTGAATTTTGAACGGCAAAATTACTTGGAAGAAGTTGGCGTAAGCTTTTGATTGTTTGGGGGGGACACCCCCCCAACCCCCCATTTTTTATATTGTTTGACAAGAAACACATTTGTGGACTTGTTCATAAGCTTTCCGACATTTTCCGGATGTCCAAATGTTTGTCTCAATATTATCGAAAAATTTCGTTTAACTGAATGAATGTCGCTACAGATATCAATTTAAGCGAGGTAAGAGTTAAGAGTCATGCATGACATGTTTTCCAGCTCAGAATGACTCACAATAACTTGTTTCATCATTCTTAGCACAAAAAACTACCCTAGAACACTTTATTTCAGTCAGGAAAAATCAGCAAAAGTTTTGGATCGAACCGGGGTTCGAACCCGCTCGGTGTTTTCAGAGTAGTACCTCTTTACCTCGACGCCATGGGTTCATTTTATTTCTGAATGTAGTCATATTATACACCAATCGACGCGCAAAGAGTAGGACTACAACTTTCTTTGCCATATAAAACGTCTAAAACAATTTTAAAAATAAATTTAGCCAAGAAAACTGGCAAAATCGTGTTTTTGCACCTTTTCGGCGATTTTTCGCGGTGCAAAGAGGTCGTGCGGAGGTGAAGAGACATAATTTTCCTAAACCAGTTTTTCGAGCGCTACAACATGAGCATAGTTAGGTTGAATAAAAAAGGTGCGAAATTTGAGTTTTTTGAAAAGGTCAAAAATGGACCATTTTTCGCGACCGCACTGCTCCGCGAATACTAAACCAAATGAGTTGGGTCCAAAAGCAAAAAGTTGTGCCTCATCGAGTTCTACAATTTACTTTCAGGAGCCGGGATGCGAAAATTAAGTTGAATAGGTGAAAATCGCCAAAAACCTACTTCCCGGATTTCTTCCGAGGCCTATTTCGTCATCACCGAGTCCGACAAAGCACACGGCGTTAGTACCAAAAGATGCGCCGCAAAAAGTTGTTTAACATAAGTCTTAATCTCAAAAAATGACAGAACAGTTTTTGAGCATTTATATTTGGGCATTTCGATTTTCGCCTTTTTTTGCCCTCCGCCAACTTTGAGCGCAATTTCCTGGCTACCAGTAAATCGGAAAAATCGGCAAAAATACGATTTAGATTGCCCCAAGTCTTGTGGTCATTTTGGTATACCAACTTTTAATTTTTGATATACTTATCACCAAGTTCTGCGCCAAAAAGTGCAAAAAACCCGAGAGCCGGCGTTTCACCTAAAAGACGGCTCCGGATCGGCTCGGGACCAGTGCCATTCGATCCGGCGTGGTCGAAAACCCCAGTAGCCGGAATCTGGTATAAAAGGCAAAACGTCTTGACAAAAGAAATTTCAAAAAACCTATCCCGGTAAATTGGTCTAATTGCGATCTTTTATATAGGGGTTAACTAGCAGTGCTAGGGGGATCCATTATTTTTTTTTACTTCTGAGCGTTTTATACTTTTTGCGCGGGAGGAGCATTACGCTAGCGCGGAAGGGCGCTTCGCGCCCATCCGCCTCAATTATTCTTTGAGAAGAGATGTTTTGCAATAAAATATACGTTTTCCAGCTCAGAATGGCTCAAAACAACTTGTTTCATCATTCTTGGCACAAAACATTACCCCAGAACACTTTAATTCGGTCAGGAAAAATCAGCAAAAGTTTTGGATCGAACCGGGGTTCGAACCCGCTCGGTGTTTTTAGAGTGGTACCTCTTTACCTCGACGCCATGGGTTCATTTTATTTCTGAATATAGTCATATTATACCTCAATCGACGCGTAAAGAGTCGTGCTACAACTTTCTTTGCCATATAAAACGCCTAAAACAATATTAAAAATAAGTTTAACCAAGAAAACTGGCAAAATCGTGTTTTCGCACCTTTTCGGCGATTTTTCGCGGTACAAAGAGGTCGTGCGGAGGTGAAGTGACATAATTTTTCTAAACCAGTTTTTCAAGCGCTACAACATGAGCATAGTTAGGTTGAATAAAAAAGGTGCGAAATTTGGGTTTTTTGAAAAAGTTAAAAATCGACCATTATTCGCGACCGCACAGCTCCGTGGATATTGCACGAAATGAGTTGGGTCCAAAAGCAGAAAGTTGCGCCTCATCGAGATGTACAATTTACTTTCAGGAGCCGGGACGCGAAAATTACGTTGAATAGGTGAAAATCACGAAAAACCTACTTTCCGGATTTCTTACCCGTCCTATTTCGTCATCACCGAAAACTTTTTATGACACGGCACTAGTACCATAAGATGCGCCGTAAAAAGTTGCTTAATATAAGTCTTAAAACGCGTTCTCCATAAGAGTGGCGGGGGCATGGCACAATGTTTCAAAATCATCCTAGGTGACTCATATTTGATGGTTGAAGTCCCTAGGGGACGTATACACTCCAGTCAAAAAATTGACCCAAATTATTGATTTTTGATCTACCAAAAGTCGAAAAGTCAAAGTGTGATTTCCATGGCATGTTACATACCATTTGATAGAGGATCCAAAGTTATATAAGAATACCAAGTTTCATGAATTTTCATAACTCCATGTTCGAGAAATATCCGATTTTCCGAATTTTCACCAGATTTATTTATTTTGATCTCGTGGCTTACTATGTTACCATTATTTCCAGGGACTGGATTTTTGATATATTATGTAAAAATGAATGGGCTATCCGAATATAACACTTATTTGGACCCGCTGTATGCCAGGCATAGTGATATCGCCAGTCATAGTGATCAGTTTTAACGCCCAAACGCCGACGCAGGTTCGAATCCAGGTCCCGGCCGAAATTTTTGCAAATTTTTATTCGGCTCAAACTTGACTTTAAATTATACTTTCATGTGTTTTACCTTGTTTTCATTAATTTATTGCACGAAATATCCATCAACATTATCAGAAATAACAAAAAATCGTATAACTGATATAGTATCGGCAAAAAGTCATGGGCCGGGCGAAAATAACGGTTTTTCGACAGTTCCACTTTTTATGATGCAATATTTTCTACTTTCTGATAAAATAAGATCAATCAACACTTGAACTCTTCAAATCTCGGTAATTGAAAATTGTTTGAAAAATTGTTTACGAAGATCAAAGATCAAAGTTCAAAGATCAGAGACCAAAGTTCAGCAATAGAATAAAAAACTTTTGTGAACATTTTCAACATATTTCAGAGCTTTGAAAATAAGAAATTTCATCAGTAGAGGCGTTGTGACGAGAACACTCCGAGGAAAAAAATCTTATTACAGATACACTATCGGCAAAAAGTCATGGGACGCTTTTTCATTTCTTTTTTCGAATTTTGATTCAGGAAAGCAATCAAGCTGATCGTTAGAGTCAATGTAAGCAGCTCATAAAAGAATACAACCATTGTGTTGGTGTAATTAAATTAGTTCATTGTTGCGTAATGATAACACAATCGAAGTACACTTTTTAAGCATGTATAGTTCTTTAGTGAAAAATGCTGTTCTTCTGAAACATTGTGAGAATGGAGTCCTCCGCTAGAGTTGCCCAAGTTGAAAAAATCGGAATGTTTCTGACTCGGATTTCAAGCTCTAGAAGGGATGCAATTTTTTCCCTAAAATTTAAAACTCTTCTTCTAGATGCGCTAACGACCCTTTCTGAATGCCAAAATGATGCTAGAAGCGAGTGATATTTATATACAGATTATGGTAGTCATAGCTCTTTATGTGCCCTCAGGACATAAACAAAAATTTTTGGAAGGACGCATTTTAGACCCTACCGTTCAGAGGCAGGTATTCTAAAATTATGGTTCTTCCGCAGGTAACATTGCAATGTTCCATATATATATTTCTTTTATTTTCTTTTAGTTCCGATTCCTTTCAGACCCGCAACAAACGTTCTTCTGAGGTCTGCTGGATTTCAGCACCTATGCTTAGACTATGGCTTTTTCTCATGCAGTTGACACGTCCCGACGCCTCTACTGATGAAATTTCTTATTTTCAAAGCTCTGATATATGTTGAAAATGTTCATAAAAGTTTTTTTATTCTATTTCTGATCTTTGGTCTCTGATCTTTGAACTTTGATCTTCGTAAACAATTTTTCAAACAATTTTCAATTACCGAGATTTGAAGAGTTCAAGTGTTGATTGATCTTATTTTATCAGAAAGTAGAAAATATTGCATCTTAAAAAGTGGAACTGTCGAAAAACCGTTATTTTCGCCCTGCCCATGACTTTTTGCCGATACTATATCAGTTATACGATTTTTTTGTTAGTTCTGATAATGTTGATGGATATTTCGTGCAATAAATTAATGAAAACAAGGTAAAACACATGAAAGTATAATTTAAAGTCAAATTTGAGTCGAATAAAAATTTGCAAAAATTTCGGCCGGGACCTGGATTCGAACCTGCGTCGGCGTTTGGGCGTTAAAACTGATCACTATGACTGGCGATATCACTATGCCTGGCATACAGCGGGTCCAAATAAGTGTTATATTCGGATAGCCCATTCATTTTTACATAACATATCAAAAATCCAGTCCCTGGAAATAATGGTAACATAGTAAGCCACGAGATCAAAATAAATAAATCTGGTGAAAATTCGGAAAATCGGATATTTCTCGAACATGGAGTTATGAAAATTCACGAAACTTGGTATTCTTATATAACTGTGGATCCTCTATCAAATGGTATGTAACATGCCATGGAAATCACACTTTGATTTTTCGACTTTTGGTAGATCAAAAATCAAGCTTCGAGAGCTTCTTTCAGATAGGAACCATCATTTGGATAGGGTTTGATGACCTTGAGAGCATCGCCCTCTAGGAATCCTTCTAGGTATAGATGTTTCTCAGTATCGATTAGATTGTCTCTCTTCACTATCAGTGATTGGAATAGTTTGATGAATGTTTTGTACTCGGCTCTATTGTATCCATTGAACTTTGGAATAGTCAGAGTAGGAAGAGGTACATGCCTAGGCTTAGTCACTGATGGACTCTCGGATGCATCGAGGAATTCATCTTCTTCTTTGATAGATGTAGCAACACTCTTTATCTTTAGATTTCGGATGATAGTCTCGGAGTTGTTTTTGAGAGCCATTCTTACTATTGCTAGTTGTTTATCGACAAGTATAGATAGATCGGATGGATCTAGAGGTAGACCATTGTTGTCATATCCTCTTAGAATCATAGAGAATAGACCATCCTCTTGAGCTTTGACTTGAGGATCAGAGATAGCATTGAGCTTGGATTCAAGAGAATTGGTTTGAGATTGAAGTATAGATAGATTTACTCGAATATCTATTTCGGATTTGTCTACTTCTACTCCTAGATCTTCATGATGAGACATTGATTTACATGATACAATGTTGATTACATGTTGTTTGATTTGATCGAAATGAGCGATTACGTTAACTCTAGCTGCTTTGAGCTTATCATAATAGGACTTGTATGTGCTTTGATTAGTATTCTTCATGACTGTTGCCTGCCACGCGGGTCTTGTTGAATACTAGTTGGATGATAATGATGAATAGAATAGAAAGATTTGAGATGGATAGACGAGTTCCTGTTGAATATAGGATACTCGGAATGATGAATGAAGTGAATGAATAACTGTGTGAATCGGAAATAGGAACCTATATCGTCTGCGAAGTAGGAACTAATTTGGATTCAGATGATTTCAGGATATTATAGATGAAAGAAGTTGAATCGGAACTTGGACCTATATCGTCTGCGAAGTAGGTTTAGTTCGGATTCGGAATAGGAGTCAGCAAATAGGACCTATATCGTCTGCGAAGTAGGAACTAATGGACTCGGAATAGTTGGAATATTAGACCGTATGCACCATGTAATGACGTTTGGTCACTATGTATAAGTCTGATGGGTAGTGTGTGTATGTCACCCTTGTATCCCGTGTATAAACAAGAATAACTTGGAGTGAATATATATTTATTATCAATAATTATTAGGATACTTGGAAAGGTTGGCCTTTGGCCTTAGATCATAACTTAAGGTTGGTGATAGGAGGGGATCGGAGAGACGGGGCTCTTGACGGCAAACCACTCGCGTTGAGATGACCTCAAACTTGGGTAATTAAACAATGAAAGTATAGGGCGATAGGTAATAGCACGAAAGAATAAAACAACAGTGAATGCAAGCGGGGAACGTGGAGAATGAAGTGGAAGTAGATAATGATAGGCAATTGCCAGCAGTGATGAAATAGGGCATAGAATAAGAGAGAATGTTGGACTTGAACTTAGGCGCGAAAGTATTTACATAATGATGACGAAATAGGTGAAGGTAGAATAAGAGGATAAAGAGAAACTTGATTTAAATGAGCAAACAACTAGGCAGGAGATGGACTTAGATGGAAGTGATAGGAATTAACGAGAAGTGATAAACATGAGTAAATGCGGAGAAATAATGAATAATTAAAAGTAGGAAGAGCGACGACGTGCCGCCAGTCAGCACGGGAGAGTTGAATGAGACTGACTTGGAGAGAATCAGAAATTGGAGCTGGGAAAGTATCGTAGGATAGTTAGGCCATTACAACCTGCGCATCATAGCGCGCGATTCAAACTTGAATTCTACCGTATATTCTTTGGCGACTATCATGAACTGATTGTTTTTGGTAAACTCGGACTATTTCTTCTATTTTAGTTGCATTTGAGTAGCGGTTTCGCTACAGTTTCATTTCCATTTCCACTATGTTACACTTTTCTTTTTACATTTCTGAAATTATATTTACGATGGAGTATGATAATATCTAACTTCTCTTATGTACTTAACTACTGATAAACTATGGATTGCAACTTGCGAACATCAATCCTTGGGCGCAGTGGTACCTGTTGCCGAATTTCTCAATTTTCTCAGTCTGTTTCCGAATTTCTCAATTTTCTCAGTCTGTTTCCGAATTTCTCAATTTTCTCAGTCTGTTTCCGAATTTCTCAATTTTCTCAGTCTGTTGCCGAATTTCTCAGTGCGCATTTCCATGCGGCGGGCATGATGGTTCATTCATGTTTCTAGTAATCAATATCATCATGAAATGAAAAGCGAACGATTTGGAGAATAAGTTTTGCAATTTGTTCCTTCATAGTCTGTTCGCGAGAATAATTCTTGCACCTCCACCTGTCTTGGCTCTCAAAAAAAAAAACGCAGTCTCTATAACATAATCAATGGTTTTCCTAATATTCTACTACAAAAACACAATATGAGATTCTGTCAATATTCTTCTAAAAAACAATAACGATTGTTTTATTATTCACTTGTTGAATTACGCCTTTTCCGTATCAACAATGCGCTCGATAAATGCGTTTACCATAAAAATCAAAATGATAATCGAATAACTAAAGCAAAATGCGCTTTTGGTAGATTCTCTCGCGCCTATAGAGGGTGAGATAATGTGTACAAAATGACGACCAACATTTAGAAAAGTTCTTCATCCGTAGAACCAAAGTATGCTGCTCGAAAACCACATCAAGGGCAACTCTACTCATAACTACACTGTTCTCTTCGAACTTACCTGCGTCATTGAGGTTAGATGCAAGGAACACCCCGAGCTAATTTTACTCCCGTTCTGGCAATACTCTCTCGTAAACAAAGAAAGCGAGAGAGCGTTGCCAGAGCGGTGTGCTCGGGGTGCACCTTTAATGACATCTTTGGTTCTGCGATTAGCAGGGTAAGAGGCTGTCTTTAATTTGTTTTACGTTTAAGGCATTACAGATTCTACTACAACTTCTGACGATACTGATAACTTGTCCTATCATATACGCTGTGACCGTGACGCGTTGCTATCACCGCAACGTAAGAATTTTTTCACCTTTTCGCGTTGACCCAGTTTTCACACACACAAACTGCTCTCCGGGCGATCTTCTTTAATTTTTGGCACGCGTACACCGTCTCAATATCATGGTGCCATGGGTGTTACTACGGCGAGGGGGGGTGGTGGACAGCAAACTTCGCTGCGTACCCCGTCTTCCCACACCGTGGTTCTGAAGGCGGTGCACGCCACAAGTCAAATAATAAGGTTTGCCGACAAAGGCGACATCACAACGTCGAATGGGGAGGATGTTTATCGCTCCCCTCCGAATTCGCTTGTGAAGTCTAGTTTTTCGGCAAACATTTTACCGCCGTTCACGCGCACCAATGCAGATCAGAATTCGGGTAGTCTGTGGCGCAGCGGTCGCGTTGTTTTTCGGCCTGGCTAGATGTTCCGTCCTTGTTCAACAACATTTCGGATCAAGAGAATACGGTAACGTCACCATGTTTAGGCTTAATTTTATGGATATTGTGCTTATGTTTCAGTTGCGTCATGGGTCATTATTGCGTATAGTTTGATACGGAATGCGTTCCTTTGCTATTTCCCGGCTTCGTGAGTTTTAACATATTTTATCAATAAACTATAACACTTTCCATTTTTTCTCACTTTTTCGTCGCATCAGATGGCCAAATAGCCAACATTACAGTATCCCTTTCCTATTACAGTATCCCATTCGTGGCGATTGATCGATGCATCGCCACATTTGCCTGGTCCTGGTATGTTATTGTTGTTTCGAGAATCAATATTTCTTGAGCATCTCAAACATTTTCAGCTAATTTTACGCTCCGCTCTGGCAATACTCTCTAGTAAACAAAGAGAGAGCATCGCCAGGTCGGAGAGTCCCAAATAGCTCGTGGTGTGCCTTTAATTTTTTTTATGTTGCATTTTAAATTATATAATGGACGCATGGATGCATTTCTATGATTTATTTCAAAACAACTTGATCGAATCATCTATATATAAAAAGTGAAAATTATTGTAATAATCATAAAGACTTATTTAAGAGACCGGCTCGGTAAGACTCGAGCATGGCCCGGACATTCGTGAGGACTTTCGATCTGGCCCTCAATACTTTCATCATAGACACATACCGGGGGGAGACCGATGAAAGTTATAGTGAAAATGCCCTTAGGCTCAAACCCGGCTCACATATGTTGCATTAAGTAAAAAATTGAAAAATGAATCTTTTCAATCGCGAAAGCGAGGACTTTTATTTCTTTTTATTAGTGAATAACATGTCATGCACTCTTACAAACACTGCTGAACATTAATATCATATCGTTCTGAATATTTTTTTTCGTGTCTGATTTTCAGATTTTTCTTATTTTATCCTCGTTGAAGAGAGATTGCAAGTAGTGACATAGCGCATATTGTAGCGCTGACGATTGCGTACATGGTGGTCACATTCCATTGGCCAGCCAACATTTCGCAGGCATCGAGAATTGCAGCCGAATGTGAGAAATGTGTAAATTGCAAAAATCGAAAATTAATTTTCTTGAAATTCAAAAGAGTAAGAGGTAGCTTTATTATCACGCGTGTCGCGTAAGGATCGAGACAAAATCGTGGGATGTCCGGACAATATTTACACCCTATCATATTGACTATTTTTGGATAGCCCTGACAGTGCCGGAGAAGATAGCGTTTCGATTTTTTGTCTAAGTTCAATTTCGACGAAGATAGACATCGTTGACTGTCGGAATGTGTGGAAAGTCTTGACTTTCACCCGCAATAGCTCGCTTTGGAACGGAAATAGCGAAAATATCAAAAAGACATAAATTGTAGAGAATTTTCAGGAGAATCGAAATAACATAATCAGAAATTGAAAAATCGACTTTTCATCAGCTTCTGTGGCGGAAAGCTGACGTTTGCACTGAAAATCGAAAGTGCATTTTTTTATTGGCTCAGATGGTAGGTATTGTGAAGACGCATTGATTGATATATACTTTATGGGGTCGAATCGTGACCGCAATATGACTTTTCCCAAAAAAACGAGTCTGAAATCCCGGACTTAGCCGATTTCTGGCTCGAGAGATGGAAGGATCACTTTGATCTACCCACTCGTCTCTCGCTGATCATTGATATTTCCTGGTATTTCTGTACATTAAACTCGAAAAAAGCATATAAATAAATGAAAATCATAACTACAACCTAATTCAAAGAAATAATTACAATATAAGCAATGGAAATACGAACAAGCAACAATTTATCAATTAAAGATGGAGTCTATTCCGGCCGCGATCTCGAAGGAAACCCTCCTCGTCCTGCTTATCAGTGATTATCTCATCAAATTCGTCTTCATCCTCTTCCCCATTCTCTCCATCAAAGACACCATCTTCCATCTCCGATTCCTCCTCCGACTCGCTTCTTCTCTTCTTGCGATAGATTGTTGCTTGTTCGTATTTACATTGCTTATATTGTAATTATTTCTTTGAATTAGGTTGTAGTTATGATTTTCATTTATTTATATGCTTTTTCAGAGTTTAATGTACAGAAATACCAGGAAATATCATTGATCAGCGAGAGACGAGTGGGTAAATCAAAGTGATCCTTCCATCTCTCGAGCCAGAAATCGGCTAAGTCCGGGATTTCAGACTCGTTTTTTGGGAAAAACTCATATTGCGGTCACGATTCGACCCCATAAAGTATATATCAATCAATGCGTCTTCACAATACCTACCATCTGAGCCAATAAAAAATTGCACTTTCGATTTGCAGTGCAATCGTCAGCTTTCCGCCACAGAAGCTGATGAAAAATCGATTTTGTAATTTCTGCTTGTGTTATTTCGATTCTCCTGAAAATTCTCTACAATTTATGTTTCTGTGATATTTTCGCTATTCCCATTCCAAAGCGTGCTATTTCGGGTGAAAGTCAGGACGTTTCCACAAATTCCGACAGTCAACGGCGTCTATCTTCGTCGAAATTGATCTTAGACAAAAAATCAAAACGCTATCTTCTCCGGCACTGTCAGCACTCTCTAAAAATGCTTTATACCAGATTTTCATTTTTTCATTGTCCGTTAGTTGTACCGATCCTTACGCGACACGCGTGTTATGTCATTTTACTCGTAGTGATGCGTGTACACAGGAACAATATACAGATAGACTCAGACTACATTTTTTTTTAAATTGAGAAAAGTAATTATTTTATTTTTATTTTTTCAACTCCCACATTCAGTCGACCGTCAAGGCTAGTCGATTCATAGGGCGGATGGTGGCTGATGCATGTGCGTTTGCAGAAACGACTGCAACGTGAAGAATCGTCGTTTCGCAGATCTCGAATTTATTTTTTTAAATTATCAAACGAATATTTATATGTTTCTTTCATGTAAATCGGTTGGAAGGTAGCGTACTGCATCCAAAGCTGTACCATTTTTATCAGTAGGAGTGTACGCTTATGTACTAGCGTAACCGTCAGGAATTGCGAACTGATTTGTTTTTCAGTCGGCAGTACGACATTTTGGAACGGCCGTTTTGGAACACGGCCGTTTTGGAACGGGACGTTTTGGAACGGGACATTTTGGAACACGGACGTTTTGGAACACGGACGTTTTGGAACGGGACGTTTTGGAACACGGACATTTTGGAACGGGACGTTTTGGAACGGGACGTTTTGGAACACGGACGTTTTGGAACGGGACGTTTTGGAACACGGACGTTTTGGAACGGGACGTTTTGGAAACCAGACGTTTTGGAACACGGACGTTTGGGGGGGGGGGGGGGGTGACATTTCAGCAACCGCATTTCGACAACCGACATTTCGGCAACGGGGCATAACTCGGTTAGTAGGGTCATAGAAACATGAGATGGGTATCTATGTGATCATCATCAGCAACACTACACTAATCTACCGTAATCCGGTTCGGTGGGTCAGATCAAGTTCGCTGGGTCAGACTTAATTAAAAATTGTCGGAATGGCCCTACGTGTGCGTGATCATTATGAGCTGTTGCAAAATACCGTAATCTACCGTACCCCAGTTCGGTGGGTCAGATCAGGTTCAGTGGGTCAGACTTAACTAAAAATTGTCGGAATGGCCACTACGTGTGCGTTATCATTATGAGCTATTGCAAAATACCGTAATCTACCGTAACCCAGTTCAGTGAGTCAGATCAAGTTCGGTGGGTCAGATTTCTGTAAAATTGTGTGTCAGATTAGAGTAAGCATAACTGTAACTAACAACAGGGGTATGCAGTAAATGACGTCAAAAATATCAAAATTTGAAAAAAAATTGTTTCAATTTTCAAATTTTATTTGAAAATAAATTGCTAGGGCCCGACAAGCTAGCTATGGAACGTTACCGGAATGCCTGTTGTGTTATTACTAAAATCTGACCCATCGCACTTGATCTGACCCACCGAACTGGGTTACGGTAGATTACGATAGTTTGCAATAGCTCATGATGATATCACACACGTAGTGGCCATTCCGACAATTTTAGTCAAATCTGACCCACCGAACTTGATCTGACCCACCGAACTGGGTTACGGTAGATTACGGTAGTTTGCAATAGCTCATGATGATATCACACACGTAGTGGCCATTCCGACAATTTTTAGTCAAATCTGACCCACCGAACTTGATCTGACCCACCGATCCGGATTACGGTAGTTTGCAATAGCTCATGATTATATCACACACGTAGTGGCCATTCCGACAATTTTTAGTCAAATCTGACCCACCGAACTTGATCTGACCCACCGATCCGGATTACGGTAGTTTGCAATAGCTCATGATTATATCACACACGTAGTGGCCATTCCGACAATTTTTAGTCAAATCTGACCCACCGAACTTGATCTGACCCACCGATCCGGATTACGGTAGATTACGGTAGTTTGCAATAGCTCATGATTATATCACACACGTAGTGGCCATTCCGACAATTTTTAGTCAAATCTGACCCACCGAACTTGATCTGACCCACCGAACTGGGTAACAGTAGATTACGGTAGTGTTACTGCTGCTGATCACAATGATACCCATCTCATGTTTCTATGACCCCTACGAACCGAGTTATGCCCCGTTGCCGAAATGTCGGTTGCCGAAATGCGGTTGCTGAAATGTCACCACCCCCAAACGTCCAAAACGTCCGTGTTCCAAAACGTCCCGTTCCAAAACGTCCGTGTTCCAAAACGTCCCGTTCCAAAATGTCCCGTTCCAAAACGTCCGTGTTCCAAAACGTCCGTGTTCCAAAATGTCCCGTTCCAAAATGTCCCGTTCCAAAACGGCCGTGTTCCAAAACGGCCGTGTTCCAAAACGTCCCGTTCCAAAACGGCCGTTCCAAAATGTCGTACTGCCTTTCAGTCGACCCATGATTTTCAACCATGACCCGGGGTTCATGGTTGAGAATGGCTGAGGTCGAAAAATTCATGATGATCCCAGACCAAATACTATTTGGCATTATATGAACAGTGGGCCAACTTTTATTTTTATGGATACCATAACTCGAATTACCGTAATCTGGCTACCGTATCCTATAATAATGTGGTGAAATTCTCGGAAAATTCAGATGCGTGCATTACTATTACGGTAATTCGAGTTATGGTATCCAGAAAAATAAAAGTTGACTCACTGTTGATATAATGCCACATAGTATTTGGTCTGGGATCGACATGATTTTTTCGACATCAGTCATTCTCAACCGTGAACCCGGGGTCATGGTTGAGAATGGACTGGACTGGACTGGAGGTGGACTGAAAAAAAATAAGTTCGCGATTCCTGACAGTTACGGTAGTACATAAGCGTACACTCCTACTGATAACAAAGGTACAACTTTGGTTGCCATTCGCCTCTTTCAAACCGATTTATATGAAAGAAACATATAAATATTCAAGTTTGATAATTTTAAAAAAATAAATTCGAGATCTGCGAAACGAAGATTCTTCATGTGGCAGTCGTTACTGCAAACACACATGGATCAGCCACCGCCCTATGAATGAACTTGCCTTGACGGTCGACTGAATGTTTGAGCTGAAAAAATAAAAATAAAATAATTATTTTTCTCATTTAAAAAAAAAATGTAGTCTGAGTCTATCTATATATTGTTCCTGTGTACACGCATCACTACGAGTAAAATGACGTAATAAAGCTACCTCTTACTCTTTTGAATTTCAAGAAAATTAATTTTCGATTTTTGCAATTTACACATTTCTCACATTCGGCTGCAATTCTCGATGCCTGCGAAATGTTGGCTGGCCAATGGAATGTGACCACCATGTACACAATCGTCAGGGCTACAATATGCAATATGTCACTACTTGCAATCTCTCTTCAACAAGGATAAAAGAAGAAAAATCTGAAAATCAGACACGAAAAAACATATTCAGAACGATATGGCATTAATGTTCAGCAGTGTTTGTAAGAGTGCATGACATGTTATTCACTAATAAAAAGAAATAAAAGTTATTCATTTTTCAATTTTTTACTTAATGCGACATATGTGAGCCGGGTTTGAGCCTAAGGGCATTTTCACTATAACTTTCATCCGTCTCCCCCCGGTATGTGTCTATGATGAAAGTATTAAGGGCCAGATCGAAAGTCCTCGCGAATGTCCGGCAGGGGGTCGAATTACCGAGCCGGTCTCTTAAAGGGAGCGTAACCTCACTCAATGGTCTCTTCGACGCGCAATGCTCTCTCGTTGTTAGAGAACAGAAAAATAGTGTGCGCAACGAAGTGACCATTGAGTGAGGTAACGCTCCCTTTAACAGATGTAATCTAATAGAATGAATAAAGTATTTTTAATATTAACAGCATTATAATAATGCTATAAAGGTATGAGAGTCAATCTTCATCAACAATAACGATCGTTATCGCTGAACTATCCTACCTCATTGTTGCCTCATTCGCGATCGCGGCCATGGTGGTTTTCGGTAATAAATAAAAAAAAAATTTTCTTAAATAAAAAAAATCTAGCGCCAGGTCGAATGAGAATCGATGAATAAAAACCGTCTGGATGATAACCATTTGCATACTTTGTCTATTCATTGGCGCTCCTGCATCATCTGCAAATATAATAGTTATCATCCAGTCGGATCTTATTCATCGGTTCCCATCCGACCTGGTGCCGACAATCTTGACGACCGATCAGCAAAAACATTACAGAGATAGTCTCAGATATATTCATGCTCTACTACGCGGGCATTGCACTAGTCATCGGCGTTTCGGTCAGTTAAATTTTCATTATTTTTATTTTTAAAGCCTGAAAATTTTAATTTTGAAACCTTTTTCAGGCATTCCTCACTATATATTGGTACAATGTAAGAGAGCTTCAGCGCCAGAAGCGCATTGGCGCCAGGATTGCACACTATTCAATCTGCAGAATTTATCAATTGAGAGAAAATCTCTCCGTTTTAAAGGATTCCATATTATTTTTAAAGGCACAACCCGAGCGAATTTGAACAATCGGCAACGCTCTCATATTCTTTGTCTGTGAGAGAGTGTAACCAGAGCGAAGGTTCAAGTTAGCTTGGTTGCGCATTTAAACCTTGGTTGACAAACCTACAACGGAGGTTATCGCGTCATTTAAAGCAAATAGGTCTTTAAAGGCAAACTCCGAGCTAATTTAATGCTCTCTCGCTTTCTTTGTCTACGAGAGAGCCTTGTCAAAGCGGAGAGTAAAATTTGCTTGGGGTGTTTCTTTTTTCTTTAATGAAATAAAAATTTGCAGATGGGAATGAAGATGGTCGTTCCGTTGGTGCTATCGTGCACTCCGGCTTTCTGTTTCTATGCTACATATGTCTACTTAAGAGATGACCTTGAATACGCCACCGTGGCAACTATAAGTATAGAAATGTTCGATGCATGGTTGACTGTGTGAGTTTGCCCGTTAGGGGGGTCAATCTGGCATTGTGCAGTCCACTGTTTACTTGCTGACCGTGTTACTTGGCGACATTGTTATGCGTAAGGCGATATGGACTTAGCGGCCGAAACTCCACAGTACACATTATTAGCTAAAATATTTATTCAAAAAATACATTTCATGCATACTTATTCTTGTACATCTATTAATATTATTAATTTAAAAACTATTTTCAGCACGAAATTTGTTGTATTGATCTGGATACCAATTTGCGAACCGAAATACGTGAAATGCATGCGAAATCTTCGATGGTTTGAATGGTTGTACACGAGGCTGTGGAGGAATAAGACGCAGAGGTAATACAAGGACAAGGAGATCTTGGAATGTGCCAAGTCAATTTGCCAGTTGTTGCCGTTAGAAAGATACAGCTAATGCAGTGTAAACCTATTTGACAGCTTAATTTGGCATAAACACGCGACATCCGTCGTAGCTAGGCGGAATACTTTCAAATTTTTTGTTCGCCTTTTGCATACTCTAGATAGTGGTGCTCACACAACATTTTGGTATTGAGCGTATAAAAAAATCTTGTTTTATTTGTGCGGAGTGTCCGCAATGACTATTTCCTGATTTGCATAGTTCAGAATCTATGCCGATCTCTTTTAAATATCTAATCAGCGCTGCGAAGGTCAGACGGGTTCGGTGAGAGGAAGAGGAGGGGAATCGAGAGTTAGGCGAGAGAGTGCAACTGTATGTAAATGCCCGTTGTCTCGGTATTTAGATACCGTTTGTCATTTTCTTATGCGAGTACACTTTATACGAACAATAATACTGATCTCCTTGATTGCGATATGACAGCTAAAACTAAACTCGGAACCGAAAATGAAAAAAATAAAGGAAAGGCAGAAATCGCCCTTATTGTTAGGTTTAATAAGCTTTTCAAATCGGAGTTTCCAAATAGCTCGGGGTGTCCCATTAAGACCTCTTTCGTTTCAGTACGATTTTACCACATGCAATCGATATGACGACAGCTGAAGTCGACACTTATTTCAATATGCTAGCAAAGGATCTACAAAAGAACTCTGTGTAGCGGTGAAAAGCACTGACACATATTTCTAAGTAAATTAAATAAATTAAAATTATTATTGAAAACAAATTTTTAAAAAATATTATTGTTATTATATTTTTGAATTGGGATAAAGACATTTTTTCGACAGTTATCATAACACACAGAAGCGATGATATTTAGTACCAGAAACAGAAAGATGATGTGTTAGAATATCATCTCTCTAAAACTCCAGAGGTTCTGGGTCTGGTGGGTCTCGAATTCCTGTATAAAATACCATAGAGAGAAAACAGAAATCGCAAATATGCGACGGAAATCGATTCCATCAATTACCTATGTGCTACCTATGTAATTTCTCCTTTGAAATAAATATAAATAAATAAATAAATTAGCTTTGGCAATTGCGTTACGCAGAACGTATACGAATTCTTTTTGGAACATCTTAAAAGAACTTGAAAATATTTTCTGCCCACGACGGTGTACTGGGCATGATAAGTGCTTTTTGAACGGATAAACTCATTAGCAATGATAACTTTCCGACGTAACCACGATCTGATCATTCCGTGGCAGATCTATTTATTTATTTATTTATTTATCATACATCCAATAAAGATGTGACAACATTCTAAGGAAGCTCTCGGACCGCGTATTTGAAAATTTGTGCAATTCTTGTCAAGCAAAAAAATGGCAAAATCTTCCCTTTCTTCTCGGCTTTTTTCTCTTCCCGGTCTTTTGTGTGCGATGAACACCGCAAAAACACCGCAAAAAAGGGAAGAATGATTCTGCGATTTTTTTTGCTTGACAAGAAATGCAAAAAAATTCAAATACTCTGTCCTATATGTAGTCCACCTCTGAATAGATTCATTAATGTTATATTTGAAGTCCTCTAAATGAAAAGGTTGAAAAATAAAGCAATATTTTGTATCTTGTATATTATATTATATTTTGTATCATACTTTATTACCGCACAACAAGACAGCTTGAACTTGCAAAACGAACTTACAGAAACGCACATGTGGTTTGTTTTGATGATTTCATTTCGATGACGTTGTACTTTTCTTTTCACATTTCTGGAATGATATTATAGATGGACAATCGCAAATGTTTATGCGCACATCTAACGTCTCTCGCATGGGAAGAACAACTACATATAATCAATATATATAATGTAATAATCATAATAATGATAATAATATAATAATTTATAATATAATAATACATATAATGTATAATCAATGGGCTGCAACTTGCGAACATCAATCCTTTGGCGCTGTTGTACTTGATGCCGAATTTCTCAATTTTTAGTGTTCCTTTCCATGCGGCGGGCATGATGGTACATTGATGTTTCTAGCAATCAATATCAGTATAACATGAAACGTGTACGATTTGCAGAATATCGTACTTGTAAAAATAGTTGCATCATGAACGGTGTGAATGGATCTGAACGGATCAGGCCGATCAAACGGGATTGTGAGCGAGAAGGCCATTTTCGTTATTTTTCTTTCTTTTCATTGTTTTTCTTTCCTTCGAATCTACTGTATTAAAAGAAATCACGCCAAAATATTGACATTTAGCAAAAATCATTGCTTTACAATTGAATAAATTGTTCCGATTATACGCTGAATAAATGGGTCAATTTTGGTTCATTGGAGCAATTTATTCCTCGCGAAAATGATGATTTTTGTTAAATGGCAATATTTTGGCCTAATGTATTTCAATATAGTAGATTCGATGAAAAGAAAAACAATGAGAAGAAAGAAAAATAACGAAAATGGCCGGCTCGCTCACAATCCCGTTTGATCGGCCTGATCCGTTCAGATCCATTCACACCGTTCATGATACAACTATTTTTACAAGTACGACAACTTTTGTCTTTTTTCCTTTCAAATCTTTTTTCCTACCTAGTCTGCTCGGGAAAAAATCCTGGGACCTCTCTCCCCCTGTCTTGTCACACGATAAATAAAAAAATAGCATAATCTCTGTTTTCTTGATATTCTACTACAAAAACATACTAAAAACAATAACGACTGTTTTTATTATTCAGTTGCTGAATTACGGCTTTTCTGTATCACCAATGCGCTCGATAAAAGCGTTTAACATAAAAGTTGAAATGATAATCTAATATCCAAAGCTAAAACAGCTCTTGCATCTTTGCAAATTCTGTCGCGCGTATAGTTAGTGAGATATTGTATATAAAACTACGATCGACATTTAGAAAGTTCTTCAGAGGAAAAACCAAAGTATGCTACTCGAAAACCAGATCAAGGGCAACTTAACTCATAACTACACTCTTCTCTTCGAATTTGCCTGCGTCATAGAGGTTAGGTTAAAGAAACACCCCGAGCTAATTTTACTCCCGCTCTGGCAAGGTTCTCTCGTAGACAAAGAAAGCGAGAGAGCATTGCCAGTGCGGTGTGTTCGCGAAGTGTGACTTTAAAGACATCTTGGCGGTTGTCTTTCGTTTGCTTAATATCTAACGCATTACAGATGCTACTACAACTTCTGACCATACTGATAACTTGTCCTATCATATATGCAGTCTCCGTGACGCGTTGTTATCATCGAAACGTATGAATTTTCGCTTTGACTCTTCAACTTGACTCATTCTCATTTGATTTGACTCATTTGACTCATTCTTCTGCCTTTCTCTCTGCGGTGCGGTCGATTTGGACTATTCTCTCTCCATTCTCTACTACACTCGCCTATTCCATCAAGAGAAAAGGACCAACAGTTGAGTCCCCTCCTAGAAGACTTTGGAAAGTCAGGAGCGGTATTTCCGTCTTGTAAAGCAGGCCTTTTGGACGAGCAACGCAGCGTTTTCGTGGGTTGTTTTTACTGTTCTGATCAAGTTTAATATTTCGACGTTTTCTTGAATGGAGAATAATTCTCTCAGAGACTGAAGGATATTACATATTATGAAGATACCCCCTGCTTTGACCCCCTCTGCATACTATATGCTGAAAGGATAAAGTATTGTATTATTGTATCTTCAACTTCACTCGGGCTGCATCCATTAGCGGCCTCCGGTATTCTCGTGGCGTACGCCGTGGTGCCGTGGTTGAAAGTGGGAATACGATACGGTGTCGGAAGACCGTGTACGACGCATGATGGGCATCAAACTCCGCGGCGTTCTCACATGCCGTGGTGCTCAATGTGGTGTATGGCACGAGTCAAAAATACAGGATACGGCAAATCGTTTGCCAACAAGCGCCGCATCACAACGTCGTTTGGGGAGCATGTTTGGTAAACGCCCGAGGAAACTCTTGTGAAGTCACGTTTGCCGACAAATACATTCATAGACACCAATTCAGATCAGAATTCGGGTAGTCTGTGCTGCATCGTTTGCATTGTTTTTCGGCCTGGCTAGATGTTCCGTCCTTGTTCAAGAACATTTCGGAGCAAGAGAAAACGGTAAACAAATTAGTCAATTTGCAACGTTTTATCATTTTTATGGTTTTATAATTTTCATTTTCAAAAATCACGCCTTGCCCATGATTCTAGCGATCAATAATATATTTCAGTTGCATCATGGTTTATTTTTGCGTATAGCTTGATACGAGATGCGTTCCTTTGCTATTTCCCGGCATTGTGAGTTTTTATATTCATATTTTATCGATAAACTAACAGTTTTCGTTCTGTTCTCACATTTCGTCGCGTAAGATGACCCATTACATTTGATTCATAACTAAGTCAAGATCTGAACTACGTTACATTATCAGTTTCATTTTACAGTATCCAATTCCTTTTACAGTATCCCATTCCTGGCTATTGATCGATGCATCGCAACATTTGCTTGGTCATGGTATGTTTATTTCCTTTCAAATGGAATAAATATTTCTTGAGCATCGCAAACTTTTGCAGCTAATTTGACTCTCCGTTCTGGCAAGAATCTCTTGTAAACAAATAGAGAGCATCACCAGGTCGGAAAGTTCCATATTACCTTGCGGTCTTTTTATGTTTCATTATATATATATATTGTAATGGACGCATGGATGCATTTCCATGATTTATTTCATAACTATTTGATCGAATCATCTTTATATAAACTGAAAAATATTATCATAAAAATAAAGAGCTATCAAACAAATATATATAGTAGAATGAATAAATTATTTTTATTATTAATATTATTATTATAATAATATATTTAAAGGTACGAGAGCCAATCTCCATCAACACTGACGATCATCATCGTCGAACTTCTCTATCTCTTTGCCGTCTCATTCGCGATCGCGGCAATGGTCGTGTTCGGTACAGTATTACAGTTTATCAAGATTAGCTTGTAAGCAGTGTTTCCACTGAATCTGAAGTGTCACAAAAGGGGATCTTCTTACTTTAAACATTCTTCTTTCTTCTCCTTATGATCCGCTATTGATGCGCTTGTTCAGTATCGGATCCGATACCGATACCGTTTTGCGGTACTAAATTGAACATCTTGACGACCCGATCAGCAAAAAAAACATTTCAGATATAGTCTCAGATATATTCATGCTCTACTACGCGGGCATTGCACTTGTCATCGGCGTTTCGGTCAGTCCAAATTTAACCATTTTCATTTTGAGATCTGAAAACTTGAATTTTAAAGGCTAACCTTACTTCAGGCATTCCTCACTATATATTGGTACAATGTGAGAGAACTTCAGCGTCAGAAGCGCACCGGCGCCCGGATTTCGCACTATTCAGTCTGCAGAATTTATCAATTGAGAGAAAATCTCACTGTTTTAAAGGTATACCATACGACCTCGAGCGAATTTGAAACTCTCCGCTGCTGCAGCACGCTCTCGTTTTGCTTGTCTGTGAGAGAGAAACGGAAGTTATCGGAACGTTCAAGGCTTATAGGCATTTAACATAATATAGCATAAATACACTTTATCAAGATTAACTAAACAGTGTTTCCACTGAATCTGAAGTGCCATAAAAGTGATCTTCTTTCTCTTATTCTTCTTTCATCTCCTTATGATCCGCTATTTTGATGAACTTGTTCAGTATCCGAGTCGCTACGCTTAGATCTTTTTGATTAGTGAGTGGCGAGAGAATCGATATGCCTTTAATGACGTCTAATGTTGTACATACAATTTGCAGAAGGCAGCGATGATGGCTGGACCATTGGTGCTGTCGTGCACTCCGGCCTTCGGTTTCTATGGTTCATATGTCTACTTAAGAGATGACCATGAATACGCAATCGTGGCGGCTATTAGCATAGAAATGTTCGATGCATGGTTGGCAGTGTGAGTTTACCCGTTTCATAGGGGCTGACACCTTTGTCAACGGCCTCTTCAACGCTCTACGCTCTCCCGTTCTTAGAGAACAGAGAAATAGTGTGCGCAACGAAAAGGCCATTGAGAGAGAGGCTCAATCTGGTGTTTTACGATACCTTATTTACTTGATGCAATTGGTAGGACTAAGCAAAAAAAACTATTTTCAGCACAAAATTCGTTGTCATTATTGGTTTGCCAATTTGCGAACCGAGATACGTGAAAAGCATGAGAAATCTGCGATGGTTTGAATGGTTTTACACGAGACTTTGGAGGAATACAACACAGAGGTAATACAAGGGCATCTTGAAATGCCCCAAGTGAATTTGAAGTTCTTACTGTTAGACAGAGTTGCACAAAATATATATTGGCTGGCATCTTTTTTGTTTTGATTTTGATTCGCAACAATTTTTTTCGTGATTTGAGTCGTACAGTAGTCGTAAAAACACAGCTAAGTCAGATAACTCTCGAATAATATGCAATGCATACTTGACAAAAATAATCCATGACTGCTTTAAAGGCACACCCCAAGCTAATTTTACTCTCCGCATTGACAATACTCTCTCGTAGACGAGGGAAGCGAGAGAGTGTGACCAGAGCGGAGAGTTTCAAATGAGCTAGGGGGGGTCGCTTTAAGACTTTTTTCCGTTCCAGGACGGCCTTACCATATTCGATAGCCACAGCGGAAGTTGACACATATTTCAAAATGCTAGCGAAGGACTTGCGAATGAATTCTGTGCCCCGGTGAAATACAAGGACATATATTTTTACTTAAACGATTAAAATAAAATTTAAAAAAATATATTCTACAAATAAAACAAGTGGTTTTTATACGCTCAATAATAGATGCATGATTCGAGTATGTTTCATGCATTATTATTATTTTTATTATTATTATATTATTATTATGATCATATCATTAATTGCACAAATTAACCTTGATTGGGAAGCCAACTTCTTCGGTCATCTCCAAACTGCCTGTCGATCTTCTCGGATTTGTGAAATCGAAGACGCGCATATGAAGATTAGCATCAGTGTTCTGGGACTGTCGGAAGTAAGAAGAGCTTTTCCCCATGCACATCAGAGTCCCACTCTTGATAAATGTGTTTTAAACTGTAAACTGTAAACTGTAACCTTGATTGTGCATGCATTCAAACACCTGATTATGAGTAACTTAACAGATATAAGAAGATTCAAATGACATATGCTTGGTTCATTTTTCGCAATTTTAAGTCAGAATAATCTTATAATAGAGTAAGTAATTGAACGAGAATAATAAATACAATCAGTACATATTTAAAAATAACAGCTCTTTTTGGTCGTCAGTCCTATACGGATCACGCAAATACGCTTACACAAAACAGCGCTTTCGTACGAGTGCAAACTGATTCTAGTAAAAATAATGAAATTACATACTTAATTACGACGATGAAGGACGTTCCAGATAGACGAACGACGCGAGGCCTGAAAAGTCATCAGTCATGATAACATCGTATTCATGAATTGCATTTAAAGATGGAGACCCACGAGTGTTTTCGTAATAAGACTGTTCTGATAGAATGATAGAGATTCATCACACGAATCGAAAGACATATCTGATATTGATTCCCGATTTGTTTAAAGCTCACTATGCGCATTGAAAGTACAACTTTCAAGGCATGTAGAGAGTGCCCATTCGAAGAGAAGAAGCGGACCACTCAGCACCAACAACTAATTGACATTCATTTTCGAGAGACTAAATTTTGTTCCATCTAACAACACTAATAATTACATAACTTCAGAGACAATATAACGAAGTCTCCAAATGCAGTCACTGCAGAAGGAAGTTTCGACACTGTTCAACACTCTGTGAAATTCAAAGTTGTTTTTCTGACAGCGCGGAATATCGTCCAATCTCTCAATAGCGAATCTGACGCCGAGAAGAAAACAAACATGGTTTGTTGTTATGTTTAGTCTGTTAATAAGATTGACATGAGATGTACAATACACTCACAGAAAAATCCCGCTGTGCAACTTTTGAAACCACTTTTGACCACCTCCCCCTCAACCCTAACCACCCATATGGTAAGCTTTCGGAATCGTTTTCGTCGCAGCTGGCGATTCTCTTGTATCCCTACTTTCATCGATATCCCTAATTTATAAGCATAGGTCGAATAGCTAGGTTCTTGGTTTTCAAAATGCGGTCAGGTTTTTCGATTTTTTGGAATATTTTCGGGCAAAATGCGGTCTGATTTTTCGATTTTTTCGGAAACTTTTGTCATTTTCAAGCGGAATATGCAATGTAAACATTGGCATCCATACACCAAGAGAAAGAGCATGTCAAATACTTATAAATTATAAGGGAACTATGAATAAGGGATATATTCCCTAGTAAACTAGGGATTATTTCCCCACTTTGTCATGCATTATGTACATATTCACATATGCGCGTATAGAAACATAACACTTTGATCAATGATCGTTGTTCATGGTTACTAATCAATATGCGCTTTGATCTACCTTCCCTTCCACCCTCTCTATCATCATCATCATATTTCTCACTATCACTCCGCTAGTCTCGGTCAAGTTCACCCTTCCGCCTCTACCTCTTCGTCTACAATGCCTCTACCTCTGCGTCTGCGATGTCTATACTTCTCCTTCTTCGACGCCTCTACTCTCAACTACGGATGCTTTGTGGATGGGAGGAAGATAGGATTTGTGAGTTTCATAAACTTTATTTGTAGTCTAAAACTTACCCTATATTTAAAACACGCATGTTCATAGTTTCGTGACATTCTCATTTCTTTTGATATTGATTTTATTTTATTGTGCATGATATTTTGATTTTGTACATGATCATTCTTTTATTTTCGTGCATGTCATTTGTTGATTAGTTGAGATGAGTATGTATTAGATACATACTATTATACAATTTATGGGCTATGTATTATGGGTTATGGGCTATGTAACACTGTGAAAATTTACCCTCAAGTATAACTTTTTGCGCTCTTTCGAATGGAATATGAAACGACAGGCAAATCTCAAATTTATTTTTCGCGAGATCAAAGATCAAAGATCACTTTTGGAGTCCAACTTTTTGGCTGAAGTGTATACCACCCCTAGGGACTCCACCTGTGAAGTTTCAGCACACAGAAATAGTTTTCACCAACTGTGCCACTTTGCTTGCCGTCTTAGCGAGAACGCCTTTTAATAAAACAAACCGGGACCGATCGGTCAAGAAAGAAGTTATAGCGATTCAAATTTTGGGGCCAGACTTTTGGACGGTACTGTATAAAGTCTTTGATGTTCCAACTACCTAGACTAGATCGGCGGAACACAATTTATCAAACAATTTCAACAATAAACAATAAGAATAGTTAGACTATGGGGGGTGTCATCGGCAGGGGGGCTGGGTCCGGTTCTGGCTCAAGTGTAAACATGAAATCACTTAAAAATTGGTCAAGCAATTGTCAGACTACTGTGAATACACATGAATTATGAAATTTTGTTGAATTGAGCTCAATTAGTGCTCGGAAAAAAAGTTGCAAAAATTTGACATCAGGAGGCGGACTCGAACCCGGGTCGCTAACTTAGCTAACGCGAACGCTATCTAACGCTAGTTTTTCTAAAAAGTGCATGCCTGGCATGTCGTACAGACTGGAGACTATTTTTATCCGAGTTGCCATACTATTTTGCATATACATCATAATTTTTAGGGGGCGGCCGCCATTAGAACATGGCGAAAATATTTTTTGAAAATAGAGATCACGCTTTTTTTCGTCATTTTCTTCTGTTTCTCGAATACCAGAGCACCTACACCTTTGAAAATTTGGCTCCTGGCACAACTTTTCACGCTCTATCGAATGGTGTATAGCATGAGGAGTTAACATTACGTTGAAAATTCCGAAGATCAAAGATCAAAGATCAACCTACGGGTCCAATTTTTTGGCTGAAGTGCATCCCACCCTTAGGCACTCTGCCCTGAAAGTTTGAGCGAAATAGGACCATTTTGAAAATACTGTGCCATGTTCAGTCGAAATTCTGACGTTCTTACAGAGACCGCGTTTTAAGAACGAGTTGAGAAACCTAGTTAGTCTATGTTCTTTCTATGATATTATTATTTTATTGAAAATTTATGGTACTCTCCTTCAGATTCATTCTTCATGATCGTCTTCATTCTCCCCGTTCGTCCATCACTTCATCTAGAACCGTCTTCATTCAAGAGATAAAGAGTTGTTCTTCGTCGCTCGTTCATTTGTTCATTATGTTTATTCTTCTCACATTTTAAACGTGATATATACGTGATATATGTCAATCTTTTCCAATATGTTCATTTGGTGATAATTCTGTTTCAATTTTCATGTGAAATTTGTGTATATATCACCATGTTAGTAAAGGTTTTGTATCGATTTGGCGGCAGAGTATGCAATAAGTGTTAGTAGTCACTTTGCATCTCTGGTACGCTTTTTTTGTTCACTTTGTTACGATAAATTTTGATTTAAGTGGACCTTATACCAATGAATGACATGGTGTGGATACTGTACCCTGGTGGGGGGGGGGGCGGTTCTAGCTCGTTTGGCTAACCCTCAGAACACTGTGAGACCGGTTCTTGTTACAACACGAGAAAAGTGAAATAGGAATGAAAGAGGAATAGAGGAAAGGGGAAAAACCATTATGAGAGAATGAGAGAGCAGCCGATTGAACTTATGGCATAAATGAAAATGAAAAGTATAACAAAGGAGAGGTGATTGGCCAAATACCTCCCTCATTTAAATATCACGTTCTCTAGTCATTTGGCGGTCTCTAGTAGTATATGTGACATTAAAACGAATAACAAAGAGGTAGATGGATGTCCGTCGCTTTGGTAGCGATATCGGTTTAGGGTGGGGGTACAGTACCAGTTTGGGAGCTACTGGCTGGAGCCATGAATGAATCGCTTTCGTCTCTGACAGAATTTATCTCTATTAAAGAAAACATTCTCATATGAAACGTTGTTAGAATAGGCATGTTTGACAAGAGAGATAGTGAAAGGCACTGTTATTCATACATGCAATGTTTTCTATCTTGTTTATTATATTATATTTTGTATCTCATATTGTATGTACGCTCCACAAGACAGTTTGAACTTACGGAAACTTACAGAAACGCACGTGTTGTTTGCTTCACTGTTATTACGTTATACTTTCTAAAGCATGTTAGTACTCCCTTCACTTTTCTTTTCCTTAAAAACATTTCTGAAATTGTATTTATGCTACAAATCAAACGTAATATCTATACCATAAACTGACTATCGTAGTTCAAAATAAATTCTGCTAGAAAAAAATACAATTGTTTTGCAATACAGTTATTGAATCACCCGTTTTTTTTTGTTCCACCCGTGCACTCGATAAATGCTTTACCATAAAAAATTAAATGCTAATCGATTAACCTCGCATCTGGGGCATATTATCTCTCGAGCATAGAAAGCGAGATAAAGGTAAAGGTAAAGGTACAACACGTTATTCAAGGCACACGAAGTCCGCGAGTGATCACTGCTAGGCCAGCGATCTTTCAAGACCAATTCAGTTCGGAGGGCCTAATCTTTTCTTTTTTTTTCTTTGATGTGCATGCAACCTTATATCTGAACCTTTTAATTTTCACATTATTTTATTTAGAATTTTTTTTAGAATTGAGAAAGTTCTTCACATGTATAGTATGCTACTCGTAAACCACATCAAAAGCAATTCTACTTATCAATATGATGTTCTCTTCGAACTTACATATGCCGTTGAGGTTAGATTAAAGAAGAAAAAGAAAGAGAAAACGAGAGAATTTCAAATCGGGGTGTGATTTTAATGACATTTTTTTGTTATGTATTAAGGGAAAATGTGGCAGGAGGTATTTCTTGCTTTACTTGTACAGTTTCACAGATTATACTACAACTTCTGACGATATTGATAAGCGGTCCTATCATATACGCGGTCTACGTCACGCATTGCTATCACAGAAACGTGAGAATTTCAACTTTTCGCTTAGGCGATTTTACATTTTCAAAACGTGCGCACGCCTTAACCTCCGCCGTAACGTCTCCGTCGTTACGGCGTGCGCACGTTTTGAAAAATGTAGCACTTACACGTGTTTGCGCCACACGAAGTGAGGCTCTATCGCTGAATACCGTTTGCTGACAAACGTGACATCAACAGGGTGTATAGGAATCATATTGGCCTGCGAATACGCTTGAGATGTCACATTTGTCGACAAACAGCTTACGTTCATGGGTGCCAATGCAGATCAGAATCCGGATTATCGCTGCTGTAGCGTTTGCGTCATTCTGCGGGTTGGCGAGAATTGGCGTCGTTCTTCAACTACATTTCGTGTCAAGAGAATATGGTAATACCACCAAATTACGCAATTTTGTCATTTTCACTGCGCGTTGTACTATCGTTAAGAAAATCAATTCATTAAAATAAATATCGTTCGTACATTTCACTACGTAAATATCGAAATTCCCTCTCCTGTTATGTTTCAATCGTCCATTCATTATGGAACTTTAACGATAATGTTTAGGATTCTTTTTATGTATATCAGATCGTAAAACTATTATCTTTCAGTTGTTTCATGGTTCATCATTGCGTGTAGTGTGATACGAGAGGCGTTCCTTTGCTATTTCCCGGCTTTGTCAGTTTCCATTTTCTCCATTTCTCTTGGTCGCACAATATGGCCAGGTGGCCCAGTGCATTTTTTTGGAAAACTAATGCAAGATCTGAACTTATACGTTACAGTACTGTTACAGTATCCCATTCCTGGCTATTGATCGGTGCATCGCGACATTTGCTTGGTCATGGTAGGCTCATTTCTTTTCGAACGCAATCAATATTTTGAACATCTGAAACATTTCACCGTTTTTATCGTATTTACAGTGCTCGATTGAATCACCACATCATTTTTTCTACAACTATTAAATTAATATTCTTAATAGATGTACAAGAATAAGTATGCATGCACTTTAAATGTAAATTTTGTTTAAAGGGAGCGTAACCTCACTCAATGATCTCTTCGACGCACAATGCTCTCTCGTTGTTAGAGAACAGAAAAATAGTGTGCGCAATGAAGAGACCATTGAGTGAGGTAACGCTCCCTTTAAAGCGACAGCCCAAGCTAATTTGAAACCATCCGCTCTGGAAACACTCTCGCTTTCTCTATCTATGAGAGAGTATTTCCAATGCGGAGAGTAAAATTAGCTTGGGGTGTGCCTTTAAAGAATAGTTAGTTGATAATGTGCCCTATGGTGTTTCGGAAACTAAATCTATTATCATAGTATTTTCAAGGTACGAGAGCCAATCTGCATCAACAATGGCGATCGTTATCGTTGAATTATTCTATCTTTTCGCCGGCTCATTCACGATCGCTGCCATGGTTGTTTTCGGTATGCGGTGTTACATTTTCCAAACGTGCGCACGCCGTAACCTCCTCTGTGACGACGGAGACGTTACGAAGACGTTACGGCGGAGGTTACGGCGTGCGACCGTTTTGAAAATGTATCACCGCAGTAGAAAAATGCATTTTTACGACCCTAGATTAGAAAAAGACATTTCAGAGATATTGTCAGACAAATTCTTGCTCTACTACGCGGGCGTTGTGCTTGCCACCGGCGTTTCGGTCAGTTCAAATTTAATTATTTTAATTTTGAAAACTGACCGCATTTCAGGCGTTTCTCACTATATACTGGTACAATTTGAGAGAGATTCAGCGTCAGAAGCGCATTGGTGCCAGGATTGCACACTATTCAATCAGCAGAATTTATCAATTGAGAGAAAATCTCACTGTTTTAAAGGTGTGCCATTCGATTAGTTAAAGCGACACCCCTAGCTAATTTGAAACTCTCCGCTCTGGCCACACTCTCCCGCTTTCTTTGTGTACGAGAGAGTATTGCCAATGCGGAGAGTAAAATTAGCTTGGGGTGTGCCTTTAAACGTTTCTTGATAAACTTACAAAGAGAATATTGGCCGTTCATGGAACACCTCAAGTTAATTTGGATCTCTGGCCACACTCTCTAGCTTTCACTTTTGCGAGAGAGCGGAGATTAAAATTATCATGGGTTTTTTTACAAATCTTATGAACAAGTGAAGTCGCTATGAATTGAAGTCTATAGTAATTTAATGTAATTTAAATTGCAGATGGCACTAAGGATGGCGGGTCATAGAAATGTTCGATGTATGGTTGGCAGTGTGAGTTTTCTCGTTCACACTCTCTGGTCACACTCTCTCGCTTTCTTTGTCTGCGAGAGTATTGCTGGGAGAGAGAATAAAATTAGCTTTACCTTTAATAAAATTTTGGATAATATGAATATTTTCAGCTCAAAATTTGTTGTCATCATCGGTTTACCAATTTGCGAACCGAGATACGTAAAGAGCATGAGAAATCTTCGATGGTTTGAATGGTTTTATTCGAGGCTTCGGAGAAATAGAACACAGAGGTAACGGATGGAAACGCATTCATGTATTTGTACATGTATTTGTATTTGCATATTTTGTATGTATAAAGATGTATTTTCCATGCAAAAATGCGTGGAAAATACATCTTGGGGAACGTCAAGCTTATTTGAAACTCTTTCCGTTGCCCAAGATGTCTTCGTTTTAAGACTTTTGTACGTTCCAGGAAGACATTACCATATTCAATCGATATTGCGAACGCTGAAGTGGACACATATTTCAATATGCTAGCCAAGGACTTGCGAAAGAAATCTGTGTCCCGGTGAAATAAACGGACATATATTTTTATGTAATTTGTATGTTATTTATTCACGTTTCATTTCTTTTCTCGACTTTTGAAAAATGCTGTTTTCAAAGACGGTCGACAATAAATATCATCGTTTATTATAAGTGTGAGAGATCGGATAAAATCAACGAAGAGAGGCAAGAGCGAAAGATAATAGAATGACCGGTGTTTAGTTTGTTTCAGTTTGCATTAATTTACAGCGTTAATATTATCCTAATACACGTTTGTAGAATGCAGTATAGCTCTCCGTGTCTCTTCCAGTCTCGGCCCGAACCTGAAAGTTTCAGGAATTTGTCAAAATTAAAAATTAAAAAGGTTTAAAATAATTATAATCATAACAAAATGCATAGTACATGCTGACAATGACATGATGTCATGCTATTCAAAAGCTATTCAAGGCTATGCAAAGGTGTGAAAAGATTAATTGGAATTATACACAAGTTCAGCAAGATGGAAGGATCTTAATTCGAATCATCAGACATACTTTTTGAGACAAGCAAAAAGCTATGAGAATTAAACTATGGTAAACCTACTCTGATAAATATATTTTTAATAAACTACAAGATCAATAAAATAAAATAACTATTTCATGAATAAGATTGCTTACCATCATAACGATGTTGTTGTAATCCTTCTGCTCAAATTGTCGTTCGAACTGGAACCATCAATTTTTGTTCAAAATTTTTTTTCCGATTTTGGAACCAGCTATTGTTGTATTGCATAGCATTCGATTCATCATGTCTACAGTCATTCTAGCTATCTCAGGGATAAAAATTTAAAAAGAACGAACTAGTTTTCATATTGATTTCTAATTAAAAAATATAATAAAAGAGAAAAAATTTTAAAATAAATAAAAACCCAACCTCTCTAATATCGAGTTGGTCCATCTTTCCGACGCCGAATGAGCGGGCGAGGAATTGCTTGAGATGGAAGGTGAGCTTGGATCCGCGTACTTGTCCCTGCTCCATCATAGACCAACCTGCAGAGCGCCCGATACTTGATAATATAGTATTGACCGTATAAAATACACTTGTTTATTTGGTACGACAGTAGCCAAGTTTTTCTTGTTGTAGGTCATGAACAATTGACTACACGTCGCACAAAGATTGTATTGATGACGAGGATGAGAACTCTTCCATTAAAGGCATACCCTTACTTATACTTACTTATTACTTATTACTTATTACATATTACTTATTACTTATTACTTATTACTTATTACTTATTACTTATTACTTATTACTTATTACTTATTACTTATTACTTATTACACTTATTACTTATTACACTTATTACTTATTACTTATTACTTATTACTTATTACTTATTACTTATTACTTATTACTTATTACTTATTACTTATTACTTATTACTTATTACTTATTACATATTACTTATTACTTATTACTTATTACTTATTACTTATTACTTATTACTTATTACTTATTACTTATTACTTATTACATATTACTTATTACTTATTACTTATTACTTATTACTTATTACTTATTACTTATTACATATTACTTATTACTTATTACTTATTACTTATTACTTATTACTTATTACTTATTACTTATTACTTATTACTTATTACTTATTACTTATTACTTATTACTTATTACTTATTACTTATTACTTATTACTTATTACTTATTACTTATTACTTATTACTTATTACATATTACATATTACTTATTACTTATTACTTATTACTTATTATTTATTACTTATTACTTATTACTTATTACATATTACTTATTACTTATTACTTATTACTTATTACTTATTACTTATTACTTATTACTTATTACTTATTACTTATTACTTATTACTTATTACTTATTACACTTATTACTTATTACACTTATTACTTATTACTTATTACTTATTACTTATTACTTATTACTTATTACTTATTACTTATTACTTATTACTTATTACTTATTACTTATTACTTATTACTTATTACTTATTACTTATTACTTATTACTTACTTATGACTTATAGGATGCATGTACGCACTCTCGATCAAAGTAATCCAATAATTGTGTGCACAACTATTGGATTGATTACAAGCATAAGCTCTCATTGAAAGAACACCCCAAGATAATTCGTAACCACCCATAGACAAAGAAGAACGCTCCTAATTAGAACAAGTACGTATTTCAGAGATTTAAACGTATCAACAAAATTATAGTAAATCCGAAATCTCATATCCAAAGCACGCATTATGTTATTATTTTTTTATTATTTATATAAACAAATATTTTTAAAGTCAACCTTCACTGCTGGTGGTTAGATAGGCGACGTGCACTCGGGGATCTCTTCTGGTCGCGTTCTTCACTGGCATGTATCCATAGTCGTGACGATTCACCTGACCGTTCGGGTGGAAGTAGGTGTGACTGAAATGATCATTTCAAAACTACAAGAAATATTATGTGGATCGTGTTTTCATATACAGAGTATTATATGTAAGAACGTTTGGACTTTATAGGATATGATTGGTATTCATCGTTCGTTTCTTTGAATTGTAAGTATTGATGCTGTGGAGTTTTTTTTAAACCTAACACAAAAGGTCGTCAGAGTTGTACACAGATTAAGTGCTACTAAATCGAACTTGTCTGACAAATTAACCAGTTGAATAAATGGAAACATTTTATCTTTATTAGTAACAAGTATTCACAGTCTCTCAATTTACGTATCACTGCCAGAGAAAAAAACAAAATGTAAAAGCGCGAAAAATAAAGTGTCATATTCGCATTCCTTCACAAAATAGCGTTCCACTGTTACTATCATCGACTGACTAGTGCTATTACTTTCTCCCCTCTCGACTGATACATTTTTTCAGTGTACTATCTTACAACAGTGAGTTGTACGGAGTTCTCAGCGAGCGACTATCAAGGGCAAGTTCGTATCGAATGCTTCATAAATACCGTATCATATGATCTTCAATTAACCAATCAATCAATCGATTGATCGATCGATTTCTTCATCTCACGCATAATACTAAATAAAGGGAGATCCGTTCTTCAGTTCCTCTACTGGTATTATCCACCAGCATTAAACCCTCTTGAACTCATTCCGACGACAAAGAACACGGGGTTGACCAAACTTTTCGCGTAAGAATATGGCCATGAGTGCATCCCGAATGATCATGTCATCCACATCCATTGTATTTCAAGTTATTTACCGAGTAAATTATCACTAAGCCCAAAAGGAATGGCTATATTCTCTTGAAAACAAAAAAAGTGGGAAAAGTTAACGACAGATTGTAATCAAAATAATCACGTACGTAATATTGATGGCTCGTGCTCCGAACTTGGGAATGGGATTGATGGCGAAGTCGATCTGATCGGGAGGGGGAAGGTCCTGAAATTAATTTTGTTTTTATTCACTGAAAACAGACGATACTTTGCCAAAATCACACAAAATATGGCCAACAAACTACATTGCTTATTCAAATGAAAGCCTTCGCAAGCATGATAAATGATACACCGTATAAACAGTACTTTCTATCGGTCACAGCTCAGAGATGTATCGGTATTGTATCTAATTTGGCTATAACAACACCAAAAAACTGTGCATTGGGCTTGGAGAATTATCGAGTTCTATATATGGTGAAAAAGGCTCTTTTCAAAAAAAACATGACAACAATGTAGGTTTTGAAAAAAAGCAGGTTTTCAAAGTAAGTTGAGTTTTGAGGATGGCATCAAGACTTACAATGATTCTGCCAGTTTTTGATTGGAGTGACCACAGACCAATGAGGTTCTGAACCGGTCGTAGGTCCCAGGGCATCTTTGATCTGTCATATCCTGAAATTAAAATATTTATGAAACTACAATTTGTTCAATGAGAACAACAGGATAAAGTATTTGGCATTAAGATAGTGAATTTTTTTTCAAAGCCAAAAATTATAGCACTCCCGATTCAGTGGCAACACTACTGCTTGTTAGATTTATTTCGTAAAAAAATCTTTTAATATTACTAATATTTTGTTTATAACGTGAGTAAGAGCATTTACTGCCTTTTAATGAACAGAACACATAGCATTACCAAATTATGGTACTACTATCTACTTATTGCTTTAATGTGATAGTTAAACGTTTGGTACAAGTTTTGCCATTGGGCAGTATTATTGTTTTCGATCGATAATTTGCATATTTGATATCACTCACGATCCTCATATCGTGCGCACACAATCACTGCAACAACCGCGAAGATCGACCAGCCCAAGATGTGTCGCATCTACAATGGATTAACGGATTGCCAGTGGATTTTCTTCGAAAAATCATGATAACAAACATCCTAATCACAACATTTACGTTGCAGAAAATTCAATTTATTTTAATTTCTAAAGAAGGCAATCACGAGCAAATTAAAAATATGATAAATCCGTGATACAGTACGCGTTGAAAAAAAAACAATATAAATACATGAATTAGATTATTAGATTAAGTCGCTCCAGTTATCAGCTAATAACGGTCTGGTTGTCGGCTACCAAGGAACGCCCTGCGGCTGAGTGGATGTCAGTAATCGTTGTAAAAACAGTGCGAAAGATTTGCTTGGGGTTGATGTGATTCGATGAGATCACGTAACGGGTGTGGTTAGGCGCTGTAGACAATGAGAATAGCGAGAGAGTATGGGATATGGGGAGACGCAGTGATGGCTAATGACACTAGCGAGAGAGTAAGGGATATGGAGAGACGCAGAGATGGACAAGGAAATAGAGGGAATGATAGAGAGATATGGAGATTAATTGATAGCATGTAGACAAAGATATAGTGATAAAGAGCTAGGCAGAGACTCCGAGAGAGTACAGTAGATGAAGAGAAGCTCACCCACAACTCTCGTCACATTCTCTCGCTCACTTTGTCTACGCGAGAGCGTTGCCAGAGACGACTAAAGGCTTTCGAGATTGTGTAGAGAGTTATGGATAGCGTGTAGAGAGATGTGAGAGAGATAAAGTGAAACGATTAGAGATATAGACCATAAACGGCATGAGAGAGATGATAAGAGAAGTGAGAATAAGACAGATCTTTAACAAGAGAGAGAGGGGGTAGCTTACTGAAACGAGTTCCTTCTCTATTGATGGAAATTGAATGAATGAGGTATATGTGTGATACAGGCAGAGAGAGGTTAGAAAGGAGAGGGAGGGGAGAGAGAGAGAGAGGGAGAGAGAGAGGGGGGAGAGAGGTAGAGGCTTAGAGGCAGAGGTAGAAAGCGAATTAGAATTGTGTATCATTCTCGTTCTCGAATGCTATCGACCTTGATGCTATAGGAGGAAACGTCGATGATAGCTTGGGTAAAATCGTATTTTATTATCTTTTCTTATCGATAAGTGCGTTTTCTCGGTTCAAAACTCGGCAAAAAGCATTCAAAACTGCTTTGGTCAGAATATCAACAGCCAATCATCGATTACGATTTGCCGGTTTTTAGGACGAATTATCATTATTTTGATGTGCATGTACAACAATTCTCTGCATTCTTATCTACGGAAGTCACGCATCCGACTCTAACGTTACCGCTAGCTGAACATCGGATATCAAACTATTTAATTAACTAAGAAGCTAAAGAAGGATACGATTCAATGTGGTACAAAAAGGTGATGATTTATGTCAACAAATAAATGGTGAAGAGGATCAGTGTTCAGGCACGCTCAAGGCCTAAAAAGAGGCGTTGAACCATTGGTAATAGTCTCTTCTTGGTTTCGATGGGGAACGCACATAAAAAGATTTTTATATGGGAAAGAAGAGTGCTGATAGACGGATCTACACTGACGGCAAACTCTCTCATATTTGAGATATAGGTTATCTAAGATGCGACAATTAGAGACAGGTTATCTCATATCTGAGATAACTTAGTTAGCTTACTCTAGTCCCCGTTACTATCTCGAGCGAGAGAGTATTTTCCAACATGTCTTTTTGAGAGATTTTGGAGTAAGCTAACCTTTCTCTATAGCTGAACAGTTAGACAACCTATATCTAAGAGAATTTGCCGTGAGTGTAATTGCATTTAATGCATACGACCATGAAAAGATCAACAATTACATAAACTGAAAAAATATTGTTAAAAAATGATGTTATTCGTGCGCACAATTTGTCAAATCGCACTCAAGAGCATGAAAAGTATCGCAATATTAACTCATTAGTCAGCATGACCTTTATCAAACACAGAACCAATGGGGACGGAAAAGTTGCCACAAAACCACTAATGAGTCTTTCAGAGGTACGCATACAAGGGGCACTACCGTATTCCATAATATCAATCTATCTTCTATCTTCTATGAAACAATACCGTCTATCAGTATATCAACAAACAAAATATCAAATAACAATAGGAACAGTGTAGATCCTACGCATACATTGATCGATTGACCCGCTTTCGCTTTTCATCATCCACTCGGATACCAGTTCATTCTCACTTTCTTATTGTTATTACTACCCGTCTTTCAGCCGGCAAACACTTGAGTTATAATGACTATTTAAACATATTTTAGTTTTAAAATTCCAATTCACTTAATTCGAATTGAGACAACATGCAAGATGAGTTAAAGTGATACACCGAGATGATTTGAAACTATATGCTCTAGCCAAAATCTCTCACTGTCTCTGTTTGCGAGAGAGCATTATCAATGTGGAGAGCAAAATTAGCTTGGAATGTGCCTAAAACGATGACTCTCAATCAAACACTCTGAGTTTTTCGATGCACTGATCTATTTCCAGGATTGCGCAAACATCGGCAGAAGGTCACGTAGGGATCACGGATCCCTGCGGCGAAGGAGTGAGTAAAGAAGGGGGCAGAGGAGAGTGCATGGAGTAGGATAAAGTAAGCGATTACGGCACTAAACAAACAGAAAAGTAACGCAAAAGAACGCCAAAGAAAACACGGGAATGAGTCTAAATGAGCGGGTTAAAGAGCGCCGCCCTATTGAATTTTCGAATTCTGCATAGTTTCAATATCAGTTGTGATTTGGCGCGTTTTACTGTTTCAGAGATCTTAATTGCCTTTTATGATGCTCTCAGATTTCCTTGAATGTTCATGCTTTTTAATGCGGTGTTGCATTTGACTTGCGTGCCTCCGCGATAAACTCCGGAGACGTCCACGTATTTTTTTCACGTGCAGACATGTACTCTGCTTTCTTCACAAGGACGTCTTCGCTGTTACGGTGGGGGTTAAAGCGGAGGATCCTAATGTAACAGCACATTTGAAAACGATGTAATCCAAAAAATACAGACATCATAAGATTGCAGATGTCAAATATCAGTTCCATCCTTCCCATCGTAACCGTCCTCACCCAGTGCCCGACCGGATATACCCCACTATCCACCGGCGTCCAATGCTATTCCGATCAATATTGTCAATCGATAGCGGCGGGCTACACGTGCGAGGGAAACCAGTGCTGTACCAGAGTTCAGAGGGACTGTGAGTTGTTCGATTCTCGAATTCATAGAAGAACAACCATTCAGAATTCGGAATTTTTTGTTGAAAATATCCGTGCCGGACTTAAAATTTATGAAAAAAATCGTGACACATATCTTTCCTTAATTTAATAAATCTCTATCATTTACATATCAAACATCACGAGCGAGGGATGCTTATTTTATTAAAATTAAAATTTCAGTTTGTACTGCAAATCAAGTTTACATCGATGGTGGATGTTACCCGCTAGTGAATATCAATGAACCTTGCGCGTTCTCTCAACAGTGCATGAACCAAGGATGCCAGTGCCTGCAAGGATTCTGTCGAAGGGCTGATGAGGTGCAGGGTGAGCGCTCCTATCATGTGTTATTGTAAAATAAGAATAAATAAATAAGATTTCGGATCCAAACGCTCAACCCAAGCAAATTTCTCACCGCTCTGGCCATGTTCTCTCGCTTTCTGTGTTTACGAGAGAGTGTGGACAGAGTTAAGTTTCAAATGAGCTCGGTTGTGGCTTGTAACTGTGTCTTTATCGCCTATAATTCATTGTTTCAGGCTCGTGCGTTAACCCTAACGATGTTCTTGAAAGGAATTTGACTACAGGAGTTTTGAAAAATTGTCTCGAGGAACGATGTTCAGAAGGTGAATAGCATTCTCATAAATTTATTGTTTTTTATAAACAAAATAAATGAAAGCCTTTTGATAATATATTATCTGTTTCCAACAATATCTTTAGAATAATCATTATAAATTCTGCCAAAAATAGGTTTCACTTGCGAATACACAACCGCCGGGCGCTACCAATGCTGTGGACTCTACAATAGAAACGTTGACTACAACTACGGTTAGTTATGCTCTTTTAATCGTTTTAATTATACTATATGAAGTTATTTACTTTCTCTTTTCTTTCACTATATTCTTACTTTCTTGTATGGTGTTTACTTTGTGCACTACTCAAAACAAAACAAAGAACAGATCGGATTGATCCTGAATGAATCGTGTCAAGAAGTACCATCACTCGTTAGGTACTTCCAACCTAGCAGTCTACCTCAATTACTTCACAGTCCACTTGCAGTAAACTTACGTCTAACTAGAAGTAGACCAGCAAGCATACTTCAAATGGGAATGATAATACCAAGATGATGATAGTTATGTTAGATATCATATCTAACATTATGATATCTAAAAATAACTTATTTATTGATCGCATAATTTCAGGCACGGTGAGGATGTATCCCGGCACGAACCTACCCTTGGTGTGCAAAGCCATAAATTCCTGTCTGTTTGTGGACACCCCCAACTGCGTGTACTCGGCTCGTTACGGATGCAATGTCTGTTGTTCTACGTGGAATTGTTAGATTGCTGCATCTGCTGCATGAACCACTTGCTGCAGGAAATATTGAAACAATTTTATTTTGTACAAAAATGAATAAATATTACATTATCATGCCTAAAAATCAGCAAAGACAATAAATTATTTTCCTATCCAACGCGGTCTGAACGCTCGCGAAGCGAGCGCTCCAACTGCAACGCCGCCGATGAAGGCGCGTCCTACAAACGGTACATTGAAAAGGCCATTGTTCGAAATTAAAATCATAGACAAATTAGCTTAGAGTCTCTAGCAGTACTTAGTCCACTCCTTGTGACTCCAAGTTAACTTGGAAAATTTTACAGTTTATTAACCTTTATCAAGCACATAACCATTAGGGAGGGAATGGTTGCCGCTAAACGACAGATTAGTCTGGGCGTGCTGAGGTTCCATACAAGGGGCATAATTATCTTCATCTTCTTCATCTTCTGATCTTCTGATTACGTTAAACTTTTCCGTTGTTTACGGAAAATTTTAACTCTTCCAAATTCCATGTAATTGTCATTAGCAACGTCATTGTTGTCAAAGACAAGCGTTACAAATCGTAATCAATACCTCTATCGTATCTGTTTTTGTAGTAGGAGTCGTAGCCGTAGTTGCAATTGTAACATCTGAATTATTAGGAGGATGAAATGTGATGATATAAAATAAACATTAAAAAATTTAATTTTAATTTTTTAAACTGGAATGATCCTAGTCAGTGATGAGTCAAGTCATGCTGATGCTCATTTTGATACATTATGGAAATAGATGAAATAAGGCAAAACGTACCCTTGGCCGATCGTTAGAGAAGCGATGGATGACAGCAAAATAAAGATGCAGAAAATATTCATGCTGACTATATCTGGACTGTCGAAAGAATTGGAGTTGAGTGTTCCTACAGACGGAAAAGAGTGAAGTTCACTGCGGAATGATCTGCCCGGATCAAATGTCCATCTTATATATACCTAAGGTTAACATTTTTGCACTTTAGACACACGAGCTAATTTTGCTCTTTGCTCTGGCAATGTTCTCTCTCGCATTCTTTGTCTACGAGAGAGCGTAGCCAGCGCAGAGAGTTTCAAGTTAACTCGGGGTGCACTTTGGTGTGCACTTGAGTCAGGACATTTCTGTGCGAAATTGTAGTGATCGCGTGTGCTGATTAGGACAACTCAGGAACAATGATCGGGCAAAGGATTACCAACGAAACAGCTGTTCGCCTAATTATGTCTAGAAAGTGTTGCTGAGCTATACCAGCCTGCCTGACGCAGGGCAAGAGCGCTTTCCGGTGAAGCTTTCATTGACGCAATAAGCGATGATTCATTTTCACTTGTTCGATTTTCGCTATTTGAAGCAGGAAACACCATAGATACGCCATTTTCTCATTTGAATAAATCTGAAAGCATGCATTGTCATGACTTTCATATTCCTTCATTTCACTTTCACTTTTTTGTACATTACCATTACAATTGCAATATTTTTTTTGGTTTTGGTGAGTCATGGCAGGGGTCTTCCATAGATCAATGACATACTACATGCTTTTGTACACACTACTTCCTTGCTCACTGTCGGCAAGAGCTGCCGCATGGAACGTAGATGCAACTATTGACCGTATAAAATACACTTGTTTATTTGGTACGAGAGTAGCCAACCACTGCCACAATGAATTTCTATGTTTTGAGAGAGAGAGCACCGGTGAGAGAGTAGGTAGATCAGAGAGAGGGCGAGGAAGGAAAGGAGGAAAGAGTGGGGAGTTAATCGATAGTTCTTCCTCTGTTTAGCAGCAGTATCAATGCAATTATGCAAGTACATTTTATACGGACAATATCCACGGACCATACATTCATTATCCGTCTTTTTCTGTACCGTGTTTCTTGTAACCGCATACTTTATTATTATTATCATTATTATTTTATATATGTACAATATTCTAATGTTGTATGTGTATTTAGCATCTATATGAGCTCTCTCATTGTTTATTTCATGAATTTTTAATGTGACACAATTGGGGCAAGTTACAATCGGCTACGAACTATCATCGCTCAAATCTGAAATAGATAATTAAATATAATTAATTAATTAAATAATAATAATAATAATATAATAATAATTTATAATTAATTACGCACCGGATGATTCGGGTTGCTCTTCCCCGCGCCTGTTGGTCAGTGCATCCATTCGCAACTCGTGCTGCTTGCGCTTCTACAAGATCAAAGATCAAAGATCAAAGATCAAAGATCAAACATTACCAAACCTTGTTGACGATCGTATGAACGGCTACCATGATTGCGACGGCGGCGATTAGCGTAACTACCACGACAATGAGGTGCCATTCTTCATCGGTAATCATGGTTATCTATCAGAATCATTTTGAATTTATATATTTACACTCAATTTACTTTTAAAAAAATGTTCAACATTAGTTGAACAGCAAATTGCAACATTTCCAAGGTTATTTTTTTTGTAAATGGACCTGGGTATTTTGAAAATGCACTTACGGACTTGAAAAGTTCCTGATCGGCCTGAAATTGGTGCATTTCAGATCGAATTTAAAAATTTTATTGTCCAACCATGCAACGCAAGTAATTCTCCAAAAACTTCATTTCCATCTCTTGCCTTGTCTTGCCGCCTGCACGCATTTTATCAAAAGCCTTTTCATTGCAATTGTTCTAAAAATACAATTTTATTGTTTTTTTTCCATTCAATGAAATAGTTAATATATAATAGTGTTCCGCATTCGTGCATTAGTCGTGCAATTCGTGCAATCCGTGCATCATTTTCAGTCATCAGATCAGGCATTTTCTTTGTTATATAAATGCAAATTCCAATAAAGCAGTACAAATAGCGACCGCTAAAAGTCTCTGATGACTGAAAATGATGTAACGGTTGCACGAATTGCACGAGTAATGCACGAATGCGGAACACTAATATATAATAGTTAGTTCTCACCCCTTTGCATATCACTTGTACCACATTAGGAAAACAATCCACTTTACGTGGGTTGTCCTGCAATAAAGAGACTTGTTTTGCATGGTTCAGAAACTATGCCGATCTCTTTTATATATCAAATAGCGCGCGGCGAAGGTCAGCCGGGTTAGGTGAGAGGCAGCGGAGAGACAATCGAGAGTTGGACGAGATCTAGCCTTTGAACGGCTTCCGGTCCTAAGAGCTCGTTTGCTTTTTTTCTTATGCAAGCACATTTTATATGCACAATAGTACAGTTTGCAAGGAGAGAAGTCGATGGGGTTGGCGCTAAAGAATTCCAGGGCTACTGTAAGAATATATCGTAACAATCGAATGGTAAACGACTACTACAAGTAATTTTTACAGTATCCTTATGGCCTCCGCATGTTTCTTTTCCACTTGTGACCCAACACAAAATGAGCATCGAAATGTTCGTAAGCAAAATGTAAAGCGAGTTTGCTTAGATTGTAGGTACATAAGGCGAATGCAACGATACAATGATAAATACAATAATAATTATACTAAAAAAAGGTGAGTATAAAGTTTATACCATAAACTAACCGTTTGCAGGAACTCATAGTAAACTTGCGTCACACTGTAGCTTTGTTGAGTTCTAAAGAAAGTTCAGGCATAATTGAATGACTAGTCACTTCGCTATGATCCCGTATTATGCTCTATTCCACTGTTACAACAAGAAAAGGGCAGTATTGATTACTTTTTTTCACTTTGAACATTATCGTTTGTAATCCTTAAATTAGACCAGCTAATATTCATGCTAATTACATTAAATTTAAATAAATTCATGGTGCGATGAGCCTAATTGAGTGGCTCGACATTTCGCATTCATGTTTCTGTTGTAGTGAGCGTAACCTCTCTCAATGGTCTCTTCGACGCGCAACGCTTGCTCGTTGTTAGAGAACACAGAAATAGTGTGCGCAGGCTCCCTTTAGGCGATAAGTATAATCAGCGGAAGTGAAGTTTGCTATCAGGAAACAACTTTTTTCTTAACGAAACTATTCGAGGGACCTTTAATAATACTTTAATACTTTACTACTACTACTTTAATACTGGCACTCACAAATTGAGGAAGGCTGTTACGCGGCATCCCGTAGCAAGCTGTAAAATAAGATCTTATTGAGCATACAAACATCACTTATTTTATTTGTATTATTTATTCGCAATGACTATTTCCTGTTTTGTCATAGTTCAGAAATTATGCCGATCTCTTTTAAATATCAGCGCGGCGAAGGTGAGGCGGGTTAGGTGAGAAGAAAAGGAGGGGTAATCGAGAGTTAGGCGAGACACTGAAATTGTATGCAAATGCCCGTTGTCTCGGTATTTAGATACAGTTTGTCATTTTCTTATGCAAGTACAATTTATACGGACAATATCAATCTTTAATGACACACCGTGCTAATTTGACACTCTCTGCTCTGGCAACACTCTCTCGCTTTCTTTGTGTATGAGAGAGTATTGCCATAAACGAGAGTATTAAGAAAGAAATAAGAATAGCTTGGGGTGTGCCTTTAAAGACGCATCCTAGCTAATTTTGATCTCCGCTGCGAGAGAGCTTAGAGTTATATTAGTTTTGGGTTCGCCTTTATAGGGAGCGTAACCTCACTCAGTGGTCTCTTCGACGCGCAATGCTCTTTCTTTGTTAGAGAAAAGAAAAATAGCATACGCAATGAAGAGGCCATTGAGTGAGGTTACGCTCCCTTTAAGAAGTTTTTACCTATTTTGAATCTATATATTTTGTAATACAATTTTGTCTGGTTGTAACGCACAAATCGAACAAAAAATGAAATAATTGGAAACCTCGCTGTATCTCTCCAATGTATTTCCGTCAGTTCCGACAAAACATATCTAAAAATTTGATTTTAAAATTTATTGATTTCTGATAAAAAATATGAGTGCGCTTGCGAGAGAATCGACCATATCCAGTGGGGGTCCGGCACAGGCAAGAAATCAAATTTTGGGGATTGGGGTTCTCAAGGGTGCTGATGACGATGGGCATGTTCATTTTGACCCTAGAGCCACCGTTGAGGCCAGACGACGTCGCGTTCAAATCTCGTTTTTCGACTTGAAAAGTCGTTTCTCTTCAACCGATAGTGCTAAAATTACAAAACTATGTCCCACGGTGCAAAATTTCATGGCGATCATGCCTGTCCAATTCATTTTTTACCCAAAATTTTCATAATTTTCATAAATGGAATTTCTCTCAACGGCAAAAGTAAGTAATGCAACCTACACAGATCGGACCGGAATGGCTCCAGCATCAGATAGAAAAAAATTCAGCCAATTTGCGCCCGCGACTTTCGAGATAATCAACTTTCAGTGTAGTCATTTTGCCGTTGAAGTGGAGACAAGAGACGAGAGAGTGTGGTGGTGTGAGAGAGCAGAGAGGCAGGTGAGGCGAGCCGCATAGAAAGGAAGGGGGTGTCTCCCCCTCTACCTCCTTTGCTCTCTCACACCACCACACTCTCTCGCCTCTTTTCTCCTCTTCTAAGACAAAATGACTACACTGAAAGTTGATTTTCTGGTCGCGGGCGCAAATTGGCTGAATTTTTTTCTATGTGATGCTGGAGCCATTCCGGTCCTATCTGTGTAGGTTGAATTACTTACTTTTGCCGTTGAGAGAAATTCCATTTATGAAAATTATGTAAATTTTCGATGAAAAATAAATTAGACTGGCGCTATCACCATAAAATTCTGCCCCGTGAGTCACAGTTTCGTAATTTTAGCACCATCGGGTAAAGAGAAACGATTTTTCAACGTGAACAATGAGATTTAAACGCGACGTCGTCTGGCCTCAACAGTGGATCTAGATGCAAAATGAACATGTCCATCGTCATGAGCACCATAGAGAACCCCGATCCCTAAAATTTGATTTTTTTACTGTGCCGGCACTTAGTCGATTCTCTCGCAAGCGGGGGCAGCTGCGGGGGCGGGGGCAGGGGCGGGGGCGGGGGCGGGGCAGGGGCGGGGGCGGGGGCGGGGGCGGGGGCAGGGGCGGGGGCGGGGGCAGCTGCGGGGGCGGGGGCGGGGGCAGCTGCGGGGGCGGGGGCAGCTGCGGGGGCGGGGGCAGGGGCGGGGGCGGGGGCAGCTGCGGGGGCGGGGGCAGGGGCGGGGGCGGGGGCAGCTGCGGGGGCGGGGGCAGGGGCGGGGGCGGGGGCAGCTGCGGGGGCGGGGGAAGGGGCGGGGGCGGGGGCAGCTGCGGGGGCGGGGGCAGGGGCGGGGGCGGTCATCCCGCTCAAGATAGTACCGTTGACTGGAGTAAGCTAACTAACAATTAGTTCACGCGTGATAGATTCATTTATTAGGTTGAGTCATAAGTCCTGTCGCATTTTTGGCCCTTTAAACAATTTTAAATATCTTTATTTCGGCAAAAGCAAATCAATCAAAGTAAACGTCATCTGCGTCGACACACTTCCTCCAAAGTTCGGGTAGCTTGTGGATACTGTGCTCCAATAAGGACGGCTGCTAGGAGGCAAAGTAGTTGGTCAGCCAGATTTTGACCTCCCGATGATTATTGATGTGTACTCCTCCGAGAGTGCGCTGCATATCGGAAAACAAGCAGCAATCGCTGGGAGCCAAGTCGGGCGAGTACGGTGAGTGGTGGACAACGCGCCAGCCAAAGTCCAACAGGATCTTTTTGGTCGTCCTTGCCACATGGGGTCGGGCGTTGTCGTGCCCGAAGTGAATTCCGTCGCGCAGTCAGGGAACGGAGGAGACCTTAGACCTCAGGGTCAGTAGTTCGCGAGAGTATACCGTGGCCGTAATAGTCGACCCCTGTGGGAACAGCTCCCAATAAACCACACGGCCTCTGACCCACCACACAGACAGTATGGTCTTCTTCTGGTGAAGTTCGAATTTGGCTATGGAATTGGGCTGCTCAACTCGATCGAACGACTTAGCCCGCAGGACTACGTTGTCGTAAGGGATCCACTTTTCATCTCCAGTCATGAACCCGTCGATCCAAGCCGTTGTACGAGCGTACAAAATCAGAATCAGACACTGGTCCGCACGGTTTTCCTTCCGCTTGTCCGATAGTTGGCGGGGTAACCATCGACCCAAATTCTGGACCTTGCCAAGATCCTTAGGCAACCAACGATGGTGGGTTGGCTTACCCCAAGACTCGTCGTCATATCACGGGTGGTAGCATAGGGGTCCGCTTGGACGTGATGCTCCAGCACGCCCAAGTCCAGCTCGGGGCCGTCCGGACCTTTGACGTCGTACTCCCTTCTTCGAAGCGTTTGATCCAATGTTACACAATGCGCGTACTAGGGGCCTTAGTGTTGTATACTACCATAATACGGATGTGGACATCGGGATGTTTGAGCTAGAATAGGAAGAAAACAACGTGACGTGTCACATGTGCACAAAACTGGGAACGAATTGAAGAGACATTTCAGCTACTAGACTCGATGTAGGTACAATTCACCACTGCGCTCAAAGAGTAGTAGTAGTGACTTATTTACTGCCAGAACGGACGGGGAAATTGATAACGTACGACTGAGCAGTGATAGCACAAACATACCCCTCCAAAATGCGACAAGACTTATGACTCAACCTAATATTTTAAATTTAGTTATTTGTTAATATATTTTATTTCTAACCTGCCCGGGTTTTTTACGCTCCAACAGTGATGCAAATCTTTTTGGGACCAGGGAGGCCGTGAAACACCTAAACAAGCGATATTATTATCAGTATCTCAGAATTTTTGAGCATTTATATCAATGCTTTTTCTGAAGTGCTCAGAGTTTTTCCTAACAGGATTTATAATGCCATATGCAATCTGCAATGATAATGAACAGTTGAACTAGAGATTCGTTCGGTTACTATAGTTTAGCCGTCCGAATCCCTAAACTAGGTTGTCCCACTTATCTGACAAAGAACATCCTCCATCCCTAATGGTACAATATTGCTATCGTCAAATTACCCCTGTCACCTTCCCCAAGTTTTTCTATTATTACTATTATTTTTGATATCGTTTCTGTATTTGCTGTCGCACCTGTCACGGGTGTATCAAATAAATAAATAAATAAAATTAAAAAAATATTTCCGTCATAATAAATAAATACTCACCACAGAAATAATAGCGAAAATGTGTCGACCATTCCTCGGGATGATGAATGATTACAATGAATGACCCCAAAAACAAACATATTCTATAATTGAATGATGTTATTAAAATCCCAAACTGGACAATAGCAGGGAGCATGGAATATGTAATTTATAATTAGGTTCTTTGTTTGGAATACTATTATTACAAATGAAAGTGGAAATTTCATTGCATTGCAACACAGCGGGTCATTATAGATACAAGTCGTTTTATTTTGTACAAACAAAATATAATATCCGATCACGTGAGATTGGCAATACAAGACAATATAATATTCGGCAAAACTGTTGTTTTTTTAATTATAAAAAAGAATATTATTATCCGACAAGACTAAGTTTGAGAACTCTTGATGCAGCCGCACCAGCTGCCCCTCCAGCAAGGGCTGCTCTTCCTAAAATTCAAATCTTAAATATTTTAAAATGTTTTTTTATTATTATTATAATAAAAGGATGAATCACGTAAATTTGTAAGTTCATTTTCATTTTTGTTGTTGAAGGTGGAGACCCACGAATGTTCATGAAAAAATAAACGACTGTTACCTCGATGGTATCTATCTTTGTAGTAGGATTCGGTATTATAATTGCAATTAGAACACCTAAAAGAACAAAAACATGTTAGACGCATAAAATAGGATAGACGATTAAAAAAAAATGTTTAAAAACTTTGTTCCATTAACTATAAGCGAGGAACAGTATAACTTACCCTTGATAATATTGATATTGACCGATCGTGACTGAAGCAATGGAAGCAAGTAACATGAACACGTAGAAAATATTCATTCTCCCACTCTTTTGGTTCGAAGCAACGAAGTGGAGATGCTTAAGGAATGATCTTTCCGTTTCAATTTATACCTTTATATATACGTTTAAGGATCATCTTTGCACTTTGATCTCAACTTCTCATTGAAACTTTTGTGCGAAACTATTATGATCTTGTGTGAGATTTGGACTTTGAAAGAACAATTGGCTAAAAAGGGATACCAACGAAGCATCCATTCGCTAACTAAGATCGTTCCTTTCAAAGGAGCACAAGCGTTAGCGCAAAAACGTTAGCCCGAGGAACATTTCGCTAGGCACAACCAGACTACATTCACGTCAAATTTTCTTATATATGGGTTGTCTAACTCGACTACCATAGAGAACGGTTAGTTTACTCCAAGCTCTCTCAAAAAGTCACGTTGCTCGAGATAGTAACCGGGACGGGATTAAGCTACCTAAATGATCTCATACATATATGAGAGAACGTTCCTCTAATTGTCGCATCCGAGGCAACCTATGGCTAAAATCTGAGAAAGATTGCCGTCAGTGAACGTGCAAATGCATTATTCCTTTGATCACTGTCATGTCATACATATTTTCTAAATGTTCCTTTTACTCACTTTCATTACTCCAGTGACGTTTTGATTATAACAAACAAAAGAGTGGACGTTGCAAATTAGTTCGGGTGTGCCTTTAAAGCCACACCCCGAGCTAATTTAACTCTCCGCATTGGCAATACTCTCTCGCAGACAAAGAAAGCGAGAGAGTGTGGCCAGAGCGGAGGGATTCAAATTAACTTGGGTGTGCCTTTAATTGCTGAACAAGAGACTGCTCTCAGAATGCCTCAATCGTCATTTTTCTTGACGACAGAACTCCCACACTTCTCTACAACTTATTTGAGGGAAGAGTATAGACTGAGTGTCACTCCCGAAAATAACTGTGAACTCAATCAATATCACACCATTTAATTCAATTTTTCATAAGAAATGTCAAACAATTACTTGGACCACATGTGCCCTGATCCTCCAGTAATTGTTGATCTCATGACAGCGCTAAAGTAAGAAGAAACAAATTCAATGCAGCATATGTGAAACATTTTGTTGACATTCTTAAAAATTCCGTTATGTTATGTTTAAAATAGCAAAACAACACTAAAACTTAAAATAAACGCTTCTAACGAATTGAGTGAAACAAGAACTCGCCCTGTCCCGAGAGAAGATTAGAGATGCCATAGGGTGCGATACGAGTCTTTCCAGCCCAAAGACGAAGACTACAAGGACAATGAACTGCCATTTGTGGACACTTTTGGTGAGTATAACCTTATTACCTCCATGTCTCGCCTAGTCTAGTGGTAGTGTCGCGAGACTGTGACCCATAAGTTCCGAGTTCGAGCCCTGCTCGTTCCTGCAAAAGATTAGGTGCGTCCGACCATCGATGATGATATCGATCATCCTTGCTCTGCGAGCGGTGTCGACGAAGCACTCTCCCAACGGCGGGAGAGGCGAAAAGAGCGCCCACGATGAACATTCAGGCCTCTGAGATGGTTTTTTGATATTTATATGTATATTTATTGTTAGTGTATATTTATATACGTATGCTCCTTACAACATGATGCACATTACGTAAAAATACTAGAGTACGCTTGCGTGCATTAATATACTGTGTTAAAAATCAAAACATTTATTTGAAGAAAATATCACTTCACTAGATCACGTTTTCTTTCAGAGAAAATATAATTAGTTGAAAACTAATAAAAGGTAACGGGGTAAGAGTAAAGGCACATTCCGTTATTCAAGGCACTGGAAGCCATGTGGGTGATCAGACAGAGGAATTTCGCGTGATCTCTCTACCAATTCCCCCTTTCGACACAATGCATTGACGTAGTGGCCGAAACACCTTAGGATACATGTTAGCTAACCTATATATTTAAAAAAATTACATTTAAAGTGCATGCAAACCTATGCATACTTGGAATTCTGTTCATGTTATTAATTTAATTGTATAAATATGCATATGTAGTACACCGGAGTACTTGAAATAAAGCTTTTATCCGTTGAAAAAATCATGAAAAATAAAATTATCCGATAAAACTGAGTCTGAATGCTCTCGAAGCCACCGCTGCTGCTGCGCCTCCAGCAAGGAAGGCTCTTCCTGAAAGATAACACAATTTAATTTTCTGTTTATTTTTTTTTTGCAAATTTCACATTTGTCGTTTGTATTTCATTCATTTGAACAGTAATTTGAAGGATTGCATTATATTAAAATACATAATTTTCCGATTACCTCTATGGTATCTGTCTCGGTAGTATCCATCGTTATTATTGTAATAGCTAAAACGATAAATACATTAGACTGAAATAGATGTACATAATATAAAAACGAGAGTTAATTGCAATAAAGTTAGTTAAACGAGCTAGTTTTTGAAACTCTCCGCACTACTCGCACTCTGTCGCATTCTTTGTCTACGAGAGATTATTACCAATGTGAAAGTAAAATTAGCTTGACTTGTTACATATGTTAATCAATTAATATCGAACAAGACGAAGCAAAGTATGAGAAGAGAAACTCTGCAATTTTAGGGGTGCCAATAATTTGGTCGAAGTGGGGCCAATAATTTGGTGGATCGTAAAAGTTGACCCAAAAATTTGGCTACCAGACAAGCCCCACTTTTAAAGTTGAGTCAATAATTTGGTGGTTGAGCCAATAATTTGGTTAGAAGTGGGGTTATTATTTTAGTCCAAAATTTTAGCCAAACTTTGGCTACAATTTTAGCTAAACTTTAGCCAAACTTTGGCTAAAATTTTAGACCACCAAATTATTGACTCAACTTTAAAAGTGGGGCTTGTCTGGTAGCCAAATTTTAGGCACCCAAAAATGTTCGACCAAATTATTGGCCCCCCTAAAATTGCGGAGAAGATAACGAATAACTTACCCCTGATAATATTGATATTGACCGATCGTGACTGAAGCAATGGAAGCGAGCAACAGGAAAACGTAGAAAATATTCATTCTATCGCTCTTTTGATTCAACTCAAAGCAACTGATAGTGGTATCTATAAAGAATGATTTCAATTTCTCAATTTCTATCTTTATATGTAAGTTTGATGATCATCTTTGCACTTTAATCACCACGTCTCTTAGAACGTTTTGTGCGAAACTCTTGTGATTTTGTGCTCTTTTGTCACATTGAATGAGAGACTGTCTACAAAGGGATACCAACGAACTTGGTGTTCGCTGACTTTGCTCGACACCCGAAAAATGCTCATGTCTAGGTCTATTTCGGCCAGACAGTGGGCAAGTACCGTCCTTGAGTCAATAATGTTTTATTTAGTTTTTTTCTTAAAGGCACACCCCAAGCTAAATTTAACTCGTTGGCAATACTCTCTCGCAGACATAGAAAGCGAGAGAGTGTGGTCAGAGCGGAGAGTTTAAAATTAGCTTGCGGTGTCGCTTTAATGACACACACATTTCTAATTTGAAGCTCTCCGCTCTGGACACACTCTCTCGCTTTCTTTGTCTACGGCAGAGTATCGTCATCTGGAGAGTAAAACTAGCATGGGATGTGCCTTTATTGACCGTATAAAATACACATGTTTATTTGGTACGAGAGTAGCCAGCCACAGCCACAATGTGTTTCATTATGTTTTGAGAGCCCACGTGAGAGAGTGGGCAGATCAGAGAGAGAGCGCGCGATGAAGGAAGGGAGGAAAAGTGGGATTTAGACGTAGCGGCCGAAACACCATGAAGCACATTATTACTTAATAGTTTTATTGTTACAATTATTTTAAATACGTGCATGCATATCACTCCTGTACATTGATTTACTTACTAAATTAATTGATCGATAGTTCTTTCTCTTTTCTGAATTCTAAATCGATCGCTCACATTCGAACATTCCCGTTCTCAAAATCAATGTTCTTTCATTTGCCATTCTTTCAAAAACAGTCTCACAAGTGTTATAATGTACTATAATAATGTTAAAATATTTTATCCACGACACATACGTGAAAAGTAGCACGAGTAAAAATCAGCAATACTGGATAAGAGGTTCCACTTGTCGATTTTTGCATTATATGTAAATAACACATAATAACAATGTGTTTTTTATTCTTTATAAGTTATGAGCACATTTAACAACATGAAAGTTTAGAACTTCTTCTATCCTGTTGACAAACAGGGGTTTCCGCTTTGGATCTTACAAGGAGTCTCTTATGTCTTAAGGTGGCGAAAACTGACGATTTATAGCTTATGTGAAAGGGCTTTCACATAAGCTATAAATCGTCAGTTTTCGCCACCTTAAGACATAAGAGACTCCTTGTTAGAGACCCCAAAAATTATGTCGACGTTTGCGTAAAGATATTCTCTGTGGCGGCGTATGTATGTTCGTCATGCAAATGTAACGATGCATTAAAACTGGTACCCTAAATACTCTACGTTATAAATTACAACACCCCAAGAAATTGCGGTGAACACTATAGCGAACAGTACAGTACAGTGTACCCTTTAAAGGGAGCGTTACCTCACTCAATGGTCTCTTCATTGCGCACACTATTCTCTGTTCTCTAACAACGAGAGAGCATTGAGCGTCGAAGAGACCATTGAGTGAGGTTACGCTCCCTTTCAACTTGTCAAGGAAGATTTGGCGCATTACCAACTTTCATTGTCATCAATACGAACGGACTGTAAGTTTGTCTTCATTTTTCATATGAAATACTATCTGACTGGACCGAGTCACTAGTACATGTATAAATTTGACACAATTAAAAATGTCCCGAAAAATATTGCTTATAAACGACCAAGATACCTCCAAGTGTAATATGTCTTGACAGTTTTACCAATATGAAACAATATCTAATCAAGAGGACGATATCTTTACGCGAAATTCATTTTTACGGTATTAAGTGAGGCAAAAAATAACCTATAACGAAATATACTTGTTTTGGGTTCAATGTCTACAGTTGGATTTGTTTGATTCCTCATACTCTCAAGACGTGATCTCTGCACTCTATCGCATGTGTGCGAACAAGAGAATATGGTTATACCGAGTTAGCACTGAGTATACCGAGCTCCGAACTATGGAGTCGGGTTAGGTTATACCGGAAAATTCTGTGAGACTAATTTACATTGAAGTACGCATGACAATTACAAGCTCTTTTATTTTGTACAAACAGATAAAAATATCCAATCACGGGAGCTTGGTAGTACAAGACAATCGGTAAAAATGATTAGAAAATTCTACTTTCCGATAAAGCTAAGTCTGAATGCTCTGGCAGCAACCGCACCAACTGCCCCACCAGCGAGGGCTGCTCGTCCTGAATAAAAAAATGAATTGTTTAAAATTCAAAATTAGATTATCGACGCTTTTGAAATTATCTGCTCTGCATTGTTAACATGTTCTGTTACTCGGGAGTTTCAGATCAAAATAGTTTAAAAATGAATACATTTTGGCGGAATAAATAAAAAATAAAAATGCATAATGTATCATAATATAATACGTTTACCTCTATAGTATCTGTCTCTGTAGTATCCATCGTTATTATTGTAATACCTAAAATGATGAATATAATATACTGTAACATGTTTAATATATCTCAATAAATCAATATGTAACTGAAATGACAGACAGAGATTTACTTACCCTTGATAATATTGATATTGACCAATTGTCACTGAAGCAATGGAAGCTAGTAACACGAACACGTAGAAAATATTCATTTTGGAGGCTTTTTGGCTCAAAAGACAGAAATGAAGTTCACTAAGCGATGGTCTTTCCTTATTATGATCGAACCTTATATACCTTCGAAGGCCATATTTGCCCTTTGATCTGCTCGTCTCTTAGATCGTTTTGAGCGAAACTATTGTGAACTTTTGTGCGATAGGGACAACAATCGAAATCAACGAAACAATGGCGTTCGCTAAATCTGTTCGATAAACGAAAATGTAGGCAGCCCTGTCATTGAGTCAGTAAAATTTAATTTATATTATTTTTCTAGCGCAGATCTTGAGCTAATTTGAAACTCTCCGCTCTGACAATGTTCTCTCCTGATTCTCTATCTACGAAGGGGTTTTTTTATTACAGTTAAACATGTTTTATCAAGAGGTCAATTGGGAATCTCAAAATTCAAATTCTTTAAGTTTTATTGAAATTTTGTCGAGTTGAAACGATGAATATGATTACCTGAAAAAACTGTAATTACTCTTTGAAAGATGTTTATATTACATTAACTCAGTATCTTCTAGTTTCTCATGTTTATTTGAAATATACATCATTTTAACTGTTTTCTCTTCACACATTTCTCGCGATTTCAGGTCATTTCACCGCCTCCGCCCCACCAAGGAGCCAGAAAGGGGAATTGGTAGTGACTAGATCATGCGGTAAAGTATGTACGTCCGAAGAAGAGATTAGGATCTCCTCACTGAACTGGCTTTGAAATATCGCTGGCATAGCAGTGATAACAAGCAGGATTTCGTGTGCCTTGAATAACAGATTGTACCTTTACCTTTACCTTTTATCTCTTCACACTTAAAGCTAGAACGACCGCTCCAATTCAAACTCTCATTGAACAAATGCTGTCTGGGTTGTCTGGTTTCATCTTACATTTGAATCTGTATGCTATTTCATATAATATCAATGTGCTTATTTCATTCGCTATCAATAATAAGCATACATAACAAAATAAAATATTGTGATCTTCTCATTTCTATCTATACTCCACTGCGCTATAAATTACGGCACGAAAGAAAAACTTTATACACATGTCTAGAGCACCCTAGCAACATTCCAAAGAGGACTTGGCACATTGCCAAATCTCCTTCTCATCCTTACAAAAAAACTACTATTTTCCATCTTTTTCATGATAATAGACTATATGACTAGATCGAGTTACTCGTACATGTGGAAGATTGTACAAGTTTGCCAAAACTAAAAGAAGACATTCCATGAAATTTTTACAGAAACTACGTCGAATATTGGTGAAAAGTGTCTGATCATCTTACCAATCTGAAACGATAGCATACACAGAGGACGACATCTTCCCATGAAAATCTTTTTTGAGAATGATATACTTGTTTTGGATCTACTGTCTGGTTTTATAGTTGGTATGTAAGTGGCTCGTTTCATGCATGCGCACGTTGATAGAAGAGAATATATGCACCTATATCGAGGTTGTACCAAGTATATCGAGTACCGAGTACCTAGATATGGAGATGGTGTTAAGTTATACCGGATAGTTCAATATCATTGGCTTAGTTTATGACAATTACACATATGATAATTACAAGCCATTTTATTTTGTACAAACAAAAAATAATATCCAATCACGGGAGCGGTTTAGAAAAACAATCTATTTTCCGATAAAGCTAAGTCGGAATGCTCTGGCAGCAACCGCACCAGCCGCGCCACCAGCGAGGGCTGCTCGTCCTGAAAGATAAAAACTGAACAATTTATTTTGAAAATTTCAAAATTACGCAATCAATGTTATCTTTAAATTGTCTGCTCTTTGCTTGCTGCACTGTTCTATTACTTCAACAGAGTCAGGACAGAGTTTCAGATCAAAAGTAATTGGAAAATATATATATATTATGGAATAAATAAATACTTAAATATGTAAATTTAAATAAAAATGTAGTTTATCATGCTTACCTCTATAATATCTGTCTCTGTAGAAGTGATCGTTGTTGTTATAGTAATACCTAAAAGATAAATATATCATACTGTAACTTATTAGATACAGTTGATTGCAAAGAGAATATTGTAAATATGTTAACGAAATAATTATGTTACATAAGTGGAAAATAAAAAAAGTTACGTACCCATTATAATATTGATATTGACCGATCGTCACTGAAGCAATGGAAGCGAGCAATAGGAAGACGTAGAAGATATTCATTCTGTCAATCTCTAGGTTCAAAGCTAAGAAACGAAGATCACAAATGAATGATCTTACCGAATCATGATCGAACCTTATATACCTTTTAAGATCGTCTTTGCACTTTGATCTGCTCGTCTCTTAGCTCGTTTTGTGCGAAACTATTGTGAACTTTTGTGCGATAGGGACAACGAACATCAAAAGCAATCAACGAAACACAAGCGTTCGCCAAATCTGCTTTATGCTCGTAAGATTAGCCCGTTTCTCACGTAACATTAGTCGATGGAGAGTCATAATAGAGATTCGCCCAGTTCGGATGTGCCTCACTTCTCTTGTTTTATTTTGTTATAATATTTGTTTTCGAAAGTTAACTATTATGTTTCTCTTCATCGTTAATTTCAAAATCGCCGCACTTTAAATACTCTCTCGCATTCTTAGTCAACGAGAGTGTTGCAAGAGCGGAGAGTAAAATTTGCTTGCGGTGCGCCTTCACAATGTTCTATAGACTGTGAAAGCCAAAACGACCGCTCAACATAGAAACTCTCTCAAATACAATCGTCTTTCGCTCGCTATGGAAACAAAATGGCTTGAACCAGAATACTGTGCCTTTAACACATTTTGTCTTCGCTTTTATAAACTCGAACCAATTGTGGCAATAGCTTTATTTTATCCTTATTAAGCGATAAGTACATTATTAGAGCTTTATATTACAGTTGTACAAATAGTAATGAGTCTATCCGTAATAAACTCCTCCGGGGTAGGCTCCTGGAATTGAGAAGATAATTAAAAATATTATAATTTTGTTTATAGCTAGTAGTATAAGCTCGGATAAAATGATAAATAAAGGACGATTAAAATTAGAAAAAAATAAATGGATCCAGCGAACCTCCATAACCTCCATAAGCGGGATACCCGTACGAGGGGTAGCTGTAGGTGGGATAGCTCTGATACACGGGATATCGATATGCTGGTTGTCCGATGTAGGTGAATGAACGACCACCATTGTAAGGGTTGTAGTAGCTAAATGTTGAAGAAATATGCGAATGCATTGAGCTTTAGATTTTCAGAACTTTAAGGCTCCCCAAACTAATTTTACTCTCTGCTCTAGTCATGTTCTCTCGTTGACGAAGAAAGCGAGAGAGTGCGGCCAGAGTGAAGAGATTCAAATTGCCTTGTGTTTTTACTTTAAGAGCATGGTCGACTTAATACTTAGCACTTAGTGCTTACGACTTACGAGTTAGGCTTAGGTCGCCTTTTCAATGAAGCTATGTACTTTTATTCGTCTACATTTATGTCTACATTATAAAAGCAGAAAGGAATGAGCAAGCGCATTTACAACTATTCCACATTTTGGATGAAAAAGTGGGAACCTCGTTCAACCTTTTTTGGCTATGCGGCGAATATGTAACGGGATTGGCATTTGCATAAAAGATATATAGCAATATTTGAAAACTGATTGTGACTAAGTTGACATGCTGATTATCCATTTCTCTTGATTTTAAAGAACCATTCCCTAGTGAACCATCTAGTAAAATAATAACTTAGTAATCTATTAGCCAGTAGTATACTTACCCGTGCACAAATGCTGCGGTTGCGATGTGAACGAGGGCAACTAGGACGAGTACGATTCTGCCGATCATATCTAATCTGAAATTAACCAAGAATGCACGGGTTATTAATGAATTCATAAAAGGATATCCGCTCTAGCGATGTTCTCTCGCTTTCTTTGTCTATGAAGGAGAGCGGATACTTTTAAAAAAACGTAATAAATTTAAAATTCTCATCCCCTACAGTGTATCACTTTAGTAAGAATAACCAGATTGGAGAGTTATGAAAAATCAACAGAATCATAACGAAAAGTAGAAGAGGTGAGAGAAAACATTTGGAGTTGTGTCCCCAAATGGCCTTTATACCCTTCATTGTGGTCGTTTCGAGCCTGGGACAGAATGGTTTTGCGAGTTCGTGTGATCTTTAACGATGCGTATCCAGCTGATCACAGCGGCTTTGTGACCACACGAAAGTGAGAGGAGTTAAAGACACAACCCGAGCTTATTCTAGTCTCTGCTCTGTCAATGCTCTCGTAGAATAAGAGAGTGAGAGAGTCCGATCAGAGCGGAGAGTTTAAATGAGCTTGGGGAATCACTTTAATGGTGATATACCGTGTGCTCTCCTCGCTTCACGCATTATTTCTATGTTCTCTGTCAGCGAGAGAGTGTAGGGGAGATATCATTCATAGATTACGCCCTATATCGCTGTGGGATACCCATTAAAATCACAATAAGTTAGACCACCACATGAGTCAGACTACAAACTGCAATATTCATCCAAGTGCATCGGCCACGATGACTCAGATAGCTTTATAGATACCCCTCGAACCTCTAGAGAGTTAATATATTTAAATCATGTTCGTTCCTCATAAATTAAAGGGTGCGTAAAATGGTCTCGTCGTCTCGCAATGCTATCTCGTTGTGAGAGAACAGAGAACTAGTATGCACAATGTAGAGACCAGTGAGAGAGGTTACGCTCACTTTAACACATTTATCCTTGCGCCCCGGGTGTGGTGAAATTAAATTAAATTAGTTCTCGGTGAAGTTCATATTCCTTTTTTGCTCATGGCTTCGGATGATTTCTTCTTCACATTTCATTTCACTTTGTCACACGCTTGTGTTTCTTGTAAATTAGAATCGTTTTTATTCGATAATTTATATGCGTAAGAAGTGAGTGTGATGCTAATCAATGACGAAAAACTAATGTGCAATATATTTATTCGTTCAAAACTGAAAAAAATGTTCAATGTCATCATCCACGAATTGCCATTCCAGTCAGAACGCCGGCGAGATATCCATTTCCTGAATCAGGCAAATCAATTGATCTTTTTAATGACATTTTATTGAATTTTTTTTCATGAAAGAAACGTGCCTAACGTTTCGATCTTGCATCATAGATGCTAACCATTTTCCATTTTTCGGCACGAATTCAAGGCCAGTCAAAAACTCAGTCGAAATGAACAGACTCTGATATAAAAAACAGTTCCATAGTGTAATCATTATTTTTCTAACCTCTTGGGTAGTAACCGTATCCTCTGGGATGATATCCATGTCTACCACGATGCCCGATGCTATGATGTCCATTGCCGTAATGGGGACCGTAAGGGTACCTAAAGAGCAAACCGGGGAATTGGCCATGATTTTACATATTTGGTTCTACCCAATATAATTCACGCTATTTATTTATCTATTGCTGTCACATTTATTTAATGTAAGATAAATTCAATTTAAATTAAATTAAATATTTTTACAATATTACCTTTGCACAGCAGCCACCGATGCGATAGTAATGAGTAGAACGAAAAGAAGAAGTTTCGACGCCATAGCTGAAAATCACTTTAGTAATACTCTCTCGTAGACAGGGAAAGCGAGAGAGTATCGCCAGAGCGGATAATTTCAAATCAACACAGAGCTTGTCTCTAAAAGTAAACCCATAGCGAATTTGTAACTCTTCGCTCTGGCAGTGCTCTCTCGCTTTCGTTGTCTACGAGAGAGTATCACCAGAGAGTAGAGCAAAACATCACAGAAATATGTGCGAGGCAAGAGAGATCGAACGATATCTCTAAAGATAATGAAGTGAGTAAAATTAGCTCGGGGTGTGCCTCCAACCAAAGCTCTTTATAGCTCATAACAGTTGACAAACCGGTCACTATGGTGCTGTGAGATGTGCTGCTAAAGATCACTCTCAAAACGCAAGACATAACACAGATCTCCTGAAATAATGCATGAAAATGAGACCCTTTTGAGACCGTTTTAGTTTTTTTTCTCCGATTTGGATGATACTTGTTTCATTAATCATAATGCGTGAAAGGAAAACCACTTGTTTTCGCCAAATTTGAATTTTTATTATTTTTTGATTTACCACTTTAGGGAGCCATATCTCACTCAAATTTTGACTAACATCGAGAGATTTTTTTAATCGACTCAAAATGAACTAATCTTGAAGCTACTCTACTAAATGTATGAGCGAAAATCTTCTGCCTCTATTCTCTCGTAAACTAAGACAGCGAGAGAGTTCAACCAGAGCGGAGAGTTTCAAATTTGTTGTGTGTGTGATTTTTGCCTTGTGATCTCCACATTTAACGCACTATTTCTATATTCTCTGTCAGCGAGAGAGTGTAGGGGAGATATCGTTAGATTACGCCCTATACCCCTATATCGCCGTGGGATGTCCATAAAAGTCACAATAGAAAGTTCAATAGACCACAAGAACGGTGAGATGAGTCGGACTACAAACGTTCATCTTGTAAGAGCGATGACTCAGATAGCTAAGTAGATAGTAGAGGCTCACTCTCTAGAACCAATGGCAGAACAGTGATCCTTGAATTAAGGAAAACTACAAACTTTATTAACAAACTAATGTACATTTGTATTAGGTTGAGTCATAAGTCTTGTCGCATTTTTGGCACTTTAAACAAGTTTAAATAACTTTATCTCGACAAAAGCAAATCAATCAAAGTAAGCGCCGTCTGCGTCGACACACTTCCTCCAAAGTTCGGGTAGCTTGTGGATACTGTGCTCCCAGAAGGACGGCTGCTTTTAGGCAAAGTAGTTGGTCAGCCAGATTTCGACATCCCGCTGATTATTGAAGTGTACTCCCCCGAGAGTGCACTGCATATCGAAAAACAAGCGGTAATCGCTAGGAGCCAAGTCGGGCGAATAGGACGGCTGGGGGACGACGTGCCAGCCAAGGTCCAACATGGCCTTTTTGATCGTCCTTGCCAAATGGGGTCGGGCGTTGTCGGACTTGAAGTGAATCCGGTCGCGCAGCCAGGGAACGGATGGGACCTTTGACCTCAGGGTCTATAGTTGGCGAGAGTATACCGCGACCATAATAGCCGACCCCTGAGGGAGCCACTCCCCATGCAGCAAACCGCCTCTGCCCCACCATTCAGACAGCATGATCTTTTTCAGGTGAAGTTCGGATTTTGCGATGAAATTGGGCTACTCAGCTCGATCGACCCACTTAGCCCGGAGGACTACGTTGTCGTAAGGGATCCACTTTTCATCTCCAGTCATGATCCCGTCGATCCAAGCCGTTGTGCGAGCGTACGAAATTAGATTCAGGCACGGGTCCGCACGGTTTCACTTCTGCTTGTCCGACATTCGGAGGGGTAACCATCGACCCAAATTCTGTACCTTGCCAAGATCCTGTAGGCAACCAACGATGGTGGGTTGGCTCACCCTGAGACTCTTTGCCATATCACGGGTGGTAGCATAGGGGTCCGCTTGGACGCGATGCTCCAGCACGTCCAAGTCCAGCTCGAGGGCCGTCCGGACCTTTGACGTCGTACTCCCTTCTTCGAAGCGTTTGAACCAATGTTGCACAGTGCGCGTACTAGGGGCCTTAGTGTTGCATGCTACCGCCATACGGATGTGGACATCGGGACGTTAGAGCTAGAATAGGAAGAAAACAACATGACGTGTCACATGTGCACAAAACTGGGAACGAATTGAAGAGGCGTTTCAGCTACAAGACTCGACGTAGGCACAATTCACTAGTACACTCAAAGAGTAGTAGTAGTGACTTATTTAGTGCCAGAACGGACGGGGTAATTGATAACGTACGACTGAGCAGTGATGGCACAAACATACCCCTCCAAAATGCGACAAGACTTATGACTCAACCTAATATTAACTGTAAGACTCTATAAATTTGCTTTAAGTTCAGGCTTCTTTCATGCACCTAACCTTGGACAATATTTTCTTCGAAATTAATTTCATTTTTCCACATTCTGGTGTTCCGTTTAAATCTGAATCAGTTTTACTCGACATGTAATATGCGCAAGAATTGTGCTTGATGAGGACTCATTTCGAAAAATTAATTTACAATATATTTATACTTTCAAAACGGAAAGTGTTCAATGTCATCATCCTCGAATCGTCATTCCAGTCAGAACGCCGGCGAGATATGCAGATCCTGAATCAGGCAAATATTTTGATATTACTGTGAAACTCTCCGCTCTAGTTATGCACTCTCGCTTTCTTTCACTACGAGAGAGCAAAGCGGTGAATAAAATTAGCTCAGGGTGTAATACTGCATGGCTAAACATAGTTCATCTACTGTATTCCTAGAAATTCACACTAAACTACACAATAAACTACGTGTGCGAATATCAGAGTAATTTTATAAAAAGTCGACGGACATGAGTTTTAGATATCCCGGTATTTTTGTGAGTATCATAAAGGCTCTTATGCGAACAATTATTCGACGCGAGTTCGATTCCAGTCGAAAACTTTTCTTTTCCCATATGTAAAATCATGTCCGTAAATACTCTGATATAAATAAGCTTCATAGTGAGTGCGTTAAATATTTTTGTAAGTTTTTACCTCTTGGGTAGTAAACATATCCTATGGGATAATATCCATATCTGACGAAAGGATAGCTAAAAGATAAACCGGGGGAATTAGCCATATTTCAGAGTGCAATACCTTTGCGCTAAAACGATCGCTAGGATGAGAAGAATGAAAAGAAGAAGTTTCGACGCCATGGCTGAAAACGATTACTCCGGTATTTTTGTCCGTGGGGTGCGCCGCAGTCCCCCACCATGGTGCAGCCCGCGGCGCACCCCACGGTGTGGGAGATAGGGTGTGCGCCACGGGAATTGACCTCTATACGGCGCACCCCACGGACAAAAATACCGGAGTACTCGGTAACGATAATTTTATGTGCTTGAAGGCACAGTCCGAGCTAATTTGAAACTCTCCTCTCTGGCCACAATCTCTTGCAGACAGCGAAAGCAAGATACCATTGTTAGAGCGGAGGGTTTCAAATTAGCTCGGGAAGTAGCTTTAAAGGACTTAATCAAAGCTACATCCCGAGTTTGTTGGATGAGAAAAAAGTGAAATACATGTCGATTCTACTGCTTCTTTTAAAGGTCTAAAGTGCAATGATGTACGAACTCTAGAGTGCGTATTATGACTTACTTCCGCTTTGTTTTGACAATACAGTGTGATGTAAACATGCAGATTATCGTTTATGGTCGTGCCAATTGGCAAAATGTACAATAGGTAAAAAAAGGTAAAGGTAAAAACCCGTTATTCAAGGCACACGAAGTCCTGCGGGTGATCGCTGCTAGGCCAGTGATCTCTCAAGGCCAATTCAGACCGGAGGGCCTAATCTCTTCTTCGGACCTTCTTTACCGCGCGATCGCGTGAAATGTGCAATAGTTGTGATAATATTGCGAGCCAAGAATCAATTGTATCTTAATCGGAAGAGGAAGAAAACCAGTTCGGCTTTTCTAGAACTATTTTCCTTTTGCACGCAAGCTTACAAACGGATATGTTTCTTTGATATAATATTTGTAGAAACTGTTAGCGGATTAATCATAGGTGTAGTAGATATAAGATGGCAACATTCTTGAATGGAAAAGAATTATCTCATTGTCAAAGACTGATGGATAATGCATGTGAATACGAAGATTCCCCCTGTTGAGGCCACCTCCACATATGATATGCTGACAGGATAAAGTATTGTTTTGTATTAATAATAGGTAAGAGTGGAACCCGTTTATCATTTATATTACAAACAATGGTCTGTGATGATTTTATCCAATGACCATTCCCGTTAGCACTCCGGCCAAGTATCCATTGCCTGAAATGATTTTATAAATAAACAATATACATTTATCGGTTGATACAGTCTACTAGAAATTTTAAAGGGTCTGACACCTTTGTCAACGGTCTCTTCAACGCTTTACGCTCTCTCGTTGTTAGAAAACAGAAAAATAGTGTGCACAATGAAGAGGTCATTGAAAGAGGTTTCAGATTTCATATTTTTGTTTAAAAAATAGCAAAAAACATTAAATGTAATGCACATTTATATGATCCAAATATAAAATAATGATTTAATTACCTCCTGTATAATAGCCATAACCGCGTCTGGGCATCGGTCTGTATCCTCCGCGGGGAGCGTACCCACGACCGTAATGAGGACCGTACCGATAATATCTGAAATAAATTTCCTTTAAAATAAATTTCGCAGTCATAAGATCATGTTTTTTCTTCGTTCAAATTGCACACGTAACCTCAAAAACAAAGAAAGATAATTTGGCTTATAATTTTGGTACAGGCTGGTTTTGAAATAGAATTAGGGTAGAATTTTGTCTAACGAAATTCGGAAGCTAAACTCACTGAGCTTCAGCAACAGAAAGCATGCAGAAAGCGAGAGCGATGAGGACGAGAATAGTCTTCGTGTTCATTTTTAGACAGATAGAAACTGTTTACCAGGGAACCAAGCTGCTCTTTTATAGTCACAGAGTATTCGGTGAAAAGATCGGCTGAAAAGATGTAAGACAATGAGTAGAGTTTGTTGAACATGATGGCGATGTGTGAACCATGATCTTTATAGGACGATCAAAGTCAGTGAAAGTCAGTGAGTAAGCGCAATTTAGGGGATACCCAGAGCTGATTTGCAACTGTCCGCTCTGGCCACACTCTCTCGCATTCTTCATTTGCGAGAGAGTGTTCCTAGAGCGGAGAGTAAAATCGGTGCGCCTGTAGCGTGTCGTATGGAATATTGAAATTCAAAATCTTTTTTTAGAGTCCATGCAAAACCAATAACGAACTTCTGATCGACGGTCAATGTTATTTTGTTCATTAGTTTTCTTTATCAGTTGATCTCAACTTACAGCTTGTTAGTTATAACATTTTATTTCATTTCTTGAGTTCTTAATTCATCCTTACGTTACCTCGCAAACCTTGTACATCAGGATTTTTTAAATATCTACATGTAAAGTGCATGCATACTTATTCTTGTGCATATATTCATATTATTAATTTAATTACAGATATAATGACATAGAGTTATCGCATTTCACCGTTTATCATTCCATATTCCTTTCAAGATCATGAACGAGTATCCCAAGCAAGATTTCCCTTTGTGATCTGTGAGTTGAACATTAAAATGTCTATTGTAAAAAAAGATTTTTCTTGTTAGTATTTCGGTTTCTTGTTATTATTTCGATTTTTTTTATTTATTTTAAGTCATTGTACGTCGTACCGATACGACTATCTATCGATGAGCTATTTGGAAGATGGAGATGATGAACAACTTTTTTAAAGCTAACAAAAATTCTGTCATCCATTTTTAGATATCTTGTTGCCAATGAAAATCGATGGAGTTTATGTCCGAGCAATCAAGAGATCAACAAAAATGAATCGAGTAAGAGTTTTGTTTGTTCGTTCGAGATCGCACGTGAACCCCACTGAACTCTAGCCTTGTGACGTCACAAACTAAATTGAGATAAGGTGATATAGCAGATAGGAAAGATCGGGAAATGACCCGAACGAGAAAGTGTCAATGAAATTCACTCATGCGAAGTGCTATGACGGAATTCAGTAGAGAATATTATTTTCATCTGTGCAATCAATATGTAATATTGTGCAGTTTGCCCTACGCAATTGTACTTGTTATGTAAAGTTTTGTATAATGCGCATCGAAGCTTCATAAAAATTAATTTTCCCATTATACAAAACATACCAAATATACGTACGGTTATAGATTATGTTTTTTTCCTATCATGAATAATCCTTCAAAATATCAAAATGGGATAAAAGGCAACGGAGAATCCGACGAGTTTAGCAGATTCTCTTATAAGTTCATGCAAAATAACTTCAGCTGTCATGCAGTAATATTATATACTCCTTTCCCGTAATTTCTATGGATTCCAATTGTAATTATAAGAGGGAATGTCAATGACGAAACAATTGCAGCAGTTTCACACTTTGAAGACACCGGCAACTGTGTCGAATTTACCATAATGCGAAATCAAAGAGACATATAAAATTAATATTTTATACATAATTAGAATAATAATAATAATAATAATTAACGTCCTCCGAGCAGAAGACCGGTGAGGAGACCGCCGCCGAATCCTAAAGAAACGAACATTAATGAAAATGGTCAGGCCCATTGAGGGGAGGTTCACTGTCTTGAACCTAATCGCCTTGCTGATTATTACATTTGGTTTAATATGTAGCAGCGAATTATATCAGTACTTTTACTTGTTTATTGTGATCAATTTCTATTTAATTAATGTCGCACAAAATGCGACCTGACGTCATCCATTACCATCTAACATTAAAATATGTCATCATCCCGCTGATCTTTATAATATGAGTAAATATTGTTATTTTTCCTCATATCACTCACCACTTCCACCGTAGGGATATCCTCCGTATCCACCGTAACCGTAGGGTCTGTGTCCGTAACCGTATCCGCCATGGTAGCGTCGTCCTGTAAGGTTATTGTCTTTACAATGAGAGAGTGCATTTTAAGAATGAAACTAAATTTTTAAACGCCTATAGGAACAGCGGAGGCCCGTAGGCAATCATAACACCGCTCCACCGTACCAGTATTTCAGTTCTACCGTACGAAACGGATCGTACCATATCCTCCGTATCCGTAGCGACCGTACTGCGCCAGTGATAGCGAAACAAGAAGGAGAAGGAGCACTAACGAATACTTCAGCATTGCTATAAATCTTTGTTTTATCCACATACACGCATGAACATAATGGAATATTTGGATATTGAAACAACTCCGAGTTAGAACAGTTAAAGGGAGCGTAACCTCACTCAATGGTCTCTTCGACGCGCAATGCTCTCTCGTTGTTAGAGAACAGAGAAATAGTGTGCGCAATGAAGAGACCATTGAGTGAGGTAACGCTCCCTTTAAAGACACACCCGAGCTAATCTCCGTTCTGGCAATGCTCTCTCATAAGCAACGACAGCGAGAAATCACTGCCAGAGCGTAAATTTAGCTCGGGTGTGCCTCAAAATGACAAGTAAAGATGAACATAACGGAAATTTTCACATAAGAGTGTCTAAATATCAATGCAAAATGACGATAGATCCTGCCACAGTGCCTATAAGAGCACCTGGGCAGGTGGAAGTTGGCCGAACACGATCAACGCCGGAGGGTATCTTTGAAAGGGAACGCTGAGCGTTGGAGAGATTAGGACGAGTGGAATGAAAGGGGTGTGCAGTTTAGCCAATAGTCTAAGAGTTGATAAAGTTGATAATGAAAGATCTTGTGATAGATAAGTAGAATTAGGACGAGCGAAAGATCATTTCGATTTATCAAGAAGCAACGTTCGAGAATTTGAACAAATGAAATCGGCGAATTGCTGAAAAATACAGAGCGATTCTTTGTGGGTGTGTAATGGGTTTGTTCTTGGTGTAGTCTCTTTTTGGTCTATCCGAATCGACCGAGAACCATGCCGGTGACAACGCCAGTGTTGAATGCTATAATCAACATAAGTTAACTTGCATTAACGGACAATATCGAAGTCATAGCCTTCTACAACTTTTCAACAAATAAAAACTTACAAGCGCGCGCCAGTGGCAATCCGAGTGGTCGATATCCTATAAAATCGACATTATCCGTCGGTTTATTTGTAATAATTCTTCCAAAAAACTAACCACCAAAGGGATAATAGTTGTAGGGTCGGTAAGGATAGGGGTTATAGGGATAGGGGTTGTAGGGGTAGGCCGGGTAGGCCGGATACGACGGATATGTGTAAACCGGTGCGGAGTAAGTGTAGGGTTGTGGATAGTACACCCACTGCGATAGAGTGGATGACAGCAGAACGAAGATCCAGATCAGACAGCGAAGAACCATTGTGAAGGACGAAGTATGATTGAGGGGGGCTGAGAACTGAGGGTCAGAACCGAGTCGACCCAGGGTACTTTAATGGACCCGAACGGAGCTTTTGATAAGAATTAATGACACGTGAACGCATGTAAGTAAACAAAGCGCTTTTCTAGAATATTGGCATTGTTATGTGAGGGATCTAGAAACAAACACATGCTGCGCCACTAGGATTTTAAACTACTGATCTTCAGTTTCACAGATTATTCGAATCGTCTCATTGTCAGTATGGTAAAAATATTTTTAAAATTGAATTTATCAGCTTGATATTGATATTTCACATGAACTCATCTCATCCTCAGATCATTCTCTAGTCATCCATTCATGTTTTATCATAGAATCAGGGAGTAGTGGCATCAAGAGTTATCTCACAAGACTATCAGTCCTTTAGCTTCTTACTAAACTTTAGGTTGACATTAATCTGATATTAATCTCGATTACATAATCCTCCATGAATCTGTCAACAAGTATATGCGCCTCCTTTCCACCACGACGACTAGATAAACAACGGAGAGAGAGTGTGGGTCAAAGGATGAGTGCGATTAGGCAGTCAAGGAGAGTGTACTAGAAAGTGAGAAAGTACAGACAGACAGACGAGTGATAGAGAATAGGAATGTGAGAGAGCACAGAGAAAGCAAGATAGTACTGGAATGTGAGAGAGCAGGTGAGAAACAGACTATAGAGCACATCGAAATGATAGAGACTCGACGAGGGAGCAGACGAAGTAGAGAGTGCGCTGAAACGGAGTGATAGATGTTTGGGAGAAACTAGAGACAACACAAGGAGGAGGAATGCCTCGCACGTGTTTCTTTCTTGCTTTTTTGATGTTCTTGTTGAGTCCAACGGCGGATTCGTACAAGTTCCTGGCGTATTCGCCGCAGTTCGCCCACAGTCATGTCAACTTCATCGCCAAAGTCGCCGATGCGCTGATCGATGCGGGACACGACGTGGTGTGTTCAGTTATTGCCCGTATAAAATGTACTTGCAAGAGAAAATGACAAATCTAGGCAAATCCCGAATCAAAGGGAACCCAATATTTCCCCTGCACTCTATCTCCTAACTCTCGGCTACCTCTCCACTTCCTCACACCTATCCCGTCTGACCTTCGCCGCACTGATTTAATATTTGCAAAAGATCGATCATAGTTTCTGTACTATGCAAATGAGAAATAGTCATTCCGGGCGCTCTCGTACGAAGAAAACAAGAGATTTTGATACACTCAATACCGCTTTTTGGCAATTTAATTGTTCATTTCAAGAACAAATCTAGGTGATCGTTTCGGCCAAGATCGATTCCGAGATAACGTCAGCTGGCACGAAGAAGGCGAGGGTGATTGAGGTATGCTGAATATCTATCGCAGAATCAATATCTTTGCCCATTCCGATCTACATAGGGCTCTCGGCAAAATAGTAAATATATCGTACATGAAAAATAGTTGTATCATGAACGGTGTGAATGGATCTGAACGGATCAGGCCGATCAAACATTATTGTGAGCGAGAAGGCCATATTCGTTATTTTTCTTTCTTTTCATTGTTTTTCTTTCCTTCTAATCTACTGTATTGAAAGGAATCACGCCAAAATATTGCCATTTAGCAAAAATCATTGCTTTACAAATGAATAAATTGTTCCGATTATACGCTGAATAAATGGGTCAATTTTGGTTTTTGTTAAATGGCAATATTTTGGCCTAATGTATTTCAATGTAGTAGATTCGATGAAAAGAAAAACAATGAAAGAAAGAAAAATAACGAAAATTGCCGGCTTGCTCACAATCCCGTTTGATCGGCCTGATCCGTTCAGATCCATTCACACCGTTCACGATACAACTATTTTTACATGTACGATACTCATTGAACCTTGTAGATTCCCCAATCTGCCACAGCTAAAGTGCTATCTGAAGCCAATGATCGCGTGATCAAGAATGTGTGGAACTCGCCCAGTGCGTTCACACTCCTTTTCGTAAGTCCAATTGCTTTGACATCACTTCATATCTTATCTCATATCTCCCGGAATAGACTTGGAGAAAGATTTATTCTTCAAAAATACTCATCTAACAGATATATCCTATCCCAGATGCATTCAGTTGAATGAAATTATTGTTACTATTATTCTTTATCACTTTGATACATATAGATTTTTCAGGAAATTAGCAAACTTGTCGGGGCTTACACTACTGTATGCAATGGTAAATATTCCTTTTATTTAAAATTTAAAAAAAATATATGTATTTATTTTCAAGAAACACTCACACATCCTGGATTGGTTGAACAGTTACGGGCGGAGAAGTTCGATGTGGCCTTCTCGGAGTCTATCGATTTCTTCCCATTCGGTAAGAATGATAAATAATATTTGCAAGTTGACGCGTGATTTGCGAATTGATCAAACCCAACTCAATGCATATTTTATATTTTTGATTCTCGATTATCATTTTTATGAAAGAACAGATATGTTGGTTGTATTCAATATCTCGTTATCAGACAACCAGGAAAGAGATTACCGGTCATCCACAGCCCAGCTAACTTGAAGCTCTCCATTCTGACAATGCTCTCTCGCATTCTTTGCCTACGAGAGAGCATTGCCAGCGCGGAGAGTTTCAAATTAGATAGAGGAGTCCCTCTAAGAAATCCTTACTTCTGCACGTTTATAGGTCTGTTCCATCTCGTTGGCATCAAGAAGGTGGCCGTTACTCAGTCGTTCGCAATGATCGATGGTCGGTATAAGCTGACACAAACACCATCAAATCCAGCGTACGTACCTGGTGAGATTTGTTTATATAAACACGACATTTCATACTATATACCCATTCTGGCAATTCAAATTGTACATAATTGTGATGCATAACCTGAGAATTTTTCAATCAATATTTAATCCAAAATATGAGGTCATCAGTAAATGTGCAATAACACAATAATTACATCAGGGCTGGGATTTCCGTTTTTCCGATTTTCCGTTTTTTCCGATTTTCCGACCTTTTTCGGAAAATTTTGATTTTCCGATTTTCCGAAATATTTTCGGAAAATTCGGAAAATTTCTAGTGACTGAAAGACTTTGAATAAAATGTTGTTCTCATGAAAATATACATTAAAAACAACAAAAAAACTTGAACTAAATACTTTTCGCTACGATTTTGTGTATGTATGCTGACCAAACTATACTGTAGTCGAAATTACCATCAATCCAGATAGGTGGTAGCTCTTCCTCAGCTAGATTCACAATCCTTGGCCTTATAGTTTGACGAAATCAGCTGTGTTTTCTCAACTATTCGCTCTCGCCCTCCTCCTAAGTGTCATTGCTCTTCTCATGTACATGTGTAGTTAGAGAATGTTCAGTTCCGCTAACTATAAGAACATTCCAATCAATCGTCCACTTCCTTTGACAAGATCTGCCTTAGAATTCGAGAGGACTCGCAGTAGCAGACTGTTATGTACCGTTAACAGTGATAATCTAACATTCGGTACCGCATCAGGTGATATTATGGAATCGCTAAGAACGTTACTCTCTCCTAAATCCCATTCTACTACTAGCTCGGTCAACAAGCGTGCGCGTACTCTTGATGATGACGAACAAGAAGATGGCCTCTCACTCTCCGATATCTGCCAACTCATCGTCAAGATGCAAACCGATCTGCGTCGCGAACGACTAAGAAATGATCGATTGGAAAAGACAGTAGAAGATCTTCAAGGTGTTGTCAATACACTCAAGGTGAACAGCTCTGTTTCAACACCACCCGATACTGTTATGGTTGAACCAAATACTGAGTCTGACAATTCTGCCACCCCATCCAATCATAATCATACAGTTGATACAAATCATGATAATGAAGATAAGAAAGATCTAGAACGTTCTCTCGTTATTGCTCGCCTCCCTGTCAGCACCTCAAATGATCCATATGATGCAACTTTCGATGATTTCAATTCTGTCGTTCGTATAAGTAGTATTCTCGGCTGTACATTCATTCCTATATCTGTCTATAGAATGCCCATAGGATCTGATGACTCCTCCTTCCCTCGCTTGACCAAAGTAGTATGCCCCACTCGTAAGCATCAACAACTTATGCTAAAGTTTGCCCATCGTATCCGCCATGACCCCCATTTCGGTGATATCTACATACGCCCCTCATTTGCAAATCCAGCTGATCGAAAGCCCACTCCTCCCATTCCTCGTCCCTCTACCAATCGTAATAGACATGACTCCACCCACTCTAGACATTCTACGCATAGCAAGACCCCTATTCGTCGTTCCCATAATAATGCCCCTCCACATCCTCGTATTCAACCTAACTCTTATCATTCGTTGCGCCCTCTATCTCATCCCAATTATCCCCACCCTCCATTCCAACCATATCCATATCCTACTCCATTCATGAATCATTTCAATCATTACGGTGCCCCTCCTAATCTCGGTATACCATTTTCATCTAATATGTCAAACTGGTAAATAGTCACCGGTCCCAACGAACATGCAGATCATATATTCTTAAAGGGTTCTCTTCAAATTGCCGCTCGGTTAAAAACAAATTGCCTTACCTTTCTCAACTCCTAACTAAAAACTATTCGATAATTTGTCTATATGAATCCTGGCTAAGTCCTAATTTTCCAAACTCATTACTGCTAAATGGCCATGATCATAATTATAATGCATTTCGTAGAGATCGAAACCAAAATGGCGGTGGGGTTATCATTTTAGTCCATTCCACCATCAATGTTATACAAGTATCTGATCAATCTATCAAAGGAAGCCATGAGCTCCTAGCACTAGACTTAGACATAAACGGCGACTTCATTAGAACTATCTGTGTTTACCGTAATCCTAAGGCTAATACAACACAGACTGAATACCTTATAAAGTCAATAACTGATCTTTCATCCTGCCCTCAGCCTTCCATCCTTACTGGTGATTTCAATTTTCCTGATATCGATTGGTCCATCCACCCACAACACCAAAACTGTACCCCGTCCTCCCGCTTATTCATTGATTTCTGTATCTCTACAAATATGGCCCAGCTAGTGAAAGAACCGACTCACAAGCTTGGAAACACTCTCGATCTTTTACTATGCAATCATCCAAAATTGATCGATCGCACAGAGGTTGGTCCACCTTTCTGCACATCTGACCACTACTCATTAGAATTCTCTCTCTCTATTAACCACGCATCACCCTCCTATATCATCAAAAGAAACTATAAAGCTGCAGATTACGACCTTATCAATATGCAGCTAGCAAACAAGCATATTTTGCTTATGACTAGCATATGACTGGACAAGCATATTTTCCACTACTAAATCAACTGAAAAAATGTATGATATATTTATCAGAACCATAATAAAATCAATAGACACGCACGTCCCATGGTGTAGAGTAAACGTAAACCATGGGAAGCTGCCACCTCATATGGAGCGCCTATTGAACAAGCGCTTTATAGCATGGCAAAGATCAATTAGTCAACCTTCCACTGAAAGTAGACATACTTTTGAGAATCTAAATAAGAAATTCCGAAAGGAGCTTATTCGTCATCACAAGATCATAGAAAAAAGAATTATTGATAGTGAGGATAATAATAAGTTCTTTACTTATATGAAACGTTGTACAAGTAATCAAAAAGGTATTGACGGCCTTAAGGATGCAAATGGAACTTCCGTCCTAAACGACACTGAAAAAGCAAATCTACTTTCTAAAACTTTTGTCGGTGTCTTTACTACTGACAACGGTATCACTCCAACTCCTACCCCTCTTTCGCACACTGGAAATTTTGAGGAACCTATCTTCCTAAGACATGAAATCTGTGAATTCATAAATAAATGGAAAAAGTCCTCCTGTAAAACACCAGAAAATATTGACTTATATTTTATCAAACAAATATCAATCCCCATTTCCGAACCTTTAGAGATAATCTTTAGAACATCTTTCGAAACAGGCATCATTCCCTCTCAGTGGAGGCACTCAATTGTTACACCTGTCAAGAAATCCCCTCCTTTCTCAGACCCATTAAATTATAGACCAATTTCTATCACTTCATTCTTCTGTAGAGTCTTTGAACGCATTTTAAGCAAGTCCATAATTGCTCATTGCGAATCATTAGAAATCTTCCCCGACGAACAGTATGGTTTTAGAAAACATAGATCCCGTGAACTCCAGATGCTTGAGGTCCTTGAACACTGGTCTGCTTCACTTAGTAACGGTCAGCCTGTTGATGTAATCTATTTTGACTTTGCAAAGGCCTTTGATAGAGTATCACATCCTAAACTCTTAGCCAAACTCAATACAATAGGCTTATCTCATAAAACTACAAACTGGATTACTAGCTACCTTTCTCAAAGAACTTTTCAAGTTAGAGTAAATAATAAACTATCAGAGTCCTACTCCGTATCCAGTGGAGTTCCTCAAGGCTCTGTGCTTGGACCCTTACTTTTCCTTATTTTTACATCCGAATTACCTTCGTTAGTCCAAAAAGATGGAGTACTAGCTCGTCTATATGCAGACGACATAAAGATATATAAATCATTCGGTAGTAATGAAACGCCCCAACCGCTTCAAGCGGCCGTGGACACTATCGTCCAGTGGTCTGCTGATTGGCAATTACCCCTTGCTTCACATAAATGTAATTCACTGCATCTAGGTAGGGCTAATCCTAAAAGGATTTATACTATAAATAATGTAAATCTAGATCAAAAAGATGCCGTCAAAGACCTTGGCTTCATTATTCAAAGAGGCCTAACATTTTCAGAACATTGTAGATCAATTTCGAACAAAGCAAAGTCGGCTTGTCATATAATTATGCGAGCTCTTCGGACTAATAACCCTAAAATTCTCCTTAAAGCATATTCAATCTACATCAGGCCCATTCTAGAAAGCGCATCTACGGTGTTCAATCCTTATCAGAAAAAAGATATTAAAGTCCTTGAACAGGTACAGAATTACTTCACAAGAAGGCTGTTCGCACGTTGTTTCAAATCAACGTGGGACAATATGCCGCGGGCAAATGTTCGCAACGAAAAACTCGATCTAGAAACCCTCGAACACCGTAGATCCATCATAGACATTAGAACTTCTATTAAACTACTTAGAGGCAAATTTAGGATTTCAAATAAGAAAAATCACTATTTCAAAACATATATCACAAGAAATGGGTTGAATTTCTCCAATTCAGGGTCCCGTTTCCAATACAGGCACAATAACTTCTTTTTGCGAGCGGCCCGTTTGCTTACAAAACCCGAAAATAGAATCTCCTTTGATGTTGGAGACTGATCTGCATGTCCTGTTGTCGCCTATTCATACAGATTCTCTTCCCTCCCCCCAATTCTATCGTCCCTTAGGAACACTGATATCTCCTTCTAGGCTCAATCCATATGCATTATTTCATTCCATTCCTTATTTTCTTCATTTGTTTATTTATTTGTTTCACATCATTTGTTCGCTAAATGTGAATAAATATATATATATATTCTTTCCCTCAATCTCTCTCGACCATTTAAATATTGAGTTGCTCATTCCTAAAATTAACACCTGCGAAAATTCAATAATTCGCCAACGCTGCTGCTATATTGGCAACAAGTTAATTTTGTGTTTCAAAATAAACTTGTGGTCAATATCCCCTAGTGTATTTGCAGAACAATAACAACATTTTAAAAATTTTCCAAAAATTTTCCGAATTTTCCGAATTTTCCGAAAATATTTTCGGAAATTTCCGATTTTCCGATTTTCCGAAAATATTTTTTCCGAACAGCCCTGAATTACATATTTTTCGTAGTAATGAGAATAATTACATTTTTCATAGTAATTTTCATAGTAATTGTAACTATCATCTTTACTACCTTAGTCGTGGCATCGTATTTATGCGAACTCCACTTCATATCATGGTATATCAACTATTAAAAAAAATTATTGAATTTTAAAATGTTTTTTAGCCACCCTGTCGGGCTACGGAGAGAAGATGACCTTCTTCGAGAGAGTTATGAACTTTGTCGGATTCGCAGCCATGGCAAACTTTGGAGACACGCAGATTCCGACCTTCCAACGAATGTTCGAGGCCTATCAACCCGGATTCCCGCTGATTACGGTAGGGTTACGGTAGAATTACTGTAATGTTCGCTGAAACAACTTAACACTTTTGTATTAGAACCTAGCGTGTTTATCAATTTGGTTGATATACGCATGCTCTCTTATTATCTGCCGAAACAGCAAGAAGGGCTGGCACATTATTGTGCGTATAAAATGTACTTGCATAAGAAAATGACAAATGGTGCTAACGAACGGAAGTCACAATCGAGAGGCGAGCGAGATGTAGCCTCCTACATCTCGCCCCGCCTCTCGATTGTCTCTCCGCTGCCTCTCTCTAACCTGGCTGACCTTCGCCGCGCGCTATATTATATATAAAAGAGATCGGCATAGTTTCTGAACCATGCAAAACAAGAAAGTCGCTTGTGGGAGTGATTAGCTACTCTCGTACCAAATAAACAAGTGTATTTTATACGGTCAATAAAAACATTTTTTTTTAATTTCCCAAGCGGGCTTATTTTGATTCTGAATGAGCGTCATGTTTCCATATGTACAGTGTGAAAAAAAGATTGTATGATTTTATGAGCAAGAATTTTTTTGTTTATCAGGATATCATCCGTAATGTCTCTTTGATCTTCCTGAACACTGAGCCACTTCTCGATTTCCCACGACCGACCACTCATAGAATTATAGAGATCGGAGGAATCGTCACTTCGACACAGAAGCCCAATAAGTTGAATGAGGTAATGATTGTACTAATAATACTTTAAAGGGAGCGTTACCTCACTCAATGGTCTCTTCATTGTGCACACTATTTTTCTGTACTCTAACAACGAGAGAGCATTGCGCGTCGAAGAGACCATTGAGTGAGGTTACGCTCCCTTTAATAAGATATGATGATCATGACGAGTTCAAACAATCACTCAACTTGGAATGAGTATGCAATCTTATAGCTACTTATGTGAGCCTGGTTTTACTCCGAATTTACTCGTTGTTGTCAAGTGTTATCCCTTTTAAAAATCCCTTTTGAACTAAAAAAACGGTATCACTGCACCAGGTAGCTTCAATGCCATATTCAGACTTGGTCAGAAATACTGAACCGACGACCGAAGACTGTACTCCTATCGTTCGGAACGTTTGTCAAGGCCTACGCAATGCCTGACCTGTACAAGAAAACGATCGTGTCTACTCTATCACGATTTTCTGACGTTACCTTCATTTGGAAATACGAGGTTTACTTAGTCAATATTATATTATTTCTTATATTTATTTTGTAAGTGCTGTTTAGAAACCCGAAGAACGAGTGACGCAGGGTGCGAAGAATATTGTCGAAGCCGCATGGCTACCTCAAGTGGATATACTAAGTTTGTCCATTTTATGTTATCACACAATAATAATTAAAAAGTTTATCGATTAGATGATCCCCGTCTCTCCGCGTTCATCACTCACGGCGGGCAAGGAAGCACTACGGAGGCAACGATGGCAGGTCCGAACAACAAATCGAACTTTATTCGGTGTTACATTTTCTAAACGTGCTCACGCTCTATCCTCCGCCGTAACGTCTCCGAAGTTACGGCGGAGGTTACGGCATGAGCACGTTTTGAAAATGTAACACCGCACTACAAAATTATTTTTAAAGTCTCATCCACTTTGATAGTGCCACACAGTATCAGTTGAAATTTCGAACTCAATACCTTGAAACTGTAATAATAATAGCAATCACAGTGATTTTCAGGAGTTCCCCTTGTCGTGATACCAGTGGCTACTGACCAATTGCGAAACGCCCAGATCATAAAGAGGAACGACCTAGGAATTGTACTAGAAAAAGAAGAACTAGCTGACGGGGAGAGACTCTATCAAGCTATCAGTGATGTTCTGTCCGATGATAGGTACGGAATTAAAGCCACAACACGAGTAAACTTTGTACTCCGCTCTGGCTATGCTCTCGTATACAAAGAAAGCGAGAGAGCATTGCCAGAGCGGAGAATATTTCTTGGTGTTTCTTTAATGACTGACATAAAGTTAAGTAGGTTGAGTTTCAGATATGCGTTGACGGCGAGAAGAACCGCTGAGATGCTGAAGAGTGTGCCGTTTACAGCCAAAGAGGTTGCTCATTTACCTTTACAATGTACATTTATAAGCACGCCCAATTTGAAACTTTCCGCTCTGGAAACGTTCTCTGACTTTCTTTGTCAGCGAGAGAGAACTGTCAGCGGAGAGTTTCAAATAAGCTCGGGGTGTGCCTTGAATACTGTATCTCACAGTCGATTTTTGAAACTATTGTTCGAATTTCCATCTCTCCATTCTGATATTTTCACATTCAGAAACTCATTCGCAACATGGAATTCCTGGTGCGATTCGGTCCCCTTCGTCAGTTTGACCATTACGGAACCAAGTTGAACTTCATCCAGTTCTATCTTATCGATGTCTTCGCCTTCTTTGCTCTCATGGCCATTATGTTGTTGGCCTCTGCTGCCTATATTGTTAAATCGTTCATTCGCACCACGTACTATGAGAAAATGGCGAAATTGGAGAAAGTGGAATAATATCGGATTTCGCTAATTACTAGATGTTTTGTTGTAATAATTACCTTATGTTCATAATTTCGTATGTTATTTATTAATGTTATGTAGCGATGTATATAAGATATTCTGAACCTTCATCACATGAGATGAACAAATTCTAGTAGTATCATCAAGCCCAGTCGGTTGACCCACCAATTGTCTGTACCTGAACTCTGTGCAGAGTATTTCCGAAATATGACGAGATCCTCAGATCACTAGATCGAATAGTGTAGGATGTGGTTATTCTTTAATGTGCTAAAGATACTCAATATGAAGTTGTATTCATAATTGTTTCTAGAACTAAATGTCGATTCAATAATATAGCAACATTAAGATATTTCTTTCTCCCTACTATTTCCTCCTTCGTAACTGAGAGTCATGAGAGATAAACATAAAGGTGATGGTGTATGTCGGAAAAGCGCATCCGACATGCTTACGAAAATGATTTGAATCACTCTTAGTATTAGCTGTATATGTTTGGATCAGTCGCGTAAGGTAAATGTAAAATAACACATGTATTTACAAATAGAGGGGAACGGAGACATGGATCGCAAAACATGTATGTAAATCATGATCTTGAAAAGCTTTTAGCAGTGCTATTATTCTGATATGTATTGATGATAGCACCGCATCGGACAAGTATCCAAGTAAGTAAGTGATTTTAATGATAACGAGTCATCACTACACGATTTTTCCCAGATTGTACTCGGAAATATTCGACAATAATCTGTACTTCTAAATTAAAGGAGATAAAGACGTTCCTTGCATTATTTATTGTCACATTTACATTATTTAACATTATACACTACACATTAGAAGTTGTCGATGATACAAGATCCGGAGCCCCATTTGAAGACGGATATGGCGCCACACTTGGCCACGTGATTGTTGCTGCTCGCAAGGGGGTTAGAGCCACCCTTGGAGCCGGAACATGTCGCATCCTGCTTGATATCCGGCTCCCAGCCGCCCTCGTAGCCCTGAAAAATTCCAGTCTGGAGTGGATAAAGCAATTTTGAAATTCTATGTTTGAGCGTTAATTTTGATATCGTTTCGGTGTTGCGCGGTCGTGGGCGCCTTATATATGAAGAGAAGTCCCTTTTCATTGTAAGTGGAGTTGGCTATTCGGGATGCGGGCCCGCATAGAGACCACGCCCCATTCTCACCGCATCCGCCGCCCGTTCAAACCCGTCGCGTGTACGCCGCGCACATATATATATATATATATATTATAGAAGTGACGTTGCGAACTATTTAGCGCCCGCATGCCATTGCGGGCCCGAATGCCATTGCGGGCCCGCAATCGCTCCCCCTCGCCTCCCTCTGAGGATGCGAGCCCGCAATGATTTTACGAGCCATTGCGGGCCCGCAACCCCCGAATAGCCAACTCTAATTGTAAGTGCAATTCACATGGACAAAAACACTACCTTGAACTCGAACCATCCATTCTCCGTTTTGTCACAATCCATTAGTAGCTGCACGAACCAATAATCGGGACCGTACCTGTCGTATAAAGATTGAAATTGTCCAACAGTTGGCAGAGTTTCATCATTAATTTCAAGAGACACTGCGAGCTACTTTGAGATTATCCGCTCATGCAATACTGTCTAACAGACAAAGAAAACTATAAAGTGGAAAGTTGAAAAAATCAAATTGCACTGTATTCTCAGAAAAAAGAGTGAAAAGAGACATTACAGAATTGTCGTCGCTCTTCCTTTACATTAAAGGGATGATAACCTTTGTCAACGGTCTCTTCAACGCTCTACGCTCTCTCGTTGTTAGAGAACAGAGAAATAGTGTGCGCAATGAAGAGGCCATTGAGTGAGGCCACCCTCCCTTTAAACAAATATAATTTACAGGAAAAGGTAATTTTCTTTCGTTGAAAAAGATAAATAAATATATTATTCATTATTATTTTTATTATTGGTTGTTTCTTTCCCTTAATAACTCACTTGTTCATAGGCTGATAATCAACTGAATTCGGATCATTGGTGGAGAAAGCGAGTGGTGTTCCCGTGGCTTTGGTGCCATCGTGCGTTCCTGAGATAGATTATTTGTTGAGCAAAAGGAGATCGAATCGTTTTGACCCGCACCAAAGATGAATATGGATGGCGTGAAACCTATTCCAACGCTCATTGTGAACACTGTTCGTTCGATGGACTAAATGCCGGTCTGTGACATGGTCCACTCGCTGGAAGACATATCATTCACACTTTTTAAATTAACTAGAAGTGTACTTTCAGTGATTTGATGTGATGTACGCATGAACTAGTAGTCAGCATGTACAGAAGGAAGTAAACATTGAGTCAAACATATAGAAAATAATTTTATGATGGCTCATAACCTATGCCCGGACAATAGCTGATTCGTATCTCATACGTCGGACAGAACTTGGCCGCAAAGCATTGCCCAACCACTACTTAAAGGTGCTGACACCTCTCTCAATGGCCTCTTCAACTGTCTACGCTCTACCGTAGTTAGAGAACAGAGAAATAGTGCGCGCAATGAAGAGGCCATTTAGAGATGTCACTCTCCCTTTTGAGACACACCTCGAGTTAATTTGAAACTCTTCTCTCTGGCCACACACTCTCTCGCTTTCATTGTTTGCGAGAGAGCGCTACCAGAGCGGAGAGTAAAATTAGGTGTGTGCCTAAAAATAAATGATATTGTGCGTATAAAATGTACTTGCATAAGAAAATGACACTATGCTCTAAAGAACGGAAGTCCGAGCGAGCTAGATCGTCTGATCGAGCTAGGATAGATCTCGCCCCGCCTCTCGATTGTCTCTCCTATAACAAGTGATTTTTATACGCTCAATACGAACCCTGTCTCTGTTCGTCTCCTTCAAAGTCCAAATATTCATCGCCCTGACTCCATTGTCGGTAGTTGGTGTACATCCACGGTGTGGACGAGTTGTGGACGATGCGAATGGCGCATGGATCAGTTGGCTGTTGATAGGGACCGATTGAGCAACCTCAAATGTTGATCTTTGATCTTTAATCTTTTAATCCTTGGTCAATCGACGTAAAAACAAGAATCGATAAGACGGTCAATCGATAGTTCTAGAAAATTTTCGATTATTTTTTGTTTCATTTGGTTTTCACATTTCTATCGACAAGAGCATGATCAAACGCTTATTTTTATTCACGACTTACTGTGCGCCTGTGCGCTGCCTCCTCGCACGAACACGTTCTGTCCCGGCTGAGTGACCTGCAACAACTCATATTTTCGGATTTATCAGTAGGAACCAAGGCAGCCAAAAAACGGCATTTTGGCGAGCATTTATCCATTTTACGAGCCGAAAAGAGCAAAATATCAGCTCACTCTCTGCAGAAATATGACGGTCTTCTGGAAGTTACCGGATGGAGGAGCGGGAGCGGGTGGGCGTCCGCCGATTCGAGAGACCACTGAGAAGGCAACGGCGGCGCGCGCTGGGATTCGGACGGTCGCCTTGCCTGATACATGATGTTTCTGTAGTATCGTTACGTTTGCCTTACGTGCCTATGTCGTAGCCTCCTTCGCCGGGTATCCGTCGTTACGGTGGAGGTTACAGCGTAGGCACGTAAGGCAAATGTAACGATGCAATAGAATACACTACAATGCAATGGCCTTTATCAAGCACATAACAACTAAACCGTGATGAGGTCGCATACAAAAAGATACAAAATCTTAAAGAGGTTCGGCTCATGCAAAATCTCGATTACCTGATAGTTGCATTACTTGTGACAAAATTAGTTGTGAGGCAAGATTAGAACACATCCTTACCATTGTCGTCAACCGTAATCGCTTGTCCGGTGCACTTGTTCTCCTGGAGTTCTCCATCGTACACATCGCAGTACGTGCCCGATGGTAGGGTGGTATCGAACTGTCTGAATGAGTTACGCGTTTTTAAAATATTGGAAGAACAAATAATGAATTTACAAATCATTCAAATGTATTCAATACTAAATAGAGGAACACTGTTTCGGCCATAGATTCTACATATGTTTTACGGTCTATGAAAATGTGATTTATGGGTTATGAGAATATGGGAGTTCAGGCAAAACCTATGATTTCTTTAAATTCTTTAAATAATATTACTTATTCCACTCCGAATCCGCGTTATTCATCGCGAACAAGCCAGCACCATCACGAGCAAACGCGATACGATTAGTCTCAGTGACTATCTCGGTGGCTGCGGTGCCCTAAAATTTCGGTAAATCTTATTTTTATCGTCCAAAATACAGTATGCAGAGCTCTGACGTTTGTGCAATTACAGTCATATTTGCGCCAAACAACAGAGAAGTTTTGGGAATATGAAAATGAAGTTTAAAAAAACAACAACGAACTTCAGCAGCAGCCTTGAACTGGGTCATTCGGCGAATGGTCGGCCATCGGTGCTCGCACACCCATCCCGATGAGGAAGCGCACGTGTTGTCGGGATTGAATGATGGAGACTTGATCTTAAAATAATCCATGGCTATTGTGCGTATAAAATGTACTTGCATAAGAAAATGACAAACGGTGCTAACGAACGGATGTCACAATCGAGAGGCGGGCGAGATGTAGCCTTCTACATCTCGCCCCGCCTCTCGATTGTCTCTCCGCTGCCTCTCTCTAACCCGGCTGACCTTCGCCGCGCGCTATATGATATATAAAAGAGATCGGCATAGTTTCTGAGCCATGCAAAACAACAAAGTTCTCTTCCACAAATAAAAGAAGTGATTTTTATACGATCAATATCAAATATTTTTGTATTCATGTGTATGGATCCAATAGCACTTTCATAGGATCATAACCGGAAAAAAACTATAACACGATCGAGTATGCACAAGCACCGACGGGTTTGGTGGGATTCATTAGAGAGGATGTGCGTGCGCGATGGCATCCAATGTTTGTCTCTATCGCAATCTCCGCCGTGCTACCAAACCTGTCTGAGGTGCGCCGCTCTGTCTAATGACTATCGTCTCATTATTGCAAAAACACACCAAGGCGCGCACCACAGATTTGGAAAGTCGCCTTCAGCATTCCTTTTGCCCCGCTATTCCCATCTCTTTCACATTTTGAACTAACGTGACCACGCTGCGCTTATTTCCACGGCGCGCAGCTGGACGCATTAGTAAAACTCGACCGATCTGTGCTGTAGTTATACTTTGTCTTGAATTTTTAAAATTATATTGTTATTTTCTAGCGAAGTTTTCGGTACCTTATATCCATTTCCGCTGCCCTCATTGGGCGGGCCTTGGTCGGAGAAACTGAAAGCGTAACTGCTCATGACCTGAAATATCGCTGTTGACTTCCGTGGCAACAGTTTGGACATTTCTATAATGTAGTGACGGGGAAAAGGGTAGAGTGAAAAAGGAAGAAAAAAAGAGAGCGAGCGTACACAGGTAAGGAACACCACTATGCACAATTCCAATTTTTTGTACATATTTTGCCAACTGCTCAACGACCGGTTCCTCTTGAAGAAACCGTTATCCTCATTGCGCAATTCGAAATCTTGCTCACCCTAGCATATCCGTAGGTCCACGCAAGCATGTACGAAACTCCCATTCGGTACTGATCGCCGTTCTTGTAAGTTAACTGAAATCGATAATATTATTCTTGAAAATCAATCAATATATCAAGATTACGCTATAAACGGTCCTACCACATAAGGATCGGCGTCCCGCTGATTGTCGTGGTTGTCGATGAAGTTGAGGGCGTCATGATCGTCGAGATTACCGTAAGCGAAACCAGGACCGAGTTTGGCGAGACCACTGAAGAGATATTTCAGTGACAATAATCATTACAATCGTTGCACGATTACGCTGTCGAAGTAGATCGTTGATCGATTAGCGGAGCTGACGAAACTTCATGCAGTACTTTTTTTTAATTTAATTATTTTTATGGACACTTTCTAGTACATATTTGTATAAGCCAAAACGCTTACGCAACGTCAGATTTTTTCCAGATTGCTGAAGCGACAGCCGAGCCGAAATTGAAGTTGGTGTAGCGGCCAATCAATACATACTCCTCTGCCTGCAACCGTTTCTATTGTTCAGTTTTGCACCAATAATGCAATGTGTTTTTTTTATATAAAAAAATAGATATGTGTGATTCTGAAGGTGATAGCCCGATTGTATTCATAGTGATGATCTGGTACAATCACAAACCTTTACGGCTTCTCCGCCTCTATCGATGACCTCGTGGACGATGAATGGACGACGATTGGCGCCGAATATCTGAAGGTACCAGATGTCACTTTTCAAATGTTAGATAAATAATAATAATAATATTTTAATTTCCTATTTTTCAAAAAAAAAGAAATGTCAAATATGAAGAAGTTTACACAGTGCAATTTTAAGAGTGGTGCGTTACTGCACTCACAGCGAATTGTCTCATAGTCAGAAGGGTCGATTCACTACTTAGAGTTTCTCAAATATGAGACAATTACTTTCTCACTAGAGGCGAAATTGCTTTGATGTGACTGTTAGCAACAGAATGTATCTCAAATATGAGAAAGTAATTGTCTCATATTTGAGAAACTCTAAGTAGTGAATCGACCCTTCTGAGACAGTTCGCTGTGAGTGTGGTATGATAATATTCGACAAAATATATTTTGTGTTACTGTTTCTGATTGATACACTCCCCTAACTTTATGAAGTAAATTAAACTCCCTACATCTGATCTGACGTTGGGAAGGTTCTCGAGGAACGATTTGAGATCATTCGGGTACATGTGTTTGGACGCATCGAGTCTGTAATTGTTGCACGTGCATAAACATTACTCATCGTGTCTTTCACAGTGTTGATAACCGGTTTTCCAATGATTTCTAGATTGCTATACAGTACCCTTATCTTTACCATACATCCCTGCCAAGGATCGGTCAAAGCTGACTCTGCTTATCGCTTACACGTGATGTGAAAATGTTGACGCATTAATATTAGTATAAGTATAAGTATATAAGTATGAGAATTGATAAATATATGATAAATTAAATTTTAATTAAAAATTTTTCTAGTCTCATCATGTTAGATATAGTTAGATACCTCACGTTGTTTATGCTGAATTGCCACTTTTTTTCATTTCAATGCTAGAGATGTATGGCATTGATAAGAGTAATGTCACTGATATATGGTCAGTAAAATGTTTGGAAATTTTTTTTAAAAATACGTGACCGACCGGAATCCCGCCACTCCCAGATTGAGCAGAGACACGAGATAGGCGGAGATCTGAGAAACACTTATTCAAAATTAAATATAAGAAATATTTTGAAATTGTAATTGAAGACTTGCTATAAGATTTCATCATGGGTAAATTAGAGTAAAAGTAATGAAAGAATGGTTTGAAAGATTGAGTTGTAAGAGAAATTATTTAAAGACTTATAAATAATATCATTTCTCAAAGCCGGGAAATGAAATGGGTTATTTCAAGAATTACCATGGATCGAACGTAGGAGGAACTCTGATCCAGATCGAGCAGACCGCTGAGACGACACGTGCGAACCTGCAAAAATTGTTTCACACGGCAGAAATATGATTGTGAATCGATATAGTCATATTTTTAGCTATCGAGAAAGTAAACGTTAACGTGAATGAAATATTTTTTTCAAGTTCTGAAGTATGAACTCGTTCTGTATTTTGAGAACCAACATACGTGGTTTAATATATATATATATATATATATATATATATATATATATATATATATATATATATATATATATATATATATATATATATTCATTCATATTGCACAATAATCATTAATCATTAGTCAGTACTAAATAAAACGATAGGAAGATTTCTTACATGGTCAGCATTGTTCTGATAATCCGAGCTTTGAATATCACCATGACAGACTGAGTCGTGGAAGTCCTTCGAACTGTAGGGCACGGCCTGAATTATAACTATCATTATGCTCCATTTTTATATGAAAAAAGGCACGCCTAATTTGAAGCTATACGCTCTGGCAGTGCTCTCTCGCTTTCTTTGTCCCCGAGAGAACGTTGGCAGAGCGGAAAGAAAAATTTGCTCGGGATATGCCTTTAAGTGTATCAAGTTTTGAAAAGGCTATCCATATTATTTGAAGATGGTTTGTTTAATCTGTCAATATCCCGCAACTGTCACTAACCGGGAAGCTCTCCACTCCATCTCTGCCATCAAAGGATGCTGTACCACTCGATCCGACATTCGCATCGCCGCTCTTCTGTCCCACTCCAACCATGTGGTTGAGCACTGCGTCCACTATGATGCTATAAATATGGTACTATTAGGTTGGTGCGTAAATTTCAACAATTTTTGGGCTTGGGAGTCAAAGAAACCAGTGTAAAGGCTCTGGAGATCAAATAAGGCTATAATAAATATTTATCATTTCTTACAGAGAGGTTACTTATGGTGCGGATAAAATAGAGAGATTTGAGCGTTAAATCAAATATGAAGAAATGTAGTATGCACTGCAATTACTTGATCACAGCGACATTTTTTCGTACGAAAGAACAAAACATGATTGGGTTGGGTTGACTTTCAAAAAAAATGTAAAATCATATTTCCCTTATTGCCATTAAAGTAATCAATGTATTGTGCGTATAAAATGTACTTGCATAAGAAAATGACAAACGGTGCTAACGAACGGAAGTCACAATCGAGAGGCGGGCGAGATGTAGCCTTCTACATCTCGCCCCGCCTCTCGATTGTCTCTCCACTGCCTCTCTCTAACCCGGCTGACATTCGCCGCGCGCTATATTATATATAAAAGAGATCGGCATAGTTTCTGAACCATGCAAAACAAGAAAGTATCTTGTGGGAGTGGTTGGCTACTCTCGCACCAAATAAACAAGTGTATTTTATACGGTCAATAAGGCTCATGTGAATTGGTAATCACATGGACATTTATAATTAGCGGCTTTTCTCAACGTTGTTTTAGTTAGAATCGAATGCCGATTCGAATAGAGAATACCACTAGTGGCCACGCTAAATTTTGACGATGCTCCTGTTAGTGAAATGAGAGGGAAGCTCTCACCGTACTCCGACTTTGTTGCATCGATTGACCATATCCTTGAATTCATCCTCGATTCCACTACGAGAGTTCAGTCGATACGAGACAGGCTGATATCGCACCCACCTGCATCATAACCATCGATTGTATTATGGTAAACGCGTTTAAACGTGTTTACTACTATTTTCGCATTATAGTGAACATGTTTAAACGTGTTCACAACTATCGATCGCATTATAGTAAACGCGTTTAAACGTGTTAAAAATAATTAAAGTGTTAAATTAACCATGGGACATCGTTGTTGATGTACAGCATGATGTGTTCGTTCGGCGGCGACACCTGCACTGCACCGTAGCCATTGTATTGGAGGAAGTTCTCGCACTCGCTCGCGATATCGGACCACCTGAGGTTATTACATAATGGGCCCCACTATATGTGCATTCCATGTTCCCTGCTAGTAATGTCATGTAAAAGTTGTAGCTTACTTCCACTCGAAGAGATGGACCATGGTCTGTCGGTCGGCCAGCGTATTGGTGTCATCGAATCTGAAAATCGAAATAGGTTTAAAGGCACACTGATTTTGCGATTTCCGACTCACTGATATGGATTGTCTGCATTGGCTGTAGCGATGAGCAGGGACAGCACCAAGAAGAGTCCCGTCATGGTTGGACTGAAAGATTACACAGTATTCTAATAATTATTATTCACTATAAAAAGGCAAACATGTATTTTAAACAACAGAAAATATATGATCGAATAAGGAAAATCCATTTTGGAATCAAGAACAGCCGCTCAACATGTATACTATCTCAAAAATTATGCTCTATCGCTTGTCTGCATTTCAAACAAAAATGGCTAAGAAATTAGAAGACTGGTTAACGATAGAACTGTCCCTTGGACCTCACAAGGGAAGTCTTTTATGTCTCAGTGAGACTTTTGAACAAGAGTATTTTTTCTCGATAGGTAAAAGCAAGATATGGTAGGAGCCAAAAAAACTAGATGCAGCCAGGTAATTTCAGATTTTATATAATTAATTGAAGTTTGTGAAAAAAATTCTTCATTTTTTGAAGAAAAAAACGCATTGTGTAGGCGACAAGAAGTGTATGAAACAAGGCACTCCTGAAAGAACATATACAACATGGCGGTGTGGTGTAGTGGTAATGTGTGCTCTTCCAGATCAGGATGTGGTTGGTTCGAATACATCTATAGACATTTTACTTTTGCTCATTTTTATCAGCTTCGGACTTGAATTTCGATCGCAAAAATTAAATAAAAATTTTTTTTATTTTATTCTCTACTTGCAAAACGTTTGGGCGTGCTCAAGATGACATCTCTTATCTACCACCAGATCAAATCCCCTCTTTTCCATGCATCTCACAAATATGCCTTTGCCAAGTCTGGATTTATTGGATATACCACATTCCCACGCTACCATTGTTGTTGAAATACTACTTGGCATGTATAATTTTAATAATTTGTCATGTTCAAAAAAATTTCGTAGAAGATATTAGATGCTTAATATATCGGAAATAATGAAAAAAGTTAACGGAATAGGAGAAAAGTGCACGAAAAGTAGAGAATAAAATGAAAAAAAATTTTATTTTTTAAAATTTTTTGATCGAAAGTACAAGTCCGAAGCTGATAAAAATGAGCAAAAGTAAAATGTCTATAGATGTATTCGAACCAACCACTATCCTGATCTGGAAGAGCACACATTACCACTACACCACACCGCCATGTTGTATATGTTCTTTCAGGAGTGCCTTGTTTCATACACTTCTTGTCGCCTGCACAGTGCGTTTTTTCTTCAAAAAATGAAGAATTTTTTTCACAAACTTCAATTAATTATATAAAATCTGAAATTACCTGGCTGCATCTAGTTTTTTGGCTCCTACCATATCTGGCCTTTACCTATCGTGAAAAAATACTCTTGTTCAAAAGTCTCACTGAGACATAAAAGACTTCCCTTGTCAGCACGCACACAGACTAATCAGTCGGTGCTGTGCTTGATATTGTATAGAATATTGAACATTGACTGGCAAAAAAAAAGATGATGAGAGTATTATCTCTAATCGAGTGACAAGAAGGCACATGGACCCCGATTATAATCCGCTTATCGTATTCTCATTCACGAGATCAATAATGAAAAGGGCTGATAGTGTCGAATGGTGATAAGAAACAAATTAATGAAACAAATTACACTGACGAGCGAGCAGATGGAAACTATGTGAATTATATAATAGATCTTCTTTATGGAAACCATATCATGGCAATCAATACAATTATAAGTCTACAAGTGTATAAGCGTTATTGTCTTGGAGGTATTTTATGCGGGGCACTCCTCTAAATATTTAACAAAGAAAGTGAACTATGGACATAGCGTTGTGTTTCAAAGAATTTTTGATACTACAGGTACACCCCGTACTCTCCTCTCTGGCAACTTTCTCTCTCTCTCTCTCGTAGACACAGAAAGCGAGAGAGTATAGCCAGAGCGGAGAGGTTCAAATTAGCTCTGGTGTGTCTCCGAGATGAAGGATGAACGGTGCAGAAAGCACCCGATATTCTAAAGAATCTTTACGATCAACAGATAGGATAATGAACAACAGCATCGGGTGGCATCAAAGCCACTAGAGAGGGACGATAGGTGACAGCTGCTCTAGATCAGTGGAACACCCTTGGCTGCATTTCGATATCATGTTGTTGTTGAAAGTCACGGGAATGAAAGTAAAACTCTTAAACAAACAGACACCATCACTGAACGATCCTCTCCTGTATTTCAAAACTTGAAGTCTACTTAAAATACGTCAATGACTTGAAGTTTAATAATAATAATAATAATAATAATAATAATAATAATAATAATAATAATAATAATAATAATAATAATAATAATAAGTTTATTTAGAATCTACTTCAAGTGATTGAACTGTTGAGGAAATGCTTTACAGTTTATACACCACTGGAAGTAGACTTAGAAGTCTATGTCAAGTGAAAATGATGAGTACACTTTAAGTTTTCAAATATCAGAGCTAGTCTGTATTGAGCCATTGAACGAACAGCAAGAAGTATCGCATTTGTGAAAACACGTTCAGCATCTTAGGTTTTGAATATCATGTATATTCCATACCAAAGCCCATATTTTTTTCAATCTATTTTATTTATTTATTTATGATGTATCATAAATATGTGTCAATAAATGAAATTTGATTAATAACTTTAATTGCACTAGGAGAAATGAAATGATAGACGATGGGAATGGGGAAGGGTATCTAATCGCCACTCATTTATTCTGGTACTAATCGATATTCTCCTTTTCAGGTTGCATATATCAATCGATATCCTTCACTTTGACTCATCCCACTATCAACCATAGTAAACGCCAGGGGATGGATAGTTTATGTTCAGGTCGAATGTAATCAAATCGCCACTGTATCGAGTCATTCACTGCTCCATCATCACTCACCGTCACTCATTCATGGCTGGTTACGGTAACCCGATACCGTAACCGTAAGAGTGATGGTAACACTATACCGTATCCGTAACAGGGCGGATACCTGTCAGTTCTTACCTGGGACAGATATCATACTGAGCGATCGGGGTCACACCCCACCAGCCATCTCTCTATGGGACCCGGCCAGCAGGCATTATTCATAGACCCTCACTTATTTTGGTGGCGTTATCGACTGTCTTATCTGTAATCTTTGATACAACTGTTCTCTTATCTATCTCTTCTAACTTATAAACTTGCAACTCACAACTTATTGTTAACCTATAGACTTATTTATAACATCTTTTCTATCTTCGCTTTTCTTTCCTCGATATACTTCATGTTTTCATTTATCTAAGTCCACAAAGCGACCTCATTGACATTGACATTGAATCAACTTTATCAGCTTTAATGGGTGTTTCGTAGCTGGGTTGCCATGAGGTTTCTCCATTCCGAACGATTGTACCTCGCCACTTGCAAGAATTGTGGTCCAGCTGACTTCACGAAATCATCCCTCCATCTCTTAACTGGGCGACCTCGCTTCCTCTTGCAACCTCATACTTTTTAAAATAATTCATCAAATTTCTATATAAATTGTCGCTGTTGAAAGTTACACAGTTTTTTTTAATAAATAAATAAATTAATAAATTTTTTGTTCTCGCTATTGTGGTCAGAGCGTTTGGTGGAGTTTTAGACGACAATCTTTTAAATTCCATCCAATTTCAGCGATGCTTCGCTACATAATGATACTTCTGATCACTGGAGGAGTCAGTCCACACGAGGACATTGACTATTTCAGAGTGGCTGATGAAAAAGAGACAAGGTACGATTGATCTTTGATCTTTGATCTTTGATCTTTTAATTTTCTGATCTTTGATCTTTGCAGATCCCGAATGATTCTCTACGATGGTAATATCATGTTCCACGCGGCGCAGCATCGGTATGTATTATAAAAAAAGTATTGATTACTGGAAAGTGAAAAGTGCAAACAATATTTAAAGAAGGCCTTTAAGAAGGGGGGGGGGGTGCTCGAGTTTTTCGTGACCAAACTAGCCAGGAACAATTCACATATCCCTGAATACAGTAATCCGAGAGGAAAGTACGTTGTTACAACTCGAAATGCGCGAATTTTGGAATATGAACCACAAATATATAGAAAATTACAAACGATTATCGAAACTGCGTTGCTCGGTTACAAGCGCTGACCGGTAGCAACTGAGTTACACGTGATACGCCCCTTCTGTATCTCGAATATATTAGAGAACAGAATGCCACTTCGCTGGTTCCGAATTCTTGATGTGCTGGCCCCATCTTTAATAGGTTTCATAGTTTAGATAAATAACCAGATGTATAATGAATAATGATTTCTCTTGCGCGGTTTGTTAAGATTGAATAACATCAAAATAAGCGAACCTTTTTGTGAAATAAAAAAAAATGAAGGCCGTGTGTTAGAAAGTCATTCTGAATGCGTAGGATATTTTTGACCGTGTTAACCGCTTGAACTTTTTCCTATTGTCAGGTCCGCAGGCGCGCCTTTCGAAATTATTCTCGAATTTGGAAATTTCGATAATATTACGATGCAAAAATCAATTTCAAGCGGTTTCTACGAATTGTCCTTGGAAAAGCAAAAAAAGTTTAAACGTTTCTATCCAGCAGCCTTTGTAAACGCGAAAATATTCGCGTGTATCCATCTTCAGTCATCAAAAAATGTTATAATCTATGGATAATTCAGGAATATTTCCTTCAAAACGTCTGGAAATGCCTCGATCTTCATCGGAAACACAGATATCGGACAACTTCCGGATCTTGTAATCTTATATTTAAAATTTCATATTATGGAAAATGTGAAATTTTTTTGAATATACGTATTGTTTAGTTGGGGAAATAATGAACCACTTTGTCTAGTTTTCTTGAATGCACACCCCGAGCTAATTTTAATCTCCGCTTTTGCAATACTCTCTCGTAGACAAAGAAAGCAAGAGAGTGTGGCCAGAGCGGAGAGTTTCAAATTAGCTTTAAAAAATATACTTGCGGTGCAAAAATTAGAGAATAATTGCTGATTGATTATATGAAATGCAGTGGAGGGTGGGAAAAGTGTAATCGATCAATAATTCCAGGCTAGATTCAATGCTATCTCCAACATGGTCACGATACAAAATCGAGCGCTCACGAGTACTATACCGATGATTACTGTAAGTCTCTCGGTGTCATTCTTTCCCGTTTCTTTTCCGTCTTTTCCTTCTCAATCTGATTTGTTACATTTTTTCATAATAACCTCATCTCTCTATATTCCTCTGTCTCACTATACATCCCTGAAATATCGATCGAGATATAATATATTTATATCCTCATAATATAATATATTTCAGCGAATCCATAACCAACAGCGATCTGACGTCACTAAGCTGAATGCCCACGACGCCTTGGTCAGTTGCAAGGATATAACAAAAGATATTTTTCTTTTGTGGTATTTAGATCAATGGAATTATTTGTTGCCACACGTCGAAATTTGCAACAACAAATAACATCCGGTCTTCTGACTCTCTCTGATTTGCCTTTGTTTCATCGAAATGTAGTTCCGCCAAGCTATCTGTCTTGTTTATGTTTCGCGAACATTCCGTTCCCCGGCACGGCAATTGATCGGGTCGCGCATCTCTCTAAACTCACCTTGTCTAAACATCGTGTACTATCGATCGTAAAATGGCCCTGGCTCTGAATAAACATTCGAGGAACACCATATCAATAAATATGTATACTGGATATAGTTGTGAAAAGGAAAAACAGTGTTGTAAATTTTATCACCAGATATCAAGATTTCGTTATTAGAACACATAGAAGTAAGCTGAAATGTGACATTCATGAATCTATTTTCTAAAAAAAGGGAAATGGAAATATGCAAACAAAAAAGGAAATGGAAATATTTATAATGATTATTATTATTATTATTATTATTTGCCATTCAATTTTTGCTGCATTTCCAGTACTGACAAATTTACCAAAAGCTCGTTAGATCGATGGCTCTAGTGGTTCTCGTCGTCATTTACATTAATACTTTCAGCTAGCAAATACCACGCAGAAACTCAATCTCTACAAGACTCAGATCGATCAGAACACTGTGGTCAATCAGCGACAGCGACGAGTCATCGCTAACTTGTTACGGAGACTTAAGTAAGACTTAGCGACTAATGCTTAGTGTTATGCTATTTCACCTGTTCAGACTTAAGTTTCACATGTTCAGACTTATCAATTGATTTCCGCTCTTAACCTAAAATCGAAACTTTGACTTACTATGGTGCGGTTGCATATCAATAATACACTTTATGCTTTGGAAAAGACTTAAGTAAGACTCAAATACTTACCCCATTAATACTTAAGTGAGGTCAAGAAGACGGTCGACTTAAACCCATGCGAGTCGAGTCCATGCAAGTTCGGCGGTACCTGCATTCCCAGCTGTGGAACGCGATTCACTTGTCTGTGTCCGCCCCATCGAACTGTGAGTATTGATCTTTGATCTTTGATCTTTGATCTTCGTTTTAAAGGGAAGTATGTGCGAGGTCGATGTGGACGAGTGCGACATCTATGAGGGCACCTCGCAGGGGTGTCAGAACAACGCGACATGCGTCAACACTGACGTCGGATTCAAGTAAGAAACTATGCGCTTCCGAGCTGATTTGAGACGCGCTCCGCTCTGGCAACACTCTCTCGCAGACACTGAAAGCGAGAGCATTGCAGGAGCGGAGAGTTTCACATTAGCTCGGGGTGTTTCTTTGTGTACGATGAAAAGGCGTGTAAAATTTAGTGTAGATTTATTTGCATTTCAATAGATAATTGTGCATAACTGAAGTTGATATTTGAACTTTGATCGTTAAACTTTGCTCTTTAATATTTAATCTTTGATCTTTTGTATTCAACATTTAATCTTTGATCTATGATCTTTAATCTAATTTCACAGTTGCAATTGTCTCGACGGATACCATGGTCCACTGTGCTCGACGAAATCTTCGTCGTGCGAGAACTTCCCCGAGATTTGCGGGCAAGGACACTGCCAAACCAGGCACGACATGGAGGTAATTTTATAATAAATAGGCATTTATGAATATTGATTTCTCTGTGACCTCAGACGCGACTCTTGCGATTATTCATTCCCCTTGGCAGTTGGTCTCTTGGGATGGACCGAGTATTAGCTAGTCCTGTACCTGATATAGGTACGCCGTTTCAGGGCTATTATTGCTACTGCAAACCCGGCTACCATGTCGTCGGTGACGATAAGAATCCCGTATGCGTGGATATCAACGAATGCGCAGCCAATCCGTGCCATCCCGGGTACGAATCTTATCTTTGATCTTTGATCTTTAATCTTTGATCTTTGATCTTTGATCTTTACTATGAATTATTTCAGAGTGACCTGCATCAATCTACCCGGGTCGTTCCAGTGCTCAGGCTGTCCGGCTGGCTACGAAGGTTTTCGAAAATTCTTAAAACGCGAAAATTAATTTCATATTGAAAATCGAATTGATCGGATATATAAAAATTCAAATTTGCTACATTATTATCTAGATAGTCTAATAGTGATAAAAGCCTAGAGAAACGTGATCGGTGTTTCGGCCCTTTTTTCAAGTCACCCAGATACGATCTGACCATTGCTACGATGCATGCAAAGCTCCAAAATAAACTTCCCCAGGTAACGGCAGGGTGTGTGCGGACGTGGACGAGTGCACACTGCACAATCCGTGCTCCAAATCGCCCGAGGTCCGCTGCTACAACACGGTCGGCAGCTATCACTGTGGACGGTGTCCTGCAGGTGAGCGGTTGCTCACATTCTTAGGCCGTCAGCGCGAACGTTGGCAAATCGTTTTAATACAAACACGACGTTACGAGCGTCGAGCGTCTTCCCCCGAAAATCTGAAAACATTTGTGATGCCGTTTATCGAACGTACTACCAAGCATCATGAATACAACCTAATGTTTTTAAATCTTTCTAAAACTTTCTTTTCCAAATTTACGACTTGAAAAGTTATTCAGGATATACCGGCGATGGTCATACGTGCAAGAAAGTGCGTGCGTGCGACTCCAACCCTTGCTGGTCGGGCGCAACTTGTGTTGTACGTGAAGTTTCATTGATTTTTTTCAATTATTTAAAAGATCGATTATTGATTGACTCAAATATTGATTGATTGTACGCTCAGGAGAATCCGGGTGACATCTTCAACGATGGCACGAGCGGCGGTTTTGTGTGTCATTGTCCCCAAGGTTAGTGAAAATTCAAATTTGAAAAATCAATTTCCAAAAAATGGTAAGAACTTCCGTTATTTAATTCACACATTCTGCATTGCTATGAAGAACAATGATAATTAGTAAATCAGTCCATAATTAATCCAGTGATAATTAAAATATAATCCAAACAAATGGTGTAACTACCGTATACCAGGATTGGTCGGCGACGGAATTGGCGTTGACGGATGCGGTCCCGGCAGCAACTCCACGTGCAGAAATCACGGTTGCCTCAACGACGCCGAGTGCATTGTAGGCGACATTTTTTGAGCTTAGCACGGGAAAATTTGGACGACGACGTTTCCTAAGTGTACACCGCAACCTTTGCAGCCCACATCAGATCTGGCCTATCGGTGCAAGTGTGCGCCGGGATATTTTGGCGAAAGATGCCAAACTCCCTCACCGTGTCTATCAAATCCTTGCCAGTTCGTTTGTAATTTCAAATATATTTGAAATATCTTTAAAAAAAATCGCAGCCTTTAAAGGGAGCGTAACCTCACTCAATGGTCTCTTCGACGAGCAATGCTCTCTCGTTGTTTGAGAACAGAAAAATAGTGTGCGCAATGAAGAGACCATTGAGTGAGGTTACGCTCCCTTTAAAGGTACACCCGAGCCAAGTTTAAACTCTCCGCTATGGCAATGCACTCTCACTTTCTTTGCCTAGCGGCGGCCAGTGCGGCGAGTAAAATTTGCTTGGAGTGTGCCTTCAAAGGACCACTAATAAAAATATGAGCTGATAATAGTGTTCCAAAAATTAAGCTTAGGACATTCTAGAATTCATTATATTCGATTACAATATGTTGTAATTAAAATTTATACAATGCTCAATTATCAATTTATTTTGTATTTAGTGTTAACTTTAACCAGCCTCATGCCAGCCTATACTTTATAATCAATTAATTTAATTAAATAATTATTAGAAACGGCGCCCAATGCCTCATTCTCCCCAATCGTCGCTATGAATGTGAATGCGCTCGAGGATTCTACGGTGATAATTGTGAGCAGCAAGAGCGACTCGGTAAGTTGATCTTTGATCTTTGAACTTTGAACTTTGATCTTTGATCTTACAGGCTGTAATGTGCACATACGAAACGCCAGCGGAGAGATTCAGTTCCCGTCCAGTTTCGGTATCGACGCAGACTGCAAAACTTACGATCTCATTATCAGGCCGTACGATAACCAGACGGTCGGTTTTAAAGAACGAAAATATTTTGTCTATGATCTTTGCACGATACTATTGATATTGTACAGTAATTTTTGTATGTGTTTGAGTATAACCAATATTTTTTGCCCACATATCCAAAGGCGTCAAAAGGTTACACACAGAGATAAAAGAGGTATGAACCACATCACATAAGATCCTTATTTTTACATTAAAACACTTTTTTGTTACTTTTTTGTTAAAACACACAAAACGTGATAAATATAACTTCACAGGTCTTTTGTGCTGTGGACTACACCTCTTTTCTCTCTGTGTGTAACCCGCTTTGACTTGGCGAAGTGCAATTCAAACTATTATAATATCCGATAATTCTGAAAACGATTGTAGTTGTCTCTCGAGTTGATGTTCAGCGAGTTCGGCGGGATGGCGATGGATCACGACGGGAGGACTGATTGCGAGAAAACGATAGGTATACGGTAGCATACGATAGGCATACGGTAGCATACGATAGGCATACGGTAGCATACGATAGGTACACGGTAGCATACGATAGGTACACGGTAGCATAAGATAGGTATACGGTAGCATATGGTAGGTATACGGTAGCATACGATAGGTATACGGTAGCATACGATAGGTATACGGTAGCATACGATAGGTATACGGTAGTATTCCGTCCGGGACCCAGCACACATTCGAATCCTTGCAGCCTCGGTGATTCTCTTCGACGGTACGACGGAGCGGTCGCCGATCGTCGCGACCTACTGCGGAGAATCCAGCTCACCGATGGTAAGAGCCTCACACAGTCAAAGATCAATTTCGATGCAAACGTAGTGGGAGAGAACAATGAATTGTATGAGTAGATCGGGAGGTTATGATGTAGGGTTTCGCATTCGTGCACTAAGTCGTGCAATTCGTGCAATCGTGCAGAGTCGTGCATCATTTTCTTTCATAAGGGACATTTAGCGGTCGCTTTTCTAATGCTTTATGGGCAATTTCTTTGTCATAGAAGTGCATATTCCATTAAAACATTATTAATAGCGACCGCTAAATGCCACTGATGAATGAAAATGATGCACGATTGCACGAATTGCACGACTTAGTGCACGAATGCGGAACCCTATTATGATGATATTACGCACAGAGAAAAAAGTGCTAAAACACCACCACCACAACTGTACCGCACACAAGACCTGTGATGAGTGTTTTATGCTTTTACTTGTTCAACTTCTTATAGTTACATTTGCCTTTTTTTGGAACAAAACAATGGAAAGAAGTGTATATGCTCATAAGATCATTTGCAACTATTCAAGGCTATCTATAGATCTTTTTCGTACGCGCTTAGATTTTCAATAAACTGAATTTTAAAAAAAAAAAGTTCTTTCGCAGGCGCCATCCCTTCGGCAATGGGTGACATTCTCCACGAGTCAAGCGCTGGTCCGACATCGAGGCAACGCAGGCACCTACAAGCTCCACTGGCGCTTGATGAAGAAATGTGATTTCTTTAATTATTGATTGATTTTTGCAAATATCGATCGATTCAGCGTGTCACAAACGGGTGAGCGGAAGCGAAGGAGTGGTTGTGTTCGATCGATACGACCAGAAAGAGTACAGGTATTGTCTAGCGATTTGTATTTTGTAGTTTGTAGTTTGGCCGAGTTCGTCGAAAATACGATGATTTTCAATAGGGCTTGTGAGTGGAGCATTGCGGCGCCTCGCTCGGATCAGTTCATCGAGTTTACCGTACCACCCCTGCAGATGAGGTATGCGCACTTCTGGAAATTGTATTTACTTAAGACACCGGCTCAGTAAGATTCGAGGGTTGAGCCGGTGACCCCGGACATCGACCTCACCGATTTGGCTCAAAATGTTTTTATGGATACCCCCATGGGCCCCCATCACAAAATGGGTATTCATTTGGGCTGGTTCCTTGAAACACAGATGTGGCGGGTTTTCGAAATTTGAAAACTCGATTTTCACCGAAAAAAAATGGAGCGACCTAGGACCAATGTTAGTGTCGATTAATTATAAGTATAAATAGACAACAAAAACTGGCTATACGACGGTCCGGAGATCCGATCGCAAACTGATTTTTTTACTTCCTTAAAACATTCTAAAATTAATAAAAATTTTAAAACAAAAAAGTGCAGTCCAATTTTTGTCTCATCTTATAGAGCAAAAAATTCCGCGTCGAATGAGTGACAAAATTGAAAAATCGAAAGATACCTATTTTGAGAAAAATGGACCTGAAGATAACCCGAAAATATTTTTGTTTTCGAAACCCCTCATGTTTGTACTCATATTGAAGAGCTCGTCGAGTAGAACAACTTTTATGTTGAACGTTTTGTCTGAAACTCATGTACAAGAGAATTACATGAATTAAGATTTACTGGATCCTAATCGTTTAGATTGCTTGTATCTTGAGAACAAACGACTTTCATAGAATACGACCAACATGAGAAATGATGAACTCGACGAGTTCTTTAAAATGAGTATAAACATGGCAAGGTTTCGACAACTTTTTTTTCATGACCACTTTAGAGACCATGTTTTTCAGAATAAGGGCCGACAATTTTTTTTCGTGAAACAACAAATTAAGTATGGATTTTTGAGTTCTATAATATAGGCGTAATCAATTTGTGCACAAAAAATATTTTACTTTCGTTTAACTCAAAATTGGGTGAACAACCGTGTGAATAAATAAAACTCATGTAATTCTCTTGTACACGAGTTTCAGACAAAACGTTCAACATAAAAGTTGTTCTACTCGACGAGCTCTTCAATATGAGTACAAACATGAGGGGTTTCGAAAACAAAAATATTTTCGGGTCATCTTCAGGTCCATTTTTCTCAAAATAGGTATCTTTCGATTTTTGAATTTTTTCGCTCATTCGACGCGGAATTTTTTGCTCTATAAGATGAGATAAAAATTGGACTGCACTTTTTTGTTTTAAAATTTTAATTAATTTTAGAATGTTTTAAGGAGGTAAAAAAATCAGTTTGCGATCGGATCTCCGGACCGTCGTATAGCCAGTTTTTGTTGTCTATTTATACTTATAATTAATCGACACTAACATTGGCCCTAGGTCGCTCCATTTTTTTTCGGTGAAAATCGAGTTTTCAAATTTCGAAAACCCGCCACATCTGTGTTTCAAGGAACCAGCACAAATGAATACCCATTTTGTGATGGGGACCCATGGGGGTATCCATAAAAAATTTTTGGGCCAAATCGGTGAGGTCGATGTCCGGCACTTCCTGGAATCTCACTGAGCCGGTGTCTTAATTTACATAAATTTAGCGTAACCTCTCACTGGTCTCTTCGACGCGCAATGCTCTCTGGTTGCTTGAGAACAGAGAAATAGTGTGCGTAATGAAAAGACCATTGCGAGAGGCCACGCTCCCTTTAAAACACATTGATCAAGAGTAGGCCTTGATGTCCATCGTTGGCCACCCATGACTTCTTATTGGTCGCGAAAAAGTTGGTCCGATAATTTGCAAGAAGATGTCCAATTGACAATACGATGCTGCTAGAATTATAATAGCAATAGATCATAATAGGCATGCAATTGTGCTCATAGAAAGTATAAGTAAATCAAAAGTACTACTTATTAGTATCGGTGAGATTAGGGCTCTACTATTCATTCTTTTCCAGAACAAACTACAGCAGCTGCGGCAGAAACACGATTCACGTGGGTTTATCAAAATTTTTTGAAACAGTCGTTATTTGACAAACGCTGCATGAGCTACCTACAAACCAAACCCCGAAATTAATGGTGGTAGTTATTGTTTCTTATTATTGGATTATTATTATTATTATTATTGGTAGGTATGTATTTTCATCGTTATCCCTTTATATTTATTTTTTATACATTATACACAGAATATCGCTATTTTCTCTCCTCTAAGAAGCGATAATAAATAATATGTATAAACTATAAATAAATATAGATCGCATCCGGTACAATGTTCGGCGGAGGACGATATTTGCTCAACGAATGTGGTCCAACGTCGTCCGAGCGGACTGTACGAACCAATCTACCGCACGCTGTCGTCCGACAGATACTCTACCCTCAGGAGGGTACGTTAATAATAATACGTCATCTATCAGCACGTTAAATGCAAAGAGGGCCAAAACAGGGGGAATCTTCTTATCCACAAGATTTATCCTTTCGTCTCTGAGAGAATTCATCTCCATTAAAGAAAAAGTCGGCATATGAAACTTGATTATGATAGTCAAATAACCCACGAAAACTTGTTCGTCCAATAGGCCTGCTTGGCTGCTTGTACGTTGCATTTGGTTTAAATAATTCAATCAATTTCATCATATCAAGTTTAAAGATGGAGACCCTCGAGTTTTTTTCGTAATAAGACTGTTCCGATAGAATTATAGAGATACATCGCTGGAATCGAAAGACATATCTGATATTGATTGCTTAGCATGCTTGCTTAACATTTGACATGCTTATCGTGGCGGGAGTCCGTGATGTCAACTCAAGGGTCTCATTCTTTAATACTATATCACGGGTCTCCGGTAAAAGTGTAGCAACGCCTGCCACTAGGAAAAATTTTTTGTCTTCGATTTCGATGAAAGTCGGTCAGTGGGTGTGGCTGGGGGTCATGAGAAGGCGTAGCCACTTGATTTGGCCAAACTTGCAAATTATCGATTTTTTGTGATCTACCCTGAAAATGATCATAACTCGGTTCATTTTCATCGTACAGCGAGAGTACAGGTGTCATTCGAACCGTATTCTAATTCTCTCCAAAAAAGTTGTGAATGACCCGTTCGCTGCTAAGTCGTCTTTATGGCGAAAAGCGCGAAAAACAATTTTTTTGAACAAAAATGAGACCTGTTCTCGAAAATTTTCTCTTTAACCCTTCAGTATTATTGCAGAAAACAAGTTGTGAGATCACGGACAAAGTCGGTATGTTGTTCATTTACCGTAATAAAACGTTCTTTCATGATCGAATAGCTATGACAACACATTTTCGAGTTATTCGAGGAAAACCTCATCAACACCGATTTTGTAGGCTTTTTCATGCCAGTTATGGAAACGCTGTTGCAAAAATTATTTATTCACTTACTGGTCTGATCACCTAATGCACACTTTAGTGTCTCCTTTCCCCTTTTCTTCTCCTTTTCGCCTCACCAATTTACAAAGCGAGAGAGAAAAGGATGGGATGGGCACTTCGCATTCGGAAGAAGAGCGCCCCCTACGACCCTGTTGCCAGGCAATGGTGGTCGACCACTTCGAGGAATTCTACGCCGCCAGGAATAAGCTGACTATGAGAGCAGAAGAAGTCGAGAAGAGAATGAAGGCCAGAACAGATATCATGCCCGCTAACCGAATGTCACACGATCAGATCAAGAACTGCATTCGGACTCTGCTAGCGAAGAAGGAGGAGACAGAGAAGAAGCTGAAGAGCGCCCGAAGAGCCAAGAGAGATGTGGCACTGGACATGGATTTCATCAACGACTGGGAGAAGGAATACGATGAGGAGGGAGGAGGAATTGAGGATGAAGTGAAAGTACATGAGGATGATCTGACTATCTCCTCCGATGCAATCTACAACTGGATGAAAACCGAGATGAACACTCTGTTCACGGATGTGGCCCCTGACTTGTCTACATCCCTCGTTTTCGATCAGTGATTTTGATAATTTCATATTGATTGCTTACTTTTATAACAGTTTCTCATGTATAATGAAAAATAAAGTCTATTGGGTGGTTTTTAGCAGCACAAAGAATAATTCCCTTTCCGTTCATTCATTGGAATCGATGAAAAAGGAGAAATTGTTGTGATTTTCCTCGAATAACTCGAAAATGTGTTGTCATAGCTATTCGATCATGAAAGAACTTTTTATTCGCCTTTACTAGAGCATCATTTTCTTTTTTTAAGATAGTCGATTGGATAATTTTGAAGACAGATACGATCAAAAAACTGCTGAGGCGAAAAAAAATGGCTAAGTCCCGTGTACTCTATTAAACGGTATTGAGGGGACAGAGATACGGTAAATGAACAACATACCGACTTTGTCCGTGATCTCACAACTTGTTTTCTGCAATAATACTGAAGGGTTCAAGAGAAAATTTTCGAGAACAGGTCTCATTTTTGTTCAAAAAAATTGTTTTTCGCTCTTTTCGCCTTAAAGACGACTTAGCAGCGAACGGGTCATTCACAACTTTTTTGGAGAGAATTAGAATACGGTTCGAATGACACCTGTATTCTCGCTGTACGATGAAAATGAACCGAGTTATGATCATTGTCAGGGTAGATCACAAAAAATCGATAATTTGCAAGTTTGGCCAAATCAAGTGGCTACGCCTTCTCATGACCCCCAACCACACCCACTGACCGACTTTCATCGAAATCGAAGGCAAAAAATTTTCCTAGTGGCAGAACCGACCATTTTTGCTACATTGTTACAGGAGACCCGTGATATGGAGGGAGGATCGTTCTTTTGATGGTAAACTGGAATTTACAACCATACATGGGTACCTGGAGCACGATTCAACAGGGGGCATCCGAACGAAAAATGGTTAATTTTACATGGGGCTTTAACGTTTTTTATCAAATATTTCACCTCAACGTCATTTTTACAGGGGGCATTCCACAAATTTACGAAAAACCCTAATTTTACAGGGGGCACCCCCATGTTGACGCCCATGTATGTTTACAACCATTATGTATTAAACTTCTTGAACAAAGCAATCTGATGCCCATTCGCTATCAAAAAGGAAGTGTCAGACAGTATGTGGTCTCTATGGTATTTGGTGTAAAATCTCATCAATCGATTTATGGTTCTTACAATTATTGCTCATAGATTTTAAAAAAAAAACGTTTGTAACATGGAAACAATAAGCGATTTTTGCAGAAAATCTCGTACAGCCCGAGATTCAGATCCGTTGGAAGGCCGTGCAAAGTGAGTCCATTATTGATTGCGCATTTCATTCCCTTTATTTAACAAAATCAATCGATAATTCAGGCGACCAAGAATGTGGTGGTGACATGCTCTGGGATGGTGCTGTCACGCCATTCAGAGGAACCATACAGGTACATCATTGATTTGTGATTGGTATCGGTTATGTACAGGGCCCTAATGTAGTGTCGGTTAAGTAAATGATCTTACCGTAAGTACAGGTTAAGTAAACGACCTTAACGTAAGTAGCGGTTAAGTACACGAACTTAACGTAAGTACAGGTTAAGTAAATGACCTTAACGTAAGTACAAGTTAAGTAAACGACCTTAACGTAAGTACAGGTTAAGTAAATGACCTTAACGTAAGTAGCGGTTAAGTACACCAACTTAACGTAAGTACAGGTTAAGTAAACGGCCTTAATGCTATTAAGACACCAAACCACCCTCACGAATATCCTCGAGATTCTTCCTGTTCGTGGAGAATTGGAAGAAAAGAACGAACAAATGACACAGATGAACCGCCATCACCATTTAGTTTACAGGTACGGTGCCATTTTTATTTTTCATTTTTTTCATTTTTTATATTTTTTTACACACTTTGCACTATTTTGCACTCAAAAATATGAGATGGAAGCCCCTTTAATTGGGACACTACGAAGCTAATTAATTTATAGTACTCCGCTCAAGCCAAATTCTCTCGTCGACAGATATAGCGAGTGTGATCAGAGCGGAGTGCTAGCTCGTGTCTCTAACCCCCTCATTCCACATGTTTCAGTTCACCTTCACCTCGTTTGACGTGCCAGTCGATCGATCAGTCTACCTGTGAGTAATTCAACTTTTTGCATCAAACATATCTTTCGATTATAAACAAAGGTATCATAATTTATGCAACTGTACTTATAAAGCATGGAATAATAGAACAAAAGTGTTATTAGGATGAAATTTTCTTTGGGTGAGTTTTCTATTCAATATTATAATAATAATGATAAAAAAAAGGTAAACTCAAGATAAAAAAGTATAATTCAACATCTGTAAGTATGCCCAATACCTACCTCGTATTTCTTTTCATTTTCTGCCTAATTGTAACTGCTTTTTAAAGGAAGCGTAACCTCACTCAATGGTCTCTTCGACGCGCAATGCTCTCTCGTTGTTAGAACAGAAAAATAGTGTGCGCAATGAAGAGACCATTGAGTGAGGTAACGCTCTCTTTAACGCAGGAATGGTATGAGACGTGGCTTTCGAATACATGCAATCGGCCGACCGGATCGACAAATCGGATCGTTCGATGTTAGCAATCCTTGGGGCGGGTGAGTCTTGAAAAAAAATCAAAAAAATCTTATAATCTTAAAATCCCAAGCTAATTTTACTCACCGCATTGGCACTGCTCTCTCGCAGAAAAAGCAAGTGCGAGAGCATAGCCAGAGCGGAGAGGTTCAAATTAGCTCGAGGATGTGCATTTAATTCGAAAATTTGTTATGCGGTGTTACATTTTTAAACGTGCGCAAGCCGTAACCTCGGAGACGTTACGATGACCTTACGACGTGGGTTACTCCGAGCGCATGTTTTAAAAATGTAACACCGCACTACAATTAATGAAAAAACAAACTGCAACTTACTCTTTCAGTGCCTTCATCTCACGATGGCGTCCAACTTGCATGGGAGAGAGTGTCAAGGTTCAAACATTTTATCGATCTTTGATCTTTGATCTTTGATATTTTCAGATCGAATCGGGAACGGGCAGTGACAAGACGTCCATTGTGTTCTGCAACTTCAACCAGCCAGATCTCAATTCACCCTACTACATTCCGGTTTCGCTTATTCATCTTATCAGAAATAATGCAAAGAAATTAGTTTGAGTGCGTCAAGTATATAGAAAAAAAACTGTCATATTTAAAGTTGTTCTAACAAGTGTATCGATATAAAAAATATTTTAAAAAAATCAGAAATTAAAAATAAAAATAAAAATTCAGACCGACTCTGCTCTTGTGACTTTCCAAGCGCAAGCGACCACGGGAAACGGATTCTCTCTCGACTACGAACTGGGTGAGTGTTTCCTTTTGCATCGTTATTATTTGATTTGCCTTATTGTTACACGCCTACGCCTTCACGAGTGTTACATTTCGTTGCGCAAATGTCGCCCTAAAGTTTGGAGTGTGCTGGGTTCCAAGTGTCCGTCCGTCCGTGTGTCCGTAAATCCGTCCGTAGGCGAATATGGGCGAATTTAAAAAAAAAAACAAGCATTGCAAGGTCTTTGTAACCGTTGCAATTGTTTGCAGTTTGTGGACAAAAGTTCAAGGCAGACTCGGGCACTATCCAATCGTTCAACTATCCCAATCGAGCTAACGGAAAGTTTGTCTGCGACTACACCATCATCGCACCGGCCACTCATCTTATCATTGTAAAGTAAGTGTTCTTAAAATTCGGCAAAAGAGTAGGGGGCACCCGGATTTGAACCGGGGACCTCTCGATCTCCACTGAGCTATACCCCCCGATGAGTGTTCCTCTCGCGTGCTCGTACGAGTGACCGTAGCTTTCTCCTTTCACAATTCCTTTCTAATAAGGAATCTTGTGCTCTTTATTCATTATTCGAAGAATATTAATTAATATTATTGATTGAATTATTCGAGTAATGATAAATGTAGTCTCACAATTGTCAGTATCATTCAACCAAGCTTCGAGATTTTTCGCTCTTCAACCACCATTTTCTAATATTGCAGCTAATACAAAAAATTGGAAGAATACATAAATGAAGTGACGAATAGGAGCAGGTGCGCGATTTCGTCGTTATCGGAAGAATTTGTCTAAGATCAAAGATCATCACAGGCTTGATCTTTGATCTTAGGATTAACGGAACCTTTGATCGCGCTATAATGTTTCAACGCCTAATGTGCCTTGTTCTTGTTCGAAATTTCATTTCACAGATTCAAATACATTGGTCTACGAGTGTATTCAACCTCACAGTGTTTTATGGACCGACAGAACATGAAGCTGGATGACTATATTGAGGTTCGAGAATCAGAATGATCTTTGATCTTTGAACGCCCACTTTGATCTTTGATCTTTGAACACCAAGTCCTCCTGTAATCTATTTACGTATCCATACTTTTCCATCATAGTTGTTGCTCATTCACTTCCTATTCTATAATTAAAAATAATAAAAATAAAAATCACTGAGCTACAATATTGATGATTTAGCTCTCCGGCTCGGCCAACTTCAACAAGACGCACGTTGGGCATTACTTGTGCGCGAGATATCCGATACTTCCGGTAAGAACACAATCAAACTAACATTACTTAAAGGGAGCGTAACCTCACTCAATGGCCTCTTCGACGCGCAATGCTATCTCGTTGTTAGAGAACAGAAAAATAGTGTGCGCGACGAAGAGACCATTGAGTGAGGTTACGCTCCCTTTAAGAGGTTTAAAAAAATGCTTGCATGCACATTAATGTTACAATAAATAATTTTAAAACTGTCAAACGAACTGACAACAAATCTGTCATTTAATAGAAAGAGCACAAAATGATTTACTTGAAAATTGTTTAGAACGGCCAAATCCTGGTCTCGGGAGGAACTCCACTCAACATCCGATACTCGACCTCTGGACATGAGAAGAACACCGGATTCTTGATCGAGTACAACACAACGGATATCGGTGAGTATTTTTTTAGTATTTTAAATAAATAACAATATCACTACAATTATGATATTGCATCGAATTATTCACGACTACTTACATGATTATAATGGTCAGGAAAAATTCCAGCGACAGGTATTATATAATAATCATGCGTCCAAAATCCAGGCTGCGGTGGCGTCTTCAGTGGTGCTGCAAAGATCAAGTCGCCGAATTTCCCCGACAAGTATTATCCGCTCATGCACTGTGTCTATCAAGTATCCACGCTATGGAATAAACGAATGAAGCTGTCGTTTGAGACGCTTGATCTCGAGGTACTCTTTTCTGGTTGTTTTTCACCACATGAGAACCGATGAATAATAACCGATTGGATGATAACCATTTTCATACATTGTCTATTCATTAGCGCTTGTCACTCATATTCAAATTGTTTTGATTCCGTCGGTTGTTATTCATCGATTCTCATTCGACCTAGTACGGTTATTTTATTCCATGATAATAACTTCGCCACATCATAATCATCTTGGTCCCAATTTTAATGAATGCATGATCCCTAATATTTAGGATAGTATGTTAACTGTTCGGGCTATTTGTAGTTAATTTTTCTAATGAGACAATAATATCTGTTTTGCAGACACCCTCCCAAGCCAATCGGGACTGCGAACACGACTACGTCGCCATCTACACTTTCTATCTGAACGAGGACAACAAGGGTCAACTGCTCGGAAGGTATAGTGTGATCTTTGATCTTCTGATCCTTGAACTCGCATTCTATCGTAAAGAATGTGTGAAGTCACGCTGCAGGCATGCAAACCGTTTGCCGGCGTTCTGGTGGAGAGTGAGGTTTGGTGCTCATGGGATAGTGGTGAGGTCAATAACCATAGAGACTGATAAATAAGGAAGACTCTCATCTTATGGTCTCGTACAAGTAAATGGGAGAGAACTGATGATGTTACCCTTTGATAATCTCTGATTGATCTTTGAACTTATGATTGACATTGCAAGGTTTTGATCTTTGCAGATTCTGCGGAATGATGACGCCGCCTCCGATCACGTCGCAGGGCAATCAGATGTCGATCGTGTTCCAATCCGACAAATCCGTAGCCGGAACCGGCTTTTTGGCGAAGTGAGTGGTACTACTAAATCGTATTTAAAAAAAATATTTACCGCTTTGATTAGCGATAAATATGATTGCGAGAGGCCTCATTTGAGACAATAACAGAGAAATGTGTAAAAACTAACAAGCTTTTCTTTCCAGTGTGGAGACTGTTGACGAACGATTCGAATGCGATAATTCGTACATTTCTCCGTCAGGTATTACATTGGCTTGCCGATTTGTTTATTGATTTGCTTACTGACTGAATTCCAACTGGTTTTCGACTTACCCTACATACATGTGTCCCTACAAGATTATAAAATTTTTAAAACGATTATAATATATTTTTCAAAGTTTGTGTTATTGATTTATTGATTGTTCCTGATTCAGGGGTGATCAGTTTCAACGGAGCGAACACGGCGAACACCAAGTGCGACTTCCACATTGCTGTTCGCTAAATTTTTATTTAAATTATTTTTTAAATTAAAATTAAATTATGTTAATTTCAGGTCGAACATGGTCATAAGATCATCATTAGGGTCGACGGCATGCAGCTTCCCTGTGAGAAGGGTTCCATCAAGATACGGTAAGTTTTGGCAAATTTTGAATTCAAAATTTGACTGATTTCCAGAAACGGCGTGGACATGCAAGCGCCCGGATACTCTGTTCTCGGGCCTGAATCTGATGTGAGCACTGATTTCTTTATACTTTCTAATACATTTCCCCTAAAGGCGCTCTCCGTGCTAATTCGAAGCTTCGAAGCCGCTCTGGCAATACTCTCTGACCTTCTTTCTCTACAGAGAGAACGTTGCCAGAGCGGAAACTGAAATTAGCTCGAGGTGTTTCTAATGGCTCGTTAAAAAATAGTGGAAAACCGAAATCGGTGACTTTCCACCCGTTAAAAAAGTACCCGGAAAGTGGAAAATGGAAACTCGAAATTTGAATTCGCGCGCGCTCAAAGAGGTGCGGGAATTCAAATTCCGACTTTCCGTCACCGATTTTTAGCAGTAAAATGGAAATTCAACTTCCTTCTTGCTAAGAATGGAATCCGCGAAAATTCGATGTCGGAATTTGAATTCCCGCACCTCTTTGCGAGCGCGCGAATTCAAATTTCGTGTTTCCATTTTCGACTTTCCGGGTACTTTTTTAACGGGTGGAAAGTCGCCGATTTCGGTTTTCCACTATTTTTTAACGAGCCATAAGACGCCTGAATATTACAGATCTGTGATGATCGTCCCCTCAATGGTGAACTGCGCTCGCACAGCAATAGAATGTTCCTCAGAGTCATGGTAAATTCTTTAATTCCTAGCAAGTACTGAATAGCATTGCTTTATTTTATTATAATAATTTAAACATAAACAACATTTGTCTTCCATTTGCCGAAAATTTATCACTTTACCACTATCTCTGTGGTATCACTGGTTTGGCAGTGATATTTCGCAGGGCTTCGTGCGCTAGGCACTGGTAATAATACGTTATAACCATTACTATGGGCTGTTGATATCTGTACAGCATGTTTTCGCATTCCAGGCTCTCGACATGCGCGCAATCTCCTTCAACATCAGCTACGAACAAATCGCCGGCGGTTCGTTTCAATTTATTGTTTAAATATTTAAATAAATAAATATATATTTAAATATTTAAAGATTGCGGTGGTTTGGTCGAGGGCTATCGCGGCGCTGTGGCCACCCCGCAGTATCCAATGAAGGAATCACGACCACTCGAGTGTGTCTGGCGAATTGCTGTGCCTCCTGGTGAGCTTATTTGATTTTAATGCACAACTAATTTGTCACACTTCGCTCTGGCAATCTCTGGTATTTTCAAACTAGCAGTTTACTTATGTTTCCCACACTTTGGAAATACCAGAGATGTTTTCTTGCTTTCATTAACTATAGTCGTATACGAGAGAGCGTTGACATAGAGGAGAGTAGAATTAGCTCGGGGGGGGGCATTCAAATGTTATATGATTAGTTTCCATATGAATTGAACTGTGATTAAGCACTGGTACGGCGGTAAAACAACGGGTTGGCATGGGAGCCTTTCATATAGTCCTGCTATAATTTATTACATTACTGTACATATATGGAGGTTACAATTTCAAACCTTCTGTTTGGAATAGCTACAAAATTACAGGCAACAAGGTCTCTCTGGTCATCTCCATGATGGACAATCTCGCTTCGTCCGACGAGTCCGGATTCTGCGGATTATTCGCAAATAACGCACTAAATGTCAGCGATATTCTTTGTCATGGTGAATGTAGTACACAGTCCCACAAGGGCATTGAAGTTTTGTTGATTGGCCGTAAAATGCTCTACAAAATGCCTTTATTGTTCCGATTCGTTTTGATTTTTTATGATCTCAACACAATTTCGTTGTAGATCTACGAAGGAACGGAAGTAGCTGATCCAGCGCTGATCCGACGATTCTGCGCACAACTCACGGGTATGATATCCGTACCTTTCAATATTATCTATCGTATTGCTAGACTTGCCTACCGTATACCATTACAGGAGACACTACCGTACTGTCCAGTGATCATGCACTGACCCTGAAGTACAAGCAGGGCGCGACCAGACCGATCTACGGATTCTACGCTCATTATAACACCGGTATCTTACCCGAATAACGTGTTTTATCTGTAAAAACTGAACGGTAGAAAACCGTTTGATGTCACGTAAGGGGACGTGCTTGACCAAAATCATTCCCTTATGCACTGTTACATTTGCCTTACGTGCCTACGCCGTAACCCCCTCCGTCGCGTCGGACAGGCGGCTGAGGGGGTTACGGCGTAGACACGTAAGGCAAATGTAGCAGTGCATTACGCTTTTGACGTCACGTTTGGCGACAAATACTTTTGCCAACATTCATGGATACGGCCGCAGATTTGTAAATATTTTTGTTTTTAGTGTGTCAAGACATCGTGCTCACCGATCACAGTGGAACACTCCAATCACCCGGATATCCTCATCCAGTAACGGAGAACAGGTAAGATTAAACGCAAATTCCTAGCTAATTTGAATCTCTCCACTCTAGCCACGCTCTCTATCAAATGAAGAAAGCGAGAGAGTGTTACCCGAGCGTTTCAAATTCCACGCAGGGGTCTCTCCTTTTGACACAATATTTCACGATTCTCCGCCGTTCGACCAGAATAAAAATAATTATATCTAACTATAAAAGTACAAATATAGGTTAAATAAAATAATGATATTGTGCGTATAAAAAATGTACTTGCATAAGAAAATGACACTGGGCTATAAAGAACGGAAGTAGCTCAAAGGCTAGATCTCGCCCCGCCTCTCGATTGTCTCTTCGCTGCCTCTCACCTAACCCGGCTGACCTTCACCGCGCGATATTTGATATATAAAAGAGATCGGCATACTTTCTGAAGCATACAAAACAAGAAAGTCTCGTCTACAAATAAAACAAGTGATTTTTATACGCTCAATATTTTTTTTAAAAAATCATAGTGTGCGTTATGGTATTTTGGGCGTTGCCTGGTGTCTTGAGAGCTATTGTTTCAGATACTGCAAGTGGCAAATTCGCGCGCCTCCCGGCAATCGTATCAAGCTCATGTTCCATAAGTTTGATATGCAACAGAAGTTCCCCTGGCAGGTATGCTTCCTTACAAACATTCCTCCAAAATTTGAGAGATTTTGTAATGTGACCAAAACATAACCAGTTCTTGAGATACCATGATCACTATTCTTATAACTATTCTAATGAGTTCATTCTGAAATATTGCTTTATTATCGATCAATTAGCGTAAAAATCTCTTCAAATCAATATTGGCTCTGCGTCATGATTTTGAACGCCTGAGTGTTAAATATTTTTCTTGTCTTACTAGGCAAAGAAGTTGAGCGAGAGTTAGTTCTATGTAATGTTAGCTGAAATTTGAATAAGTTTCAAAGGGAATTCTTTAAGACATTTCGTTTTTCAACTTCGATTGCAAAATGACTCATATAGACAAATATAATTAATCGTTATTAAAAATAATGAAAACGACTGCCTCATTCATATATAATGAAACAGATCAATTAAATTAATAAAATTTTCAAGCATTTTCAGGAAGGACGAGCCTGCTCGGATAACTATTTAAGCGTAAGTATTTTATTTAAATTAAAATAGTGAATGTTCACGTTTTGATGCCATTTTATTGTCATCAAATCTAACTCTAAACGCTACCGTCTAGCCACACTCTCTCACTTTGTCTGGGGAACAGTTTGACTCGATCAGAGAGATTCAAGTTCAACTACAAACATCACTGCGATTTATAACAATTACAGATTCCAAAGGAACAGGTCGCATCATCTTTGCTCCAAGACAAAACTTATGGAACGAACGAGACTGCCATCAATCAATTCTGCAATAAATTCAAGCCCATTGAAGTCATGGTAGGAATTACGATAGATCATTATAAACATTCAAATGTACTAATCAAATAGAGTATTAGTAATTCACAAGTGGTGGTAATTAGTAGTGACGAGATTCAATGTTTGTTAAATTTCAAGCTCGTTTTCACAATTTTTTTTTTTTGGAGTTACACTATACCGCTGAGTCGCAGTGTTGGCGCCTCCAATCTATTGGCTGAGAGGGCCTATCCTGATCTGAAGGACCAGTGGCCATGGCCTATGATCAAACTGTGCTTGGAGCTCACAGTGGAGGATTTAGATCGTGGTTTTTGACACCACTTCCGACATTTCTTAACCCCCTCGGTATTGGGTGGATCTTTCAGGGCGGGGGATCGAACTCGTGATCCTCTGATTATAGGCAGCGCTCACAACCACTACGCTATCAACGCTACAATAAAAATTTTATATTGAGCATGTATTTATTTTTTAAAAAAGACTGAGTTGAATGCAAGATGTTGAGTGAAAAAAAACCGTTTCATCCTTTTCAGAGTGCGTCTAATATAATTGATCTAACGTTCACTACTCAAAAGAAGGAACTAAATCACTTCTGGCTCACATGGAGATTTGAAGGTCGGAATTCTAGTATACTGTAAATGAAGCATACAGTGTAGCCTAAAAGTCATCGGACACTTTTTCGTTTTTTTATAACTTTTGATCCAGGAAAGCAATGAAGCTGATCTTTTGAGCCAATGTACAGAATTTATCAAGGGGTACAACCATGATGTGTTGGTGATATTACATTAGTTCATGATTGCGTAGTGATGACACAATCGAAATACACTTTTTTGAAAAATTACATTTCTTTGGTGGAAGGCCCTGTTCTCCTGAAACACTGTGAGAGTGTAGACATATACTAGGGCTGCACAGTCAACCAATCCGAAATTGCTGCGATTAAGATTTCAAGCTGTAGCAAGGTTGCAACTTTGAACCCCAAAATTTATAACTCAGCTTCTAGATGTGCTAACGACCCGATCTAAGTGCTGAGATGATGCCAGTAGCGAGTAATGTTTATCCCCAGAATATGGTAGTCATAGATCGCCATTTGCCCTCAGGGCAAAAAATAATTTTTTTTGGGGAGACCTGATTTTGACACCCCACCGTTCAGAGGGCGGGTCTTCTAAAATTATGGTTCCTGCGCAAGCAGCTTAGCAATGTATCATATAATTATTTCCCTTATTTTCGTTTGGTTCCGATTCCTTTCAGACCCGTTGCAAAAGTTATGCTGAGGTCTACTCGGTGCCCGCTCGCACGCTTTCATTCTTACTGCTCTAGTTCCTGGGCCTCTAATGATGAAATCAATTATTTTCAAAGCACATATGCATGTTAGAGATGTTCACAAAAGTTTTTACACAATTGCTGAACTTTGATCTTTGATCTTTGTATGTTGATCTTTGATCGCTGAAACCGAGTAGACCTCAGCATAACTTTTGCTACGGGTCTGAGAGGACTCGGAACTAAACCAAAATAAGAGAAATAAATATATGGTATATTGCAAAGCTGCTTGCACAGGAACCATAATTTTAGAAGACCCGCCCTCTGAACGGTGGGGTGTCAAAATCAGGTCTCCCCAAAAAAAATTATTTTTTGCCCTGAGGGCAAATGGCGATCTATGACTACCATATTCTGGGGATAAACATTACTCGCCACTGGCATCATTTCAGCCCTTAGAACGGGTTGTTAGCACATCTAGAAACTGAGTTATAAATATTTGGGGTCAAAGTTGCGACCCTGCTGCAGCTTGAAATCGGAATCGGAGACATTCCCGATTGTTTGACTGTGTAGCCCTAGTGGGGTTCTCCACTTTCGCAATGTTTCAGAAGAACAGGATTTTTCATTAAAGAAATGTAAATTTTCAAAAAAAGTGTATTTCGATTGCGTCATCACTACGCAATAATGGACTAATGTAATATCACCAACATAACATGGTTGTATCCCTTGATAAATTCTGTACATTGACTCAAAAGATCAGCTTGATTGCTTTCCTGGATCAAAAGTTATATAAAAACGAAAAAGTGTCCGATGACTTTTAGGCTACACTGTATTTGAAACCATCCACGCAGTCAAAGATGACTAGAGTGACTAGAGAGAAAATTTAGGTACCAGATGCTTTATCCGTGAACGGCGGCCAACCACATGCCGACAAACGTGACATCACAACGGCATATAGGCAAACACCTCCGCCTACGGTTGTGACGTCACGTTTGCAACGATTTGCCACCGTTCATGGATACTCATACAGAAAATATGAGTTACTTATCAGGTTGCGGTGGTGAGATCCTCCAACAGACCAACATCACAGCAACCATCACCGAGCACATGATGAAGATGGGAGAGGTTCGGAATTTTATTATTTTTTTAAAAAATATTTAAACTTTAAAAATATAATTTCAGGACGAACTGATAGAGTGTGCCTGGAAGGTCACAGCTCCCGCCGGTCAGGCGGTATGGACCAGTATTAATACGCTGATGTCGTATGAGAGAAAGTGTGATGAATATGGAGAGACGTTCACAGGACTGGCGGTTGGTTTGATAATTTTCATCATAAAAATGAATTTTCTTTGAATATTTTTAGTAAGCAAATTTCATTGAACCAATATCAGTTTGTGCACACTGAACGAAATATAGCGAAAACGACTATGAACAGTTTCATCATCATTAAAGACACATCAAGAACCATTTATTTATTTATTTATTTATTTGATACACCCGTGAAAGGTGCCACGACAAATACAGAAGTGATATGTGAAATAATAACAATAACAATAATAATATAATAGAAAGGACAATTTGAAACTATCCGCAATTACTGTGCTCGAGGAGACTATCCTAGTTCTTTGAAATGGCTAAAACCACTGAAAACTGTTTCAAAATCGTTAATTTTCCTCATTCAGATCTTCTCCGACTCCGACAATTCATCGGCAGTTCCGGTCAGCAAGACCTGCGAGAAGCTCGACAATCCGAAGGTCGTCCACTCCTACGGCAACGAGATGTTCCTGCAGATTAGAGTAACTTAATTATATATTTCTAATGATATTTTAAAAAAATATTTAATTTTAAAAATGCAATTGCAGCTGAAAAAGTCGCAACTTCCAATGAAGGTGGGAGAAAAGTTCTTCTCGGCTGAAATCAAGTTTGACGATTCGGCACAGTGCGGAGGAGTCATCATTGGTTGGTCTAACCCTTTTGTAATTGATGTATTCGTCTATCACATAATTTTGGATATACAATACAATACATTTATCTTATCAGCACTAAGTGCAGAAGAATAAGTCAGGGGCAGGGGGAATTTTCTTGCAAGTTTTTATTCGTCCGTCTCTGAGAGATGTTATTCTCCATTCAAGAAAACGATCGAACTGAAACTTGTTGATTGAAGTATAAAACCAACGAAAACGTTCCGCTATCGTCCATTAGTCCTGCTTGACAGTTGGAAGTACACCTCCAGGCATTCCAAAGCCTTCTAGGAGGGGATTCGTCTGTTGATCCTTTTCTGTTGATGGAGTAGGCGAGAGAGGGACGGAGAGCTTAACTTTACCGACCGCACCGCAGACAGAAAGGCAGAATTTTGGATTTATTCGGTTATGATCACTGTCTCAGCAGTGATCCCCCGCTGGACCTCGTGTGGATTAAATAACGGGATTTCCCGTTTTCCCTATTGTATTAGTGTATTTCACAGTTTTATTCACCAGTGTAAAGGAGTGACTGTCACCGAGATCGCTAACTGTTACCATTTAATAATAATTTATGCATTACAAGGATAAATTATAATAGCGAATAATTGATATCGTAAGAATTACATAAAATACGATGCCACAACTTAGGTATTTAGTCGATTTTATGTGTCGTTCATATCACAAATAATTCTATTACAGTAGAGAGAAACAGTCCGGCAGTTCTCCACTCGCCCAACTACCCGAAGGCATACGAGCGAGGCGTGGGCTGTGAATGGAATGTGGCCGCCGATCCGGGACACTACCTCAATTTCACCATTAAGGTATTAAAGGGAGCGCAACCTCTGGTCTCTTCAACGCTCTACACTCTCTCACTGTTAGATAACAGAGAGATAGTGTGCGCAATGAAGAGGCCATTGAGTGAGGTCCCTTTAAAGACACACCCCAAGCTAATTTCACTCTCCGCATTAGCAATAATCTCTCCCAGACAACGAAAGCGAGAGAGTGTGGCCAGAGCGGAGAGTTTCAAAATATCTAGGGGTGTCACTTTAACCATTTAAGAGAGCGGCTCGGTAAGACTCGAGCATGGTCCGGACATTCGCGAGGACTTTCGATCTGGCCCTCCATACTTTCATCATAGACACATACCGGGGGCAGACCGATGAAAGTAATAGTGAAAATGACCTTAGGCTCAAACCCGGCTCACATATGTCGCATTAAATAAAAATTTGAAAAATTCATAACTTTTCAATCGTGATAGCTAGGACTTTTATTTCTTTTTATTGGTAAATAACATGTCACGCACCCTTATAAACATAGCTGAGCAGTAATACCATATCGTTCTGAATATGTTTTTTCGTGTCTGATTTTCAGATTTTTCTTCTTCTATCCTCATTGAAGAGATACTGCAAGAAATGCCATAGTGCATATTGTAGCCCTGACGATTGTGTACATGGTGGTCACATTCCCTTGGCCAGCCAACTTGTCATAAGCCTCGAGAATTGCAACTGAATGTAAGATATGTGTAAATTGCAAAAATCGAAAATTAAATTTCTTGAAATACGCAAGAGTAAGAGGTAGCTTTATTATGTCATTTTACTCGTAGTGATGCGTGTACACATTAAAAATATACACATGATCTCAGACTACATTTTTAAAAAATTTAGAAAAATAATTATTTTATTTTTATTTTTTCAACTCCCACATTCAGTCGACCGTCAAGTCAAGTTGATTCATAGGGCAGATGGTGGCTGTTGCATGTGTGTTTGCGGAAACGACTGCTACGTGAAGAATCGTCGTTTCGCAGATCTCGAATTAATTTTTTTATTTATCAAACTTGAATATTTCTATGTTTCTTCCATATAAATCGGTTGGAAGGTAGCGTACTGCAACCAAACCTGTGCCATTGTTATCAGTAGGAGTGTACTGTACTGCACTACCGTAACCGTCAGAGATCGCGAACTGATTTTTTTTTCAGTCGACCCATGATTCTCAACCATGACCCCGGGTTCATGGTTGAGAATAGCTAAGATCGAAAAAATCATGATGATCCCAGACCAAATACTATTTGGCATTATATCAACAGTGGGACAACTTTTATTTTTATGGATAACATAACCAGAACTACCGTAACCTAGCTACCGTATCCTATAATAATGTGGTGAAATTCTCGGAAAATTCAGGTGCGTGCATTACTATTACGGTAATTCGAGCTATGGTATCCATAAAAATAAAAGTTGGCCTACTATTGATATAATGCCGCATAGTATTTGGTCTGGAATCATCATGCATTTTTCGACCTCAAACATTCTCAACCATGAACCCCGGGTCATGGTTGAAAATCGGGGGTCGACTGAAAAAAAATTAGTTCGTGATTCCTGACGGTTACGGTAGTACAATAGCTTACACTCCTACTGATAACAATGGTACAGGACTGGTTGCAGTACGCCACCTTCCAACCGATTTATATGAAAGAAACACAGAAATATTCAAGTTTGATAAATAAAAAACTTAATTCGAGATCTGCGAAACGACGATTCTTCACGTAGCAGTCGTTTCCGCAAACACACATGCATGATCCACCATCTGCCCTATGAACCAACTTGACTTGACGGTCGACTGAATGTGGGAGTTGAAAAAATAAAAATAAAATAATTATTTTTCTTAATTTTTAAAAAATGTAGTCTGAGAACATGTGTATATTTTTAATGTGTACACGCATCACTACGAGTAAAATGACATAATAAAGCTACCTCTTACTCTTGCGTATTTCAAGAAATTTAATTTTCGATTTTTGCAATTTACACATATCTTACATTCAGTTGCAATTCTCGAGGCTTATGACAAGTTGGCTGGCCAAGGGAATGTGACCACCATGTACACAATCGTCAGGGCTACAATATGCACTATGGCATTTCTTGCAGTATCTCTTCAATGAGGATAGAAGAAGAAAAATCTGAAAATCAGACACGAAAAAACATATTCAGAACGATATGGTATTACTGCTCAGCTATGTTTATAAGGGTGCGTGACATGTTATTCACCAATAAAAAGAAATAAAAGTCCTAGCTATCACGATTGAAAAGTTATGAATTTTTCAAATTTTTATTTAATGCGACATATGTGAGCCGGGTTTGAGCCTAAGGTCATTTTCACTATTACTTTCATCGGTCTGCCCCCGGTATGTGTCTATGACGAAAGTATTGAGGGCCAGATCGAAAGTCCTCGCGAATGTCCGGAAGGGGATCAAAATGCTCGAGTCTTACCGAGCCGTTCTCTTAACCTCACTTCTGACACTCTCCGCTCTGGCAACATTGTATCGCTCTCGTTGCGAGACAATGTGGTCAGAGCGGTGAGAAAAAGCTCTGGGTATACCTTTAAACTGTGAAACGTAACTGAAAATGATGTCCACTTCAGGAGTACCGTGTGGCATTCGAGCATCCGCTGAAGCGACAACCACTGTATCCGATCGGTATCGATCCCAACTCTGTCATGTGTCCGTTCGCGCTGAAACAAGTCAGCGGAGGCATCACTTTCTACGATATGGCCAATAAGTGAGCACGAGTATCATACGAAATTATTGCTCTAGAAGTTTTTTTTTTAATATGGCATAACATTTTTTTCATATCGTAATATAAAAAATTATAAGCACGCCGAGGATAATTTTACCGCATTGGCACTCTCTCGACAAAGAAAGAGAGAGAGAGAGCGTGGCCAAAGTGATTTGAAATTATCTCGGGGTTTGCCTTTAAAATATTTGCTTTATTATCAGGACATCGAGGCCAGTGGCCGAGTACTGCAAGACTCTCGCGGCGCCGGTCAACGTCATCGTACAGAATAATAATGTATGTTTAATTTTGGGAACATTGTGCGGGAATTCAAACAGAATTTGTAATGAAGTACTGTAAATGAGCCTTGTTCCAGGCCCAAATCAGCTTCCACGGCGGAAATCTCATAAGGGATTATCAGAGTGGCGAGAGCGACGAGAAGAAAACGGTAAAATTACCAGTAAACTTCCGCGTACTGTGAATTGTTATAGATAATAGGTGTCAATTTCGTTTGGCGTATCAACATTAAATAAATTAATAAATTAATTATTGGAGAGAAATTTCTCCACCACCTCTTTTCCAGTTCGGTTTCGTAATCGAAGCGCGTGCAGAGTGCGGAGGAACGCTCATAGCAAACTCAACTGTTTGTTGAATTTTGATCTGTGATCTTTGATCCTCCTGTTGATCTTTGATCTTTGATCTCTATTTCAGCAACAAGAATTCACGCTCAACAACATGGCTGACAACGAGACTTGCACGTTCATAATCAAGAAGCCTGTGGATGGTAATTTTAAAAAAAATATTTATTTTGTTTAAAATTATTTTTATAATTTGTAGCTCCCGACGGTACCAGGATCTACATGTCGGTCAGTGAGGCCAATTCAGCCGCACCAAACAGCAGAGACCTCATAAGAAGTCGAACGAGAGCAAAGGTGATCGTGACTGTGGACGAAAACGCGGAAACAGAGTGAGTATTATCTTTGAAAGTTTCATGGAAAATGAACAAGAATTTTGAATTCCGCTAGTCTCTCACAGAAAATGGGATGACATAATGATCGATGAATATTCGTCGCTGAGATAGCGATATCAGTATGGGTTTTTGGTTTAGTCCGTATGAAATGCACTTGTGTAATTGTCTTGCTACTGGCTGCTAAACGGAGAAAGAACTCTCGATCAACTCTCCACTTTGTCCTCCCTTCCTTCCTCGCTCTCTCTCTGATCTACGTATTATCTCACTTGTGTTCTCTCTCTAATAATAAACATAGAAACACATTGTGGCTGTGGCTGGATAATAGTATCTTCGCAATTTACACGAAAGAATCTCGAAATTTGAATTCCGCCTATTACTTCTGTAACAATAAATGGGATGACATGATGATCGATGGATCGTCGCTGGGACAGTGAAATCAGTCTGGGTTTTGAATAAAGCGGCAGTTTGTTTTGAGCAAAATGCAGTTCTTTTAAAAAGGGATAATTATGTGATTGAATGATTTCTTCGGACTGCTTCCAGGACATCATTCGACTTTGCGTTTTTGAACCGAGATACGGCTGCGGAACTGAATCAGGTCTTCACTGCAGACACTCAAGTGATTATTTATTTTATTTTATTTTATTTAATTTATCATACATCAATAAGATGCAACAACATTTTAAATGACAATGTCAATATTGTCATTTTATTTTATTTTTTAAAAAAAACACAGTTCTGCGTTTTCCGAAGTGAAACTCCCATTCCTCTGTTCAAGATAGCTTGTAGATTACACGAGTGGGCGATTCTTCTGTTTGTCGGAAAAAGAATTCATGTTTCCATTGCAGATGAAAGTTTCGATTCAATCTGGCATCCTGGAAGAAGTGTTCACCATGATCTATACCACGAAGGAGAATGGTAGATCATTTTCATAATCTTTCTTAAATTTTTTTCTGTACTTTGACATTGATTGGTATGTGTTAGACTTACCCTGAAAATATAGTTAACATGATTTAGTTGTAACAAAAATAGATTTTTTAAACAATATTTCAGCGTGCGGTGGAGATCTTATATCTGGAAACGGAATCGTTAATATCCCACAATATGAGGTGAATAATGCTCTGGCAATATTCTCTCGCTTTCCTTGTCTACGAGAGAGTGTTGCCAGAGCAGAGAGTAAAATTAGCTCTTTCAATTAGAGAAAGTGACAGAGAGCATCAAGAGTAGACAATGTGTTTTTTTTTCTTTTAAAGACACACCCCAAGCTAATTATACTCTCCGCATTGGCAATGCTCTCTCGTAGACAAAGAAAGCGAGATAGTGTGGCCAGAGCGGAGAGTTTCCAATTAGCTTGGGGTGTAGCTTTAAAGACGTGTAAACAATTATTAAGAGAATCGAGAGGTGACTTTTCACGTTTTTTTTTTAAACTGTCGCATGTTTTCAGAGCAGTTACGAATGCACCTGGACATTGTCCAATACACCAGGCAATCGAGCCATGGTCCGTATCGAGTACGTTTTTTTACAGTATATATAAAATTTTCTACATTTCATCACATCTGCCTATGCCTATATGTAGATTTGTCCCATATATAAAAAAAACTAAAACTGGAAATTATTGCTATTACTGAAATCGATCTTTTTAAATTTTCATAAATTTCTATCCAATATTTTCATGTTCTCATTTTCAGTCAACTATCCATAATCAGGAGCGATTCGTGCGCGCAGAACTACTTGGAGGTGCGTTTTCCTTTCGTTTTGACCACCGCCCAATTTGGTTCAATGTTTCCAATTTTTTGGTAAATATTGAGAATTCACCCCTCAAAAATTGCGTCATCATAGTGAAGCATAATATTCTCCTTTCCAGATTCGACAATTCAACGAGACAGGGGAGCTGTTCGGTCGATACTGCGGTGACGTCACCGAGCCAATCATCCACACTGCACAAGTGTTATGGATCAAGTATCGATACCAGGCGGTTGATGACCCAACAAGGGAAGATGATGACGATGATGGAGAGGACGAGGAGAAAGCACAGAGGAGGGCGTCGTTCTTCTATCGTAAAAGTAGGTTTCCTATCGAAAAAATAACAAAAATAACTTTGTTGAATAACTCCATGAAGCTACAATGGTAAAGGAAAAAATGTGTTTCTGTGAGAGTGGCCAGTATGTTCATTTAATCACTGTGATGATAAATAAATAAATAAATAAATAAATAAATATTTTAAAAACACATTTTACAGTGGCCGGAGGCACGATTACTACCAAACCGGGAGAGATAAATGCTATCGAAGCTCCAGTGGTCAGGGAAACTGCTATTTGGACGGTAAGACATTTTGGCTTAAAGGGAGCGTAATCTCGGGGGGGGGGGGGTGACATTTCCGCAACGGCATTTCCGCAACCGACATTTCCGCAACCGACATTTCCGCAACCGACATTTCCGCAACGGGGAATAACTCGGCTCGTCGGAGTCCTAGAACCATGCGATGGGTATCATTGTGATCAGCATCGGTAACACTATCATGTCACATATTGATCTTTGATCTTTGCTAACTACGCTACATTTTTGCAATGAGGCGTGATTTCGCTCAAAATCATTCAAGACGAGCGGGAAGGGTATCGTTCGACTCCTCATCACCTGTATATATCCAACCAATAATTGACCTTTGATCTTTTCCAACTCGGCCTCACATCGGCAACGAGAACCATCAGTCCGAAGTCGGTACCATATCCTGAACCATGTGAAACCGAGGTCCTAAAATGGATGTAACGCTCGAATGTTAATGCAGGGTGGAGCCTTGCATCGCCTCCCTTTATGTGGTTTGCCGACCGCCAAAGAGCCCCTCAGAGACCCAGGTCTCTCAACTTGCTTTCAAGACCCTCGCGACACGCGCACACGCTTCCACGCGATGGTGAGCTACCGTAATCTACCGTAACCCGGTTCGGTGGGTCAGATCAAGTGCCATGGGTCAGATTTCACTAAAAATTGTCTGAATAGCCGCTACGTGTGCAATATCATTGTTATCTATGGCGGACTACCGTAATCTACCGTAACCCGGTTCGGTGGGTCAGATCAAGTGCCATGGGTCAGATTTCACTAAAAATTGTCCAAATGGTCACTATGTGCGCGGCATGATTATGTGTTATTGCAAACTACCGTAATCTACCGTAGCCCGGTTCGGTGGGTCAGATCAAGTGCCATGGGTCAGATTTCACTAAAAATTGTCTGAATAGCCGCTACGTGTGCAATATCATTATTAGCTATGGCGGACTACCGTAATCTAGCGTAACCCGTTTCGGTGGGTCAGATCAAGTGCGATGGGTCAGATTTCAGTATAAATTGTCCAAATGGTCACTATGTGCGCGGTATGGTTATGAGTTATTGTAAACTACCGTTACATTCTTCTGCCTTTTCTCTCTGCGGTTCGGTCGGTTGGACTATTATCTCTCCACTCTCGCCTATTTCATCAAGAGAAGAGGACCAACAGTTGAGTCCCCTCCTAGTAGACCTTGGAAAGTCAGGAGCGGTACTTCCATCTTGTCAAGCAGGCCGATCGGACGAGAAACGTCAAGTTTTCGTGGGTTATTCGACTATTCTAATCAAGTTTCATATGCTGACGTTTTCTTGAATGGAGATGAATTCTCTCAGAGACGAAAGGATAAATCTTGTGGATAAGAAGATTCCCCCTGTTTTGGCCCCCTCTGCATTTAATGTGCTGATAGGATAAATATGTATGTATGTATGTAAACTACCGTAATATACCGTAGCCCGGTTCGGTGGGTCAGATCAAGTGCCATGGGTCAGATTTCACTAAAAATTGTCTGAATAGCCGCTACGTGTGCAATATCATTATTAGCTATGGCGGACTACCGTAATCTAGCGTAACCCGGTTCGGTGGGTCAGATCAAGTGCCATGGGTCAGATTTCACTAAAAATTGTCCAAATGGTCACTATGTGCGCGGCATGATTATGTGTTATTGCAAACTACCGTAATCTACCGTAGCCCGGTTCGGTGGGTCAGATCAAGTGCCATGGGTCAGATTTCACTAAAAATTGTCTGAATAGCCGCTACGTGTGCAATATCATTATTAGCTATGGCGGACTACCGTAATCTAGCGTAACCCGTTTCGGTGGGTCAGATCAAGTGCGATGGGTCAGATTTCAGTATAAATTGTCCAAATGGTCACTATGTGCGGGGTATGATCATGAGTTGTTGAAAACTACCGTAATCTACCGTAACCCGGTTCGGTTGGTCATGTCAAGTGCGGTGGGTCAGATTTCACTAAAAATCGTCAAAATGGCCACTACGTGTGCTTTACAGTAATTGACAACAGTTCATAACTGTTTCGCACATATATTGGTCATTCCGACAACTTTTAGAGAGATCTGACCCATCGCACTTGATCTGACCCACCGAACCGGGTTACGGTAGATTACGATAGTTTACAATAACTCATAATCATACCGCGCACATAGTGACCATTTGGACAATTTTTAGTGAAATCTGACCTATGGCACTTGATCTGACCCACCGAACCGGGTTACGGTAGATTACGGTAGTCCGCCATAGCTAATAATGATATTGCACACGTAGTGGCTATTCAGACAATTTATACTGAAATCTGACCCATGGCACTTGATCTGACCCACCGAAACGGGTTACGGTAGATTACGGTAGTCCGCCATAGCTAATAATGATATTGCACACGTAGCGGCTATTCAGACAATTTATACTGAAATCTGACCCATGGCACTTGATCTGACCCACCGAACCGGGTTACGGTAGATTACGGTAGTCCGCCATAGCTAATAATGATATTGCACACGTAGCGGCTATTCAGACAATTTATACTGAAATCTGACCCATGGCACTTGATCTGACCCACCGAACCGGGTTACGGTAGATTACGGTAGTCCGCCATAGCTAATAATGATATTGCACACGTAGCGGCTATTCAGACAATTTATACTGAAATCTGACCCATGGCACTTGATCTGACCCACCGAACCGAGTTACGGTAGATTACGGTAGCTCACCATCGCGTGGAAGCGTGTGCGCGTGTCGCGAGGGTCTTGAAAGCAAGTTGAGAGACCTGGGTCTCTGAGGGGCTCTTTGGCGGTCGGCAAACCACATAAAGGGAGGCGATGCAAGGCTCCACCCTGCATTAACATTCGAGCGTTACATCCATTTTAGGACCTCGGTTTCACATGGTTCCGGATATGGTACCGACTTCGGACTGATGGTTCTCGTTGCCGGGGGGCGCCCGTTTCGGCAACGCCCGTTTCGGCAACGAGTTATAAATCGGTTGGGAGAAGGTCTATGGAAACAAAAGTGAAAAATTCAAGATACTCCGAGACCTAATACTAGTTGCCATAATATCAATAGTGAGCCAACTTTTCTCTTTCTGGTTACCGTAACCCGAACTACCGTAATCAAACCGGGATTTGAAGTGCATTTGGCCATATTATTGCAGGTTACCGTAGCTAGATTACGGTAGTACGGGTTACGGTATCCATAAAGATGAAAGTTGGCTCACTATTGATATAATTGCAACAAGTATTTGATCTCGGGTAATCATGAATTTTTCGACTTTGGCTATTTTCAACCATGAACCCCGGGTCATGGGTCGACTAAAAAAATCAGTTCACGATTCCCGACGGTTACGGTAGCACCATACCGTACACCACTACTGATTACAATGGTACAACTTTTGTTTCCATAGACCTTCTCCCAACCGATTTATAACTCGTTGCCGAAACGGGCGTTGCCGAAACGGGCGCCCCCCTCGTTGCCGATGTGAGGCCGAGTTGGAAAAGATCAAAGGTCAATTATTGGTTGGATATAAACAGGTGATGAGGAGTCGAACGATACCCTTCCCGCTCGTCTTGAATGATTTTGAGCGAAATCACGCCTCATTGCAAAAATGTAGCGGAGTTAGCAAAGATCAAAGATCAATATGTGACATGATAGTGTTACCGATGCTGATCACAATGATACCCATCCCATGGTTCTAGGACCCCGACGATCCGAGTTATTCCCCGTTGCGGAAATGTCGGTTGCGGAAATGCCGTTGCGGAAATGTCGGTTGCGGAAATGTCGGTTGCGGAAATGTCACCCCCCCCCCGTAATCTCACTCAATGGTCTCTTCGACGCGCAAGGCTATCTCGTTGTTAGAGAACAGAGAAATAGTATGCGCAATGAAGAGACCATTGAGAGAGGTTACGCTCCCTTTAAAGCGGCACCCCAAGCTAATTTAAAACTCTCCGTTCTGGCCATACTCTCTGGCTTTCGTTCTCTACGAGAGAGCATTGTCAATGCGGAGAGTGAAATTAGCTTGGGGTGTGCCTTTAAAGGCACAAAACGAGATAGCTTGGCAGTGATCTCCCGCAGGACTTCATGTAAAATACGTCGAATAACCGGAAATCGTCACCTTTTTTTCACTTTTTACCCCGAGCTAATTTGGCACTCACCGATCTGGCAATACTCACTCGTAGACAAAGAAAGCGAGAGAACATTGTCGGACCGGAGAATCTAAAATTAGCTCGGGGTGTGCATTTAAAATAGTATCAATACTACTCATACGTAATTCATTAAGATAAGCGTCGACGAGGGCCACAGCATACGCTTCGAGGTGGAGCGCATTAATTTGCCGGAGAATTGTCCGATCAGGGTTTGTGCTTTGGTTGCTAACTTCTAACGATATAAATATACTTGAAAAGGAGCATAACCTCTCAACGGTCTCTTCATTGCGCACACTATTTTTCTGTTCTCTAACAACGAGAGAGCGGAGAGTGTTGAAGAGACCGTTGACAAAGGTTTCAGTCACTTTAAAAACATCATGCCATAACTATATCACCAGTGGAAAAATGTAAAAGTGGCACATTGGTTGTTTTGTGACGTTGGTTTTCGCAGCTTGAAGATAATCTGAATTCTCCGATGGAAGACTCGCTCAAGATTCTCTCGGGATACACACCGGAAGCGGGTACGTTCATTCCAGCTTTTTTTTTGGTTTTTACACCCGAAGCCACCAAAATCTAGCAAGCTGATAAGCTGATCAGTCAGTCTGAGCTATTAAAGGGAGCGTAACCTCACTCAATGGTCTCTTCGACGCGCAATGCTCTCTCGTTGTTAGAGAACAGAACAATGGTGTGCGCAATGAAGAGACCATTGATTGAGGTAACGCTCCCTTTAAGCTACCGGAATCTCTAGTAAGCAACGGAAATATTCTCTTAGTTTGCCACTTAAATTGGAATATCGTGCATGAGCATAAGGGAATATAGGAAACGAATATGCATTCCAGATTTCGTAATCGATCGAACGAAGGTGATCGCTATCTGGAGTCCTGTTTACACGTGCGATAACGCAAATTTCCGGTAGCTATTGATATTTGAACTTTGTTCTTTGATCTTTGATCTTTAACATTTGATCTTTGATCTATGACAGATTGATCTGGACAGCGGTCAAGAACAAAGGAAACGATTCGGAAGAGTTAGACGACTTGGAGAAGACGAGTATGTGCATCAATACAATTTCAAGCAATCAATAATACCTTTTTGCTCGAAATCAATCAATAACAATCGACAATATGTATTTCAGAGTACCAATGCGGCGCGCATTTGAATACCAACAGCAAGCCGTTGACGCTGAAATATCCCGAACAAGGACGTGCGTTATGAGAATAATAATAATAATAATAATAATAATAATAATAATAATAATAATAATAATAATAATAATAATAATAATAATAATAATAATAATAATAATAATAATAATAATAATAATAATAATAATAATAATATATACATTTCTCGTTTCTTATATTTACCCAAAAAATAGAGAGCGAGCACTATTTTTGTCTAATTATAAGAAACGAGAAATGTATAATGAATAATTATATTAATTATAATTATTTGTATAATTATATTATTATTATTATTATTATTTTAATATTAACGTTTCTTCCTCCAGAATACGAGAAGGATATTCATTGTCGTTGGATCATCGAGAGGCCCGTCTTCACGGGTCTGAAGGTTCGAATCGCCAAACTCGACCTCGAAAAGGTTAGATTAATTTATTTTTCAAATACATACCCGAACTAATTTAACTCTCCGCAGTAGCAACATGCTCGTACTATAAGAAAGCGAGAGAGTATTATCACAATGGATTGTTTGAAAGAGCTCGAGTTATGCCTTTTGGAAATAATTTAATAATTTATTCACAAATAAAGTGGATTTGTAGCAACTTATCCACGAAATAAAGTGGAGATATACAGAACAGATTTGGGAAATGTGAATAATACTACTTTGAATAATTCTGCGCCTCTCTTAAATGCAACAATTAATAAATAAAATAACATTTCTAAATATATAAATAATATATTTAATTTAATAAATGAAAATTAAAGAGGGCAGTGGAATACACTGAGGACGAAGATGAGTACGGGCAGAGTGACAAGTGTGAATTTGATTATGTCGCGATAAGCACGAGAGGAGGCATGAGTCGAATGGAGGAACCCGATGAGTTCGTTATTTTTTATCCTTTTTTTTTACCCCAACCCTAACGGCGACACAGCTGAAGTAACATCGTAATCTGCTGATAAAATTGTTATAATGTAATGTAATATTTTGATGAGAAAAAATCTAGATCCAGTCGTTTCATACATTACGAATGCATTATGATTATAAATATCAGTTTTTCACATCTTTCGTTCATCTGAAAAAAAAGAGAAATGTTTGAGAAATTTAAAATTCATAAAAATTTCAGCACCGAACTCGATCACGCGATGAAGTTCTGTCGTAAAGATCACATCAACAACACGTTCGACTTCTCGTACAGTGCGGTACGTGACAAAACTTTATTTAAACCAATTTTTTTCTTAAAAAAGTTTCTAACTCAACCCATTTCTTAGTCCCTTTCTATCTTTCTCCATAATTAATACAATACAATACATTTATCTTATCAGCACTGAGTGCAGAAGAGTAAGTCAGGGGCAGGGGGAATTTGCTTGCAAGTTCGTATTCTTCCGTCTCTGAGAGATATTTTTCTCCATTCAATAATTAAATGATGTAAAAAATCCATTGCGTAAATGCAACGGACGTGTGCTTCTTGTCTCTTATTTTTATGCATAAATGAATAATAAAATTTTTAAAAATAAAAGTAATTTTACAGTTCCTCGCCATCCACTTCGTATCAGACCACTCGCGAACTGGCACGGGATTCGAACTACAGATTACGCCGAGTAAATGGACTTTTTGTTTACTTTTTGTTAGAATGATACTTGGATATACAGTCCTGACAAATATGACTGTCAATGACTATGACAATCCTGACAAGTTTAACCACAACTGTCACCTGTGGCCGTATGCAAGAACAACGGAAAACCGTTATCCGGGAAAATGTGACGTCATTAGTGTAGGCGGAGGATTTTTGGAAAACGCCTCCGCCTACGCTAATGACGTCACATTTTCCCGGAAAACGGTTCTTGCATACGGCCACTGGCAAAGACATTGTATCCATTAAAGGGAGCGTTACCTCTCTCAATGGTCTCTTCATTGCGCACACTATTTCTCTGTTATCTAACAACGAGAGAGCATTGCGTGTCGAAGAAACCATTGAGAGAGGTCGCACTCCCTTTAACAATGACTTGTGTAGATAGGGGAGGTGTTTTGGCACACATCGAAGAAGATGAAGGAAGAAGTACTAAAAAGATCCAGTTTTATCATTTTGATAAAGATATTAATAATTTCCATCGCAGGCTGCAGCTCTTTCGATTTCATCACGAAGACTCGAAGTCCGTTCAACGAGACGCTTACCTCGCCCAACTACCCAGCCAACTACGATAATAATCTGAGTATGATCCTTGATCTTTGGACTTTGATCTTTGGAGTTTGATCTTTGATCTCTGTTTAGTGTGTTCGTGGTCAGTCGTGTTCGAGTCGAATCGTCGGACGTCGGTTGAAATTATTGATTTGCAAATCGAAGATTCGCCCAATTGTACGAGTGATGCATTGTTCATTGTGAGTAATTGTTAACAGGAGAAACTTTTTTTGTAAATAATGATAATTCATGCGTTTACAAGAAAACATGTTATAGAATGAAATAAATATGGCACGAAAAAACGTGGAAAATATTTCTGAGTTTTAGTTCCTGGGATCATTTCTTCCACGATGAAACCGTGAATCCTCTGCAAAATATTAAATTCCTCCAAAAATTTGAAAACTGCCCAATTTCAGTTCCATCGCATGAACATGTACAACGTGGGAACGACGAGAAAGTTCTGCGGATCGATGGAGAAGTACAATAAGGTTTGTACACTGCTGTGTTCATTTATAGTATTTTTTTTACCTAAGCAAGCTAGCCACTCTCGCTTTCTTTATCTACGAGAGAGTGTTGCAAGAGCAAAGAGTTTCAAATTAGTGTGGCATTGAATTATTGCATTACAGGGTAATCCATTGTGATCTTATCGAGAAAATTATAAACAACTAAATAGAACTACGCAGTAGTGTTCTGGCGGTTATCTGTTTGCGTTTTATCCGATTGGAAGGGACCGACCACTCGAGAATAGAAAACTATGTCAAGGATTTCTGGAAAAAAAAATTCAAATTCCATAATCTAATATACTTGAGTCTAGTAGTATTGCTTATTAAAAATGAATTAGCGATGCTGATCAGAGAATCCACATTGCTAAGCGTCTTAAAGATTTTATTATAAAAAGAGTATGCGATGAGAAGAGTATGTATCCTCTTTCCCTTTGCCCAGTAATGTGTTCATAAGTTATTCGATGAAATAAATAAATAAGAAAATAAATAAGCAAATGAATTTCAGACTAGTCTGAACATCGAACTTCCCGTCGGCCGAGTCTTCATTCGGTTCCAGTCCGATAATGCGAACTCCGGACGAGTAAGCCAATCGATTTAGAAAACACAAATAAAATATGAAATAAAATTAAAGATTCCGAATTGTTACAATGTTTCGATCAAATCCACCGTTAGTTCACCCTTGTTCAGAGTTTATATATTTGTCATCACTCCTTAGTCAATCTATGACATAGAAAGTACCGTAATCACTCACTATTTCAGGGTTTCAAAGTGCGAGTGGCCGAGATCCTCGACGAGTGTGCGGATGACGTCATCACTGTGGATGAGTCCACGCCATCTCGGGTCATTCACTCGCCCCAATGGCCTTCCGGTAAGTCTAACTATGTAATAATAAACATAACAATAAATCTATCTCTCTCGCACATCGGTGAGTCACGGGTCTTTCATAGATCAGAATTGTATTTCCTTTCTTCTATTCATCGGTCTTCGTTTTGCATCTATGCTATTGTCCTTATAAAAAGTACTTGCATAAGAAAATGACAAACGGTAGGTAAATATCGAGACAACGAACTCTCTCGCCTTTCTCTCGATTGCCTCTCCAATTCCTCACATCTAACACGTCTGACCTTCTGACGATTCTGACGCCGCGCTGATTTGATATTTTTAAAAGAGATCTGCATAGTTTCTGAACTATGCAAAACAATAAATAGTCATGCAGACAAAGAAAACAAGTGATTTGTATACGCTCAATATTGCCATTAGGTCGCGTCCCCTTTCCATTCCCTATTCCATATATGTTTCAAGCACACTAAATATTATGTGTTCTTTGTCAAGATATGATCCGAACAGGTCTTGCAATTATCATTACTAGTCGTCCTACGTCTTCTATTTCGAACACGAAATATAAACTTAATTAAATATAATTAAACAATATAATTAATTAACATAATTCAAATGAATATAATTAATAAATTTAATTACGATTAAATTTATTTTAAAATTTCAGCGACGCCCGCATCAGTATCGTGCGGATGGACGCTGCGTGCGCCAGCCGGTCGTCGAGTAGCCTTCACTGTGGACAAATTTGAGCTGGTGAACGATGGAATGGAGGAAAATGAGTGGGTTATTGACCGTATAAAAACACTTGTAAAGGAAGGAGGAAAGAGTGGGGAGTTAATCGATAGTTCTTCCTCTGTTTAGCAGCAGTAGCAATGCAATTATGCATGTACATTTTATACGGACAATATTCTCACTACTCTCTATGCACACTCTTTGAAGACGAGGAATATTTGCGAACTTTCACTTTGGTAGACAATGAAAAAGTAGAAGTTCAGAGACTTTTGATAAAGGTAGCGTGTATTAATCGGAATCAGAAGCGATGCTTTGCAATATCAAGAAAATACGAACGGCTTTCTCAAATATACAAAAGTTGTTGTTTCAAATTTGAGAAAGATGGAAAGCCTTCCTTGTGTATTGTTGTGGTAGAATTTACATGCAATGAGTCATGGAAGCTAGCATTATGTTTCTCTCTGTTTTATTAATTGAAAATTACAAACGATCCACTATCTTATTTTCATTTATAGGTCCATCCCCAGCTAATTTGAATCTCTCCACCCTGGTAACACTTTCTCATAGACAAAGAAAGCGAGAGAGTATTGTCAGAGCGGAGAGATTCAAATTACCTTTTGGTGTCACTTTAAACTCCTGCTTTATCAAATCATCTTGGCCATTCAATAATCTTTATCACATATCTATACGGTCATTGCTAACAATAGTAATTTAATTTGAAAAAAAATGTAATTCACAAGATTGTCATGGTCAAGTCAGAAGAGGTCGGGAGGTCATCGTCTTTGTCCTGAAAAGAAAAACTATGTAATATTCGGTACGAGCTACAGTACTCAGATACAGTAATCAGCTACAGTAATTAGGGAGCTACAGTAATCAGCTACTGTAATTAGGGAGCTACAGTAATCAACTACAGTAATCAGGGATCATACCTTGGAATGCTTATTTCTTTCCGTACGAGTAGGTGTAGGTGGGGTAGGTGTAGTAATAGTACGGTTGCGAGTACGAATATCCGTTGCTGTAGCCATTGTTGTTGTTGCTCGGCGTGTAGTAGTAGGTGGTGTATGGTGACGAATACGAATTGCTATTTGACGGATAGGTGTAATACGTGTAGCCATTGCTGTTGCTAGGGTAGTAGTAGTAGGTCGTACCGGTGGTCTGAAGGAATAATTTTCACCGGGAATTGGCAATAAGGAACTTACACCGCAGCATTGGGCGTCGACTTGCGATGAGATCAAGAAAACGAGAGCGAAGGCGAGGATGAGGCTGAAGTTATAACGATAAACGCACAGCTAATTGTACTCTTTCAACGCTCTCACATAAACAATGAAATCGCGAGAGCATTGCTAGAGCGGACAATTTCAAATTAGCTCAGATATGCCTAAAAGTGATGATTTATATAGAAAAATTCGTTAACGAATGCTGTGTAATTGTATAAAATGGAAAATTAAGCGCTTAATGATATAGCGTTTGACAAAGGCTGTCTAAAATTGCGCTTCTCTGAACCTGTTCAAAATATTCCATACTCAAACGTTCACCTGTAAGTCTGCATGCTGATGGCGAAGACAACTGTGCAACTTCTTTCGTCTGTTTATCAGTCTATCACTCTCTTATATATTGTGATAAGTCTGGCGAAGAATCCGAGTAAACAAACAGAAAGGCTCTCTCAGCCTCTACGTGGAATTCACACAGCGCACAAGTAGCCCCACGCTGACTCAGCCGTGCCATTCGACTTTCTTGGGCGCACAAGCAAACAAAAAATGTGCGTTTACTCTCTAGCGGTTCGATCTTAAGTCATTCTCAGAGTCAATCACAAAATTGTGATTGGATAAGATGGCGAAATATGTAGGCTTCCCAGAATTGTTAGTGAACCGTGGCAAAAAAAGGCTACACATAGTACAAACTTGCGCTTAAACGTCGCATGTTTATGAGAAATATGATCGGGTTCTCTGTGTTCTACAAGGTCTCTGTCCATTGTACACTTATTGTAAGAATAATCTAATTTTGAAATTGTATGTCCATTTTCAGACCTCTTTAAAATAATAGCTTATCAGATATTGCACCATCAAGACTGCCGAACGTCGAATTGATGTTGTCTAGATCATGCGATAAAGTGGGTCCTACGGAGTGGACCGCAGGACTTTGTATGCCTTGAACAACGGGACAACTCTATCTTTTTTACCGTAAATCACTCATTTTGGAACTCTCGTCGGTCTCAGACGGACTGTTTGCTTCGATTCTTTTTCCGATCGCACTTCTTGAGCTCCGATCAAAAGTACAGGGTAGTAAAGATGATAAAAATGTCTGCAATTTTTTCTTCGCTCTTCTTCTTCTTCTTCTTCTTCTCTCGTTCTGAATTCCTCAGTTATGTTCTGCAATAGAAGATACACAAACCAATGGAACATTGAGTGCGAACCCCTAACGTTGTGGAATCTCCTTAGCTGACTCTCTCGTTAACGCATACTATCTCGTCGGTTCTCTAACTTGTTACAACTGCGCGGTTTCCAAACGGTTTTGTGGCAAGAGTTGTAGTGGGTGACTAAGATGAGGAACGTCAATAGGAAAGATTTGTTGTGATTAGAATTTACAACTATTATAGCTACGTTGAAAATCTACGCTCAGGAAATGTCCTCTAGCTTTATTTGTTCACGAGAAAGCGTTGCGAGAGCGGAGTGTAAAATAACTCGGGTTGTGCCTTTAGGAATTGAGTACTCGGTCAGAATGATCAAAATCATTGATGTATTCAAATAGTGCATATAATATGCAGGCTTTGCGAAGAATCAAAGAAGCCTGGTATAATGGAGAGACTGCAAAATTTAAAATACCATGAATATGCTACATTTCTTACAGATGTGCCGACGACGAATATATGGAAGTCAGGGACGGATCGAGCGAGAGCGCACCTCTCGTAGGAAGGTAGCACAAAATTTGGGAAAGACTCCACTCTGGGAATGCTCTATCGTAGACAAAGAAAGCGAGAGAGCATTGCCAGAGCGGAGTGTTTCAAATTTGCTCATGGTGTGCCTCTTATCTATTTTTGGCGAGAAACCCCTCCGCTATGTTTCAAAAAATGGACAAGAAGTATAGTAAGCGACTAATAGTGAATTAATGGTAGTTTTTACAGATATTGTGGCGTGACTCCTCCGTCAACCATCGTTTCCTCATCGAACTATCTGTTCGTAACGCTTGCCACGGATTCCATGAGTACACCGGCAGGATTCAATGCTACCGTATCACTTGGTAGCGACTGGTTCATTTTAAAACCCTGATAACTAAATTGTCAAAATATCCATTAAGAACCAAGAAAAAACATCAAAATCAGAGGGATATGCGAAATCAGTTCGAGCTAGTGAAAATAATGGGTGAAACTGTGAAGTATTTATTGTTCATATTCAAACTTGCAGCAACCTGCGGCGGTACGATAGTATTGACGGACGGAGGAAAATACTCGCTGACTACACCCAACTATCCCGAGGTTTTCAACTGCTTTTTTTATAAATCGATAATTTGAAATTATTTTTTTTAATCAATAAAAAATAATTCAGGCATATCCCATGAAGTCCGATTGTAACTGGACCATAAGAGCACCGAATACGCATTTCGTTGAAGCCAAGTGAATAATTCAATCATTTTCAAAAAAATAACAAATCTTCGTCCCATCCATTTTTGTAGTGTTTTAGAACAAAAAAAATCAAGCATTTCAACGGACGACGATTTAAAATTTTCAATACAGCATCTTCTGAAAATACTCATTGTGAAAATCTAATGATGATCTGTATATTTTTCGCACCATTGTAATTACAGGATCGAACATCTCTTCCTCACGTTCTCCCCGAACTGCACCAAAGACTGGCTGTCGATCTACGACGGAGACAATACCGGTAACCAAATTTTATTTTATTTTTTTAATATTTTTAAAAATTCATTTCATTTCATTTGCAACACATTTATCAAGAGTTCGCATATACAAGGGCTCTGATGTGCATGGAATTCCAATTCTTGCACTTTTTAAGAATATTCAAACTAAAGTCTTTGAAGATGCGCCACTCGTTGACCACAGATGCTTATCGGTCCGAGATCTGTCTCGTCAGGCGCCCTCGTCATTCACGCCCTCACCTGGCTCAAATGATATAATCACATATCGATCGACACTCAACACTATGATCATTCAGTTCAAGGCGGATAGCGAGTTACAGGTGCTAATCAAAAATTCCAGAAAAAAAATTGAAAAAAAATCTTCCACTGATGTCACTGAATCCGTAATACATTTTTCTTCGCATAATTTCCATTTCTTATTATTTAGCGAGGCAGTAGGATGTTCTGTCTGAATCGCAAGTGCGGCTTTGAGATCACTTTGACCCCGACAGAGATCGGTTCGTTGTGGTTCAATTTAAATTTCTTTCACATTGCACAATAAACTTTAGCAGAATCACACTTTGGCGTTTAGTGAGTAAAAATATTACAGTTTTTCTTATTATTTTTTCAAAAGATAATTTGGCGATTACTTACGCTTTACTGCCATTGTCAGAGCGTTATAAGTATTCGCTTTTCATGGATATCTAGACTCTATAAATCTGGAACAATATTAAAGGGAGCGTAACCTCTCTCAACGGTCTCTTCAACGCTCTACGCTCTCTCGTTGTTAGAGAACAGAGAAATAGTGTGCGCAATGAAGAGACCATTTAGAGAGGTTACGCTCCCTTTAATGGATTCAGAACTGTCATTCCTTTCTTAGTACAATATTCTCCCAGGTTGTGGTGGTGACGTCACGGACTCCACTGGTGTGCTCACCACACCAGGCTATCCCAATCAGTTGATGAGTCGAATCAAGTGTGAGTGGAACCTAAACGCCGGACCCGGCTTCCGCTACCTGCTCCAGCTCGAGTTCCCCCAGGAAGATGTGAGAGTTCAAAGATTAAAGATCAAAGATCAAAGTTTCGAAATTTTCAGAACTATTACATGCCGCCGAACGTCTTCTCGAACGTAGGCGAAGCATGCTTCGGAGACGTCGAGGTGTCGATTTTAAGATTTAATATTTTCTGTATTTTAAATTATTATAAATTACTATATTTTCTCCTTGTGCAAAATTTTTTCATTTAAGCCGTTTTTTGCTTGATGCAACATCTTTTCTATCTATGATAAATATATGTGTTGTTCTTTTTTCAGGTCAGTAACGGACCCAAATCCATTGGCCAGGTGCATTTCCTCAATCGGGAAATGTTCTGCAAGAATCGCACGGAAATCATCACTACCTCTGATTTGGCGGTGATACGGTAAACTAAGTTACAGATCAAAGATCAACGATCAAAGATCAACACTATACATTTGCGTTCAGATATTCGGATATCAAATCGCGCCGACACACAAAGATGCAAAGCGATGACGATGCCAAGTACTATCAGCCGTTCCACATAAAATATAGCAAGGTTCGTCAAAGATCAAAGATCAAACTACAAACTAATCCGATTAGGTGCCCGCGAATGTGGACGGCAAGGGTTGCCAGTTGCTGATCACGGACAAGGAGGGCAAGAGCATCGGGCATCATGTTCATCAGATCACCGCGTCTCAGGCGTACAAGGACGCGGTTGCGGAGACCGCACTGTGTAAGTGGCAAGGGATATTAGTCTCTCTGGCAATGCTCTCTCGCTGTCTTTGTCTGCGAGAGAGTGTGACCAAAACGGAGAGCAAGTTTAGCACGAGTGTGCCAAACTTGCTAATGGGCGGAAAGCGACAAAAGTATAATTAATACTTAACAATAATTATATTTCGCAGTCTACTGCCACATCATCATTCGTCGGTCGCGCAAGCAACGCGGCACCACATCCATATCGATATCCAATTGGGCGGACTACACCATGGTTCCCATTCCGCACTGCAACGACTTTGGCAGCACAGTCCACATCAAGGGTATGCAGAGATCAAAGATCAAAGATCAAAGTACAATTTCAGCTACGCCAAGCAACGGTCTTGGGGACGAGGTGTTGCCGCTGGATGAAAAGATCTGCAACGCGACCATGATGAAACTGTTTTCGACGGAAGGCAGGGTAAGATAACAAATTTATTATAAAATTACATTTTTAAAACGCACTATCCCTAACAGCGGAGGGGTAGCAACAGGGGGAGGGCACAAAGTTTCAAAATCATCCTAGAACATTCATATTTGGTGGTTAGAGCCCCTAGGGGTGGGATACACTTCAGCCAAAAAATTGGCTCGAATTATCGATTTTTGATCTACCAAAAGTGAAAATTTCAAATTGATTTTTTTCGAATCGTGTCATATATCATTCGAAAGAGCGTTGAAAGATATGTAAATCTGACAAGTTTCAAAAGATTTCGTTTATTGGTTTTTGAGAAAAATCCGATTTTTCGAAAAAAAGCCAGACTCTTGTCCTTTCGTTAAATAGCAGACAACATTCCCATCATTTGTAGGCTCTGGGCAGTTGATATATTATGTAAAAAGAGATGGGCTATCCGAATATCACAACTATTTTTACCATCTCCGTTACGGAATATGTCATATTGGCAAAAAACCAGCGTTTTTTAGCGTTACAATCGTCGACGAGGGTTCGAACCCTGCCACGGGTGAAAACTTTTGCAAACTTTTTTCAATTATTTTTTTGCTTTTAATCATCTTTTTTCGGTGTTTAGGACTGCTTTAAGTGATTTTCAGATCGAGCAATGTCTAAAATGCAATATTCTGAAAATGGAAGTAGCCATTTTTAAACATTTTTATCAATGGATACATCAAGCAAGCACATCGTTGTCATTTGAATCATCTTCCACAACAGAATTAACATCGGTAAGTTCTCCATCCATCAATTCAATCGTTTCTTCCATGTTGAAAATTTCATTCATGTTGTTTCTAATGGAAGTGACCATAAGATCATCATCAGATATCAACGCCTCATCATCAATTGCATCAACTTCGTTCGTATCCAATTCAATCAACAATTTCATCCATTCTATATCGAAATTTAGTTCGTCTTTATCCTCATCGATTGTAGAACGTTTTGCTCTGTTTCCACTTTGCTTTCTTTTTTTTGTCAATGTTAGCAGTTATACAACCGATAAGGATAAAGATGAACTAAATTTCGATACAGAATGGAGGAAATTGTTGATTAAATTGGATACGAATGAAGTTGATGCAATTAATGATGAGGCGTTGATATCTGATGATGATCTTATGGTCACTTCCATTAGAAACAACATGAATGAAATTTTCAACATGGAAGAAACGATTGAATTGATGGATGGAGAACTTACCGATGTTAAATCTGTTGTGGAAGATGATTCAAATGACAACGATGTGCTTGCTTGATGTATCCATTGATAAAAATGTTTAAAAATGGCTACTTCCATTTTCAGAATATTGCATTTTAGACATTGCTCGATCTGAAAATCACTTAAAGCAGTCCTAAACACCGAAAAAAGATGATTAAAAGCAAAAAAATAATTGAAAAAAGTTTGCAAAAGTTTTCACCCGTGGCAGGGTTCGAACCCTCGTCGACGATTGTAACGCTAAAAAACGCTGGTTTTTTGCCAATATGACATATTCCGTAACGGAGATGGTAAAAATAGTTGTGATATTCGGATAGCCCATCTCTTTTTACATAATATATCAACTGCCCAGAGCCTACAAATGATGGGAATGTTGTCTGCTATTTAACGAAAGGACAAGAGTCTGGCTTTTTTTCGAAAAATCGGATTTATCTCAAACACCAATGAACGAAATCTTTTGAAACTTGTCAGATTTACATAACTTTCAGCGCTCTTTCGAATGACATATGACACGATTCGAAAAAATCAATTTGAAATTTTCACTTTTGGTAGATCAAAAATCGATAATTCGAGCCAATTTTTTGGCTGAAGTGTATCCCACCCCTAGGGACTCTAACCACCAAATATGAATGGTCTAGGATGATTTTGAAACTTTGTGCCCTCCCCCCTCCGCCCTACAGAGAGCGCGTTTTAAATAACACGACACTCAAACTCCGAAATGCTGCCTATATTTCACAGTTGGGCAAAATAATTGAAAGATTGTTGTATTGATCTTTTTGAATGGCAAATAATGACCTGCTGATCTCCCGTTATGAAGAGGGAAATACCAGACGAGAATTATTGATTGAATGAGCCGAATCATCGATTGCAGCCCCAGCCCTACAACATGGCTACCCTAGTGCCAGACATCGACATGTACGTCGTGTCCACACGCGATCGTTTCTCACCCTTCCTCAACTTCACACTCGATGTCGAGTTCGATTGTGAGTTTCCTAGTATCCTTCAGACAAACGTCTTTCATAAGTCGCATTTATATTTTAAACAACTTCAACGGCTGGTATGGTAGTGTTATCTCAGCTGGTCTTTCATAATAATATGCCCTCTGTTTGGTAAAAAAAATGGAAAAAAAATAGTTTATGAAATTTGGGCATAGTAGACAAATGTTACAGACTAGAACCTAAAAGACACAAAACGGTTTGCAGTGTGCGGAGGACTCATAACGGAACCGGAATCCGGATCGCTCACATCTCCCGGTTACGCTCTCGGAAGACCGTACAACCCGGACCAGGAGTGTCAGTGGGTACTCCGAGCGCCGGAAGGAATGGTCGTGCAGGTACGCGGATTATTCCCACCACAATTTTAATATTTTAGGTATAGTTAGCTTTATTGATAACATATATTGAAGTTACATTGAGCATATTGCTCAATTTTCTAGCACAGGTTCTTATTTCTTGATACAGTTAGCTGTTAGATATTCCAAAACTTTGCAAATCGACAAAATGTTTTATCATCCGAATTTGGCGAATTCGGTTTCGATTATTGTACAAGGTGATAAGAAACAATAAGTCGAGGGTCGTTATTGCTGCGCAGGAGGCGCGAAACCGGCCTCGCGCTTTCCGTAGTAGCCGTATCCGCCATAGCCGTAGTAGGGATAACCCTGCAATAGGAAGAATATTATTATTGGACCAATTAAATGGTATAAACAGAAACGAAACATACACTAGAACCATTGGTACATTTCAACGTTAAATTTGAAAGTTTGGCTTTGGAAAAAAACCTTGGTATTGTAACTGTATTTGTTCCACTCAGCTTACTGTTCAAAAAGGGAAAAAAAGCTTACGTATCCGTATCCGTAAGCGGATCCGTAACCGTATCCGAGATATCCTCCGTAACCGTAGTATTGGGCGTCAACGGCTACGGCAGAGCAGAGGATGACAAGAGCGAGGAGAACGAGGCTGAAAATTATGATGTTACTTATCCGGGCTTAAATACTTAACCAAGTAAAGTACTAAGTAACTAAGTAAGTAAGTTAACTAAGTAAGTAAGTAAGTAAGCTAACTTACAACTTGGCAGACATGTTGAGGGTTGTGAGGAGCTGTGAGGGCTGATGTCTTTCCCGTCCCAGGAGGTCGCTTTTATACATCTGTCAACTTGTAACTGTTTCTACTCAAATAGTATCGTTACTGCCATTCACACTCTCTCGTTTTCACACGCTCTCTCGCGCACTCTCTCAGTTCGGCACACTCTCTCGTCCGACTCTATCTGTCTTCGCTCTCCGCTATTCACACAGTCTCTCGCCAGTAATCCAGAAGTTGTTTAGAGAGGGAGCGTACCTCTATGTAGCAACTTCTTACTTTTGTAACGAGTAGAAGAACTCAGGTATTAGACGAAAGTACAACAGATATAAGGCATACATAGTGGGAAGTGGGCGGAAAATAACATCGAGGACAATTTCTAGAAGTTCTTGCAAAGCATCTGCATACATGTGCGATGAGTTAATTGTTCAAAATCGGTTTTGTCGATGTACAATTTTTTTTCAAGCTAGAGAACAACCTAAACACTAAATGCACTTTGGTATACGTATACTATTCATATTTGTAGTTTCATGCCATTAAAAAACAAGGAGCAAACAATCCCAATCGATAGCAATCATGAAAAAAAGGAGAAAAAAAAAGAAGAAAGAACACTTTTCTTAAAATGAGCAGTTTCCATCAGTCAGCATTTGATCCATACTATTTTCGCATGTGGAGAATTCGATTTTAGAACTTATTTTCACCTAAACCATCTTTGAAAATGACGACGCTTTGAAACGACCGAATACCAATCATTAACGCTGACTTGAATCTATTTGAAGTGCAACTTCTGATGCTAAATTGACTCAAAAAAATATTTTTCAGCTCAAGATCATCTTCGTCGAGATCCAACATGATAGTGTGTGCGCTAAAGATTCACTCATCCTGGGAGAAGGTACACTTTTAAAGGGAATTTGTCCCAGTTTTATGTTTTGACTATGACACATGCACAGAGCCAAGTCGTGAAAATGATTTTTTGTATTAAAAAAACAGAGACGCTGTTCAGGTCGCACAAATCAGGTCATTCATCGGTTCTGCTACGAAGGCGTGAATGGCACGGATACAGAACTGGACGCGAGACATATGGTAATTTTTTTTGGCTAATATAAATCATGATGAACTTTTATATGCCATAGCTTGGTAAAAAAAACATAACAAAGTCCAACATTACCGTACCATCCCTACCATGAAGGAAACTCAGTACCCTTTTCAAAAAAATCAATAAAAAATCAATCAGTATTAGTAAAATTCAGAATTGGGTATCGAAGTCTCGCTATTTCGTGCTGACTTGGAAGACGGATTCGACGGTGGAAAAGAAGGGATGGCACATTGAGTACGCATTCGTACGGCCTGGAGAAGGAAGTCCGCTATTTATTAATTTAAAATTTACATTTTAAAGACAACGAGACTTCCGCTTTGACAATGCTGTCTGGCTTTCTTTGTCTTCGAGAGAGCGTTGTCAAAACGGAGAGCAAAATAGGCACTCTTTATCAAGATCAACTAGCAAAAGCAGTGAAATCACTGGATATGGCGTGTGATCAAAGGGGATCTTCATTCTTTAGTATTGTTAATTTTGATGCATGATGATAATGATTATCTCTCAGTGCACGTAGTTTGTCGTTGTCCAATCTATTTCTGGCAAAAACTGCAGAGTTATCGTTTGGATGATTCATCCACTCTCTCTCACCTTCTTACACTGGCGGAGTGTTTGTGTATGAATTCTGTTTGCTTGTTTTCGACTGCGCCCCAGTGAGATGAAAACTTCTTTTGCGCACTCTATCGCCAGTTTGTTATGTTGCCACCACGCCAGTATCTCTCATTGTCTGACTCTCTCCTTTCGCACGATCTCTCATCATTTCTCTCTTTCTCTACCGTGTTCTAACCGAACGGTATTTGTGTGCACTCTTACCTTCCGAAATACGTTCCTTATTCATAGGCCGATATGGCTCACGAGAATATAGAAGACAAATAGAAACTCTACAAGATCGACATACGATATATACAAAAACATGGCATTTTTGCACACAATAGTATTTTTTAAAAAAAACTATTTAATTCAGACTGCGGCTACGCCACGCATGCCCTGTCAGGCACGATTCGCTCTCCCAATTATCCCGATGGTGGTAAGATTGAAGAGTTCAAAGATTAAAGATCAAGGATCAAAGATCAAAGTCCAAAGATCAAAGATCAAAGACCAAAGATCAATGATTTCTAGACTATCCGGACAATGTGGAGTGCATATGGGACATCACCGTGCCCATCGGTCATCATCTTCAGCTTCACTTCAATAAGATGGACATTGAGCACACGCAGAATTGCTCGAACGACGCTCTGACGGTGAGATCAAAGATCAAAGATCAAAGATCAATTTTTGTAGATCTACGAGGAGCACATGAACCGAGACTGGGCGCCCAACAACTTCTACTATTTCATCTTCGATCAGTTGAAGGTAACAATAAACCTAATGTATGAACTTTTGTGAATGTTATGAGACGAAAAAGCTAGCATAATATCCATACAAAAGTTATGTACGCTTCCGGTTCAATAAGCTTCAGTCGAGGTGATTGCAGACTAACTTAATAATCTCTGCAAGTCTGCGTCTATAGCCACACCCCAAGCAAATTTTTCTGTTAGCTCTGGCAAGGCTCTCTCGCAGAGAAAGAAAGCGAGAGCTCACAGCCAGAGCTCAGAGTTGGCTCGGGGTGTGCCTTTAACAAAATGCCCTGCAGGGCCACTCTCCGATGTGCGACATATCGCCGCCTCGAGACATGACCACGGAGAGCAATCGAATCCGGCTGAACTTCACGACCAATGAGAGGATCACTGCGAGGGGATTCGAGATCGAATACAAAGCTGGTAAGTATGACATCGTATTCTCATAGAAGTTATTTTTCTTTCAAAACCTGGCAAGTGAGCTTTGAATAGCAACATTATCTATAACATTGAGAATACTAATTGTAAGAATTTATCATTTACCAGAAACAAAATAAATAAATAAATATAATTGCTCTAAATTATGTAAATTGGTCAAGTCTTCTGCGTTAAATCTGCAGACACAGTGCCACATGTATCTTGTCAAAACGTTGCAATATTCGCAAGAGTAGGATCTTATAACGCTGTGTTACAGTATGACATTGGTGGAATGCAACCTATGATGAATATAGCCTCATCTGAGCATCTTTTGCCTGATTTGATAAAATTGATTGATTGATTGATTGATTACAGTATGCGGTGGCGTGTTCACTCTCTCCCACGGGACCATCACCTCCCCTCACTATCCCGAGTACTTGCCCAATGAGGACATGGTAACTATATTTCCATCATATTTTTTTTTAATTTTCGGATTTTTCAAATTAAAATTAATTTAATTTTAAGGATTGTACCTACCTCATCTCTCCGGAGACTGAAGATGGCAAGAAATCGATAGTGGAAGTTAGCTTCAGAGATATTCAACTAGCGAGCACACTCGGTTAGTGAGCCCTATGAATTTGTCATTATATTATTAGTTGGATTTGAAAAAAATTTCGTTTTCGCAACGTAAAATATGCATTTCGTATATTTCCACTACTATACTCGATTTCCACTACTATACTTATGCTGCCCCGTTGTGTATTCACCATAAATTATTATTATTATATTATTATTATAATAATAATATTTATTGTACATTTCATGAAAATCTGTACGTAACCATGTCAAATTTTCAAAACAATTTTTTTATTACATTTGGAAGAAGTTGGAAGTATAATGCCTCGCTACATTTGCCTTTCGTGCCTACGCCGTAACATCCTCCGCTGCGTCTCCGTAGTTGCAGAAGAGGTTACGGCGCAGGCACGTAAGGCAAATGTAACGATGTATTACACTGTCACAGCATATCTTGTGACATTCGAGATACAGTCTGACCTACTCTTTATTTTTTCCATATATTCTGATGACCATGCTCGATATTTAGTGGTGTACGATCGCAAGCCGTGCGGTGCGGACTATATCGAGGTCATCGATGTCGATCGTGATCGTGTTGTGTACACGCTATGCGGAAACGATGAGGAACCACCGAAGGACGAGGATCTACACTTCTCTGTCAAGGTAACCAGTGAACCCGAAATGAATTGAACCAACACACAGAGAAATAAGTGTTATCCAGAGACACCATATTTAACACTTTTTGAGCTCAAAAGTGTTAAATATAACACTTCTCACGTCTTATGCAACGTGAATAAAACTTATTTCTCTGTGTGAACTCGGCAACTATCACTATCATGAAAGGTGGACTGACGTTCCATGATAGAAATGGAGTTGTTAATAATTGGGATAATTTCACGGGTTTTTTTTTATTTTAATAATTTTTCCCGATATATTACGCTCGGTCAAACCTTCATTATAGGGTCCGGTTGGAGTACGATTTGTGGCAAACAAGACGTATGCCACGTACAACAAGAAATTCGTACGAGGATTCAAGCTCACTTGGGCTGTCGGTCGTAAGTTTTGCGATTTTCTTTCATTTCAAAAATGATTATATTGATAAGGCATAAAATGATTTTCAAAGTAGGCTCAATAAATTTGTAAGTTTATCGTTATTCAAATAGAATAATCCCTACCGAAGGAGACAGATGAAAATAACAAATATCACAGTAATAAATGAATAAAGTACTAGTATAAATTTGAATGAACATTAGATTTAAAATTGTAAAAAAAATATTTTAAAAAATGAAATAAACTAATTCAGAATGTGGTGGTGACGTAAACATCGGAAAGACCCACTTCACTACTCACTTGTACTCTCCGGGACACCCGCTACCGTCAGTGATTTACAACAAAAATATTTATTTAAATAATTTTTTTTTTTAAAACACTACATATTTTCAGATACCACGACGATCTAGACTGCATCTGGAATCTGACCACAACGCCGGATAGGGTCTTCAATATCAGGTACTGAATACCCGTACGCTTATCGATAACAAACAACATTGATTTTGGCACCATCTGCTCTGACATTGCTCTCTCGCTGTCTTTAGCTACGAGACACACACGCAGAGTTTCAAAATAGATCGGGATGTGCCTGTAATACGATCGCCTTACGAAATTGACATCATTTCGAAAATTTTGGAAGAACTATTACCTGTAAATTGTGTAATTTTTGAAGCTTTGCCCCCTTTTTAAAGGGAGAGATCTCACTCAATGGCATCTTCATTGTGCACACTATTTCTCTGTTCTCTAACAACGAGAGAGCGTAGATCGTTGAAGAGGCTCGCCATTTTTAAATTAAAAACAGAATTTAAAAAAAGAAAGATCAATGCTCCTTTCAGAATCATGAAACTGGACATCGAGGACGATGAGAAGTGCTCGATGGACTCGTTGGAGTTCTTCAGCGGCAGTGTCATGTCAAACACGACGAGTTTAGGAAAGTATTGCGGATCCACGTGGGTGTTTTTTAGTGAATTTGTTTAGTATAAAATTATGTTAAACTCTTCACGCTGTTCTCGCAACGTTCTGTCGTAGTCAAAGAAAGCGCTTGAGCGAGAGTGGAGAGTTTCAAATAAGCGCAGGATATACTTTTTTGTTCGCTAAAAGTTCAGCGTTGCTCAGAGAAAAAGTTTTTTTTTTGACAAATGCTTAATTTATATATATATTTTTATTATATTAATTAATTTTTTTAATTTTTTTTATTAATACAATATTTCCAGAGTTCCTCGTCAACGTATTCACGTCAACTCTAGCAGTATGCAGATTCGTTTCCTCACTGATCACTCCCAATCGCACACCGGCTTCCTCTTGTCGGTCACTGCGACCTACGGTATATGATCTTTGATCTTTGGACTTTGATCTTTGATCGATGAATTTCAGGCGAATCAGTCGGCTGTGGTGGCACTTTGATCGCCACGGGCGATTGGCAGACACTGAAATCTCCAACGTGAGCTGCATTGTCTCAATGTTATTGTGCAGAAGTGATATGTAGATAACTTCTATTCTGTTCAAAAGTTTGCAAAAAGCATCGCAAAATATCCTCGTTGTAATCTTGCTTTAAAATTTTCTTTAATTTCTTGTCGTTCTTCAGGGACCCCGAGACAAAGAAATACTTCAACGATCTCAAATGTGGATGGAACATCAAGGTGATCATTTTGAAATTAATAATAATAATGATGATAGCAATCATATATTCTTTCTGTCGAACACTTCCGGGAACAGGATATTTCTGTGAGATAGGTATTATGATGGATTATCTTATTGTGCGTATAAAATGTACTTGCATAAGAAGATGACAAATGGTGCTAACGAACGGAAGTCATAATCGAGAGGCGATCGAGATGTAGCTTTCTACATCTCGCCCCGCCTCTCGATTGTCTCTCCGCTGCCTCTCTCTAACCCGGCTGACCTTCGCCGCGCGCTATATTATATATAAAAGAGATCGGCATAGTTTCTGAACCATGCAAAACAAGAAAGTCTCTTATGGGAGTGGTTGGCTACTCTCGTACCAAATAAACAAGTGTATTTTATACGGTCAATATCTAGAAGTTTCAGGGTGTGCGAAACTCGGTGCTCGTCCTGAACATAACCAAGATGAAGACTGAACCTCCCGTATCGGGATATAACACCGGCAGGAACTGTATCGATTACTTGACGGTGCGTTTTGGTTATAAAGTTTTCAATTGTTAGGCATCGTTACATTCCCTTGCGTTCCCACGACGTAACCTCCGCCGTAACAACGGAGAAGGACGGCTTAGGCACGTAAGGGGCAAATGTAACGATACATTGGAGAGTACAATACAATACAATGATCTCTATCAAGCACAAAACCATTGGAGAGGGAATGGTTCTAAACCGTACCATACAAGGGTGACCGGAGAAATATTAAAGATAGAAGTTCCCCTTGGATGGGACATGAATTAGATTATACCGTAACACCGGAAATACCTTTGTAATCAATCACATCTGAAATTACTAAAATTGATTTATCAATCAATAATTACAGATATACGATGGTTTCCGGGGCTTCTCGCCCATTCTGATCGATGACTTCTGCGAGCACGGTGGTTACACCTTCCCGAAGGTGTTCTATACATCGGATAGGTAGATCAGCTGATATCTTGTAATAATAATAATAATAATAATATTTATGCGTTTTACAAGAAAACACGGTACAGAAGAGATAAATAAATAAAATTATATAGAATGATTGATGATGGACTGTAGTTGAATAGAGCGAAATAAGACCCAGTCGTTAGGAAAGTAAGGATAAAATCTATTTGTGATATGCAAGTAGGAATCAAGAAGTATCAAAAAAAGAAGAATATGTGAGTACTGAACGTTAGTTCAGTTCGCACCCTCACCCCAATTAAGCAATATGAATTGTTCAATCGTATTTGCAATTGTTCGTATTTTTTCTTATTTCTTATGGTTGCTTTCAGAATTGCTCATATCCATTTCGATAGTGATCACAGTGAGACTGCGGAAGGATTCGAGATTCAATATCGATCCATTGAAGGTGTGATGGTTTTTTCTAAATAGTTTCTTTTTTTTCTTTTTTTTTATTTCAAAAATTTCAAAAAAATTTTTTTTTTTAAATTTTAATTTCAATTTGCATGAGTGATTTCAGGTGAATGCGGCGGCCCGCTCACGGCTACGGTTGAACGATCGGTTTTGTCTTACGCAGTTGCCAAAGGTAAGTAGTTTCTTCATTGATCTTTGATCTTTGTTCATCTGGCAACAATTTCTCTTATACAAAAACTAAAAACTGCATAAATCGAGCACTCCCGGTGTTAATCATTTGCCAGCCTGCGTTAACTATCTTTCATGACCTGACCCAGCTGCATAAATTTGTCAATTGTTCCGCTCCAAGCCAATTCGAATGCACTCATCTATCATAAACTAACTATAATTTCAGACGCAAAGGAAGGTCAGACGCACCAGCGATGCAAATGGACAATTCGAGCACAAGTCCAAGCGCCGATTTGGATACGTATAATGTGCGCTCATAATCAGAAATATATTTATGCATATTTATATTTTATCTACATGCACACGAATGCAACGACACATGAAAATGAATATGATCAAATATGAATATGTGATGATAATGACTTCGCTCTTTAGAAGAAAGAAATGATAAATTGAAGAACAACGAATGTCGTTTCAGATCCATCAATTTCCCAACCGTTGAAGAAGACTGTGGTGATGAATATGTGGATGTTCGCGATGTCGGCTACATTCACGTAAGTTTTTTTCACACTTTCGTGACAAATTTTTAAAACCAAGCTAACTTGAAACTGTGGCCACACTCTCTCGCTTCATGTGTGGGCTAGAGAGTGTGGCGAGAGAGGAAAGCAAAATTTGTTCGGGTTGTATCTTTAAAAAAAATAATATTTTCCTCTTCAGCAATGCAATCATCCGGCGTGCGCCAAACGTCTCGATCAGAGGACGTCACAGAGAACGTGCGGAGTGGCCGAACGGGGTCTCGCACCCTTCATATCCAACACTATGGCTGTACAGGTACGCAAGATTGAAAGTTCAAAGATCAAAGATCAAAGATCAACTATGAAAATATCGATTAGTTAAGGTCATCACATCGGCTGACATCAATGAGATGAAGGGAGCTTCACTCTCGTTTGAATACTACGTCCTGGATAGTCAGTGATTTATTTTATTTTCAAAAATATTGCAAGAAAATCCTACATAGGCAGAAATACTGGATCGTATTTATCTCAAATATAAAGTCTTTAAATAGTTTTCTTCCAACACAACCTAGTTTCAAAATCTTTCCTTCATAACTACATGTAACTCTAATAGTACAATAAATATGATAAGACACCGAGAAATGTGTTAGATTTGCCATAAGTCTTGCAAGCACACTGATAGAGAATTTGACAATGTCGAAATCGAGCAAAACTTTCTGATGTCGAGGCGTTTGGAAGATTATACAATAAATATGTTTAATTTAAAAGTTTATTCTTAAATTGCTAATAATTCAGGCTGCAATCGTACTGTGGATGGTCGATTCATGAATTCCTCTCGACTGACGTCACCCAACTTCCCTCATCCGTACAATCATAACAGCACCTGCCAAACGATCTTGAGGGTTGGTCTTTGATCTTTTTTCATCGGTAATCTTTGAACTCTTCTTATACTTTTCATTGCAGGCTGACGATAAGAAGCGCATCTTCCTCGTTTTCAAGTGGGTTCTTAAATATTTTATTAAAACCCTTGCATATTAATGTCAGAGATTCCATGAGTTGCTAATTTACTTTCCGCTCTGGCAATACTCTCTCGCAGACAAAGAAAGCGAGAGAGATAGGTCAGAGCTGAGAGTTTCGAATTACTTTGCGATGTACCGTTTAGTTAAAATAACCAAATAAATAAAATATTTTACATACATAAAAAATCAGGTCATTCGAACTGGAGCACGGTGTGTTCATGGACGGGGACGAGATGCGATCGAGTGGACTGCCGACCACGAATACATTCTCCAAGCTACGATGCGACTTTGATTATCTCGATGTGAGGCTCACCATTTCGATGATTTTTTTGCTTTTTTTCGACAATATTTTAATTCTTGATTGTATTATTTTCAAAGTTGGTATGTTCATCTCGAAATTCTGTAATCAGATCAATGTCACTGATATTTTCTGCAGATCATCGATGCCAACAATTCGAATGCAATGGATAACAAACACTGCGGTCCGTGGTTGCCCAATCCTACCATGAGCACGTAAGCAACCTTTTTTATTAAAAAAAATTCTTCATTTTAAAATTTTAACATTTACATTTAAACACTATATCTACATAGATCTACTATGTGATGGGTCTTTTGCGATATCCTTTTTAACTCAAGTATTAACTTGAATTAAAAATTTGTTGTTAATAAAAATCATATTTTTAGTGGTTCGACCCTATCATTGCTCTTCAAGACGGACGATTCTGCTGTCGGCCAGGGCTACGACGCCTCCTACTACTCCGCCGACTTTATCGATCGTGAGTTCCAATCTTCTTAAAGCACAGTCCGAGCTAATTTAACATTCCGCTCTGGCAAATCTCTCTCGCTTTCTTTGTCTACGATAGAGCGTTGTCTTTTTGTTAGCAGAGAGTAAAATTAGCTCGGTATGTGCCTTTAAAATCAATCGAGACCTTGGTCAATAAATAATAATTCAAGAATGATCGATAATTGATCTTGCAGCGAATACGGTAGTGTTCGATACGTCATACGAGATGACCGGAGCTTTGATGAATCCTCGCTATCCCGGATACTATTCCAGCATGAGCTACACGTGAGTGATCGATTGCCAATAATTGAATACTGTTTTTGTCTCTCACACCCCCTTCGCTGTTGTGCACGTCTAGTCAAAATGTTTAAAATTAGAGTGACCTCTCTCAATGGTCTCTTCATTGCGCACACTATTTCTCTGTTCTCTAACAGCGAGAGAGCGCAGACCGTTGAAGAGGCCGTTGACAACGGTTTTGGTCTCTTTAAACCGGGGATATTCATTTGAAATTGCCAGACTGCGCATCAACAAAGAGAGGAAAGGGCGAGAATAGGAGATACGCTGGGGGTCAATCCCATTCTCCGTCTCTTCTCTGTATCTCTCTCTTGTTTGTTCTCGCTAAAAATGCCATAGGGTGGGGGTATTTCGATTTGGATCTTAAATATTTGAAATATTTGATCATATTCTTTCATAGATGGAGGATCAGTCCACCGGCCGCGCACAATTGCAAAATCAACATTGAGGAGTTGAACTTTGACAGGGCAGAAGAGGATACCGAGTGCGGAGATGGTCAGTGAGTTTAATTCAAGAAACAAGAACCGTAACAACGATCTCCTTTTTTTTGCATAACGTCAGGAGTCAGGAGACTAATGTAAACATGTATGTAATAAGCGCTAACCAATGATCTCTTCAATTTGTGCAAAGAATTTCTTTATTCATTATCGAGGTTAAGGTTATGGATCTACCGTTGAACATGGTTTCGTTGAATATAATAAAATTGTGTAAATAAATGTAAAATATGTAAATATAATACAAATTCAGCAGAGGATCTCGTTGTGAAGTACGTTGAGAACGAGGAACCGCAAGAAGTTCATCTAAATAGATGCACACTGAAGGATGTACGTTGCGTAATATAGTTCCCAGTAGGGCTGGGATTTCCGATTTTTCGGTTCTTCATTTTTCTCCCCACTTAACCAGGCTCTTTGCAAAAAAATTTTTTTTTTAAATAAATTAGAAATTTAATAAGGTATTGTTTTTAGAAGGAACTACCACTCTCTGCCAATGTCGTCGTGACGCACAAACAACCCATCGAAATCAAATTCACGTAATCGTCTTTGTTTCTTCGTGTCTCACTAGAATTTAATCAATCAATCAATCAATTTATCATTTCAAGCAATAATTGCTAGATGAGGATGGGACGAAAAGCATCATATTTAATATTATATTTAATAGAATTTATATTATAATTTATTTATATTTAATAGAATTTAATAGCTGCATACATTCAATGTATAATCAAAAATGGACAACTATAAACGCGTAAATAAATAATATCATTAAAATATATTTCAGGACTGACTCTAATAAGGAAAATGACGGATCCGGCTTCCGACTGACGTGGGAATGCTTGAGTTTCACTGATGAAGCTCTACCTCAAGTGTAGATTACTTTTTTTAAAAGTTTTACCTCAAGTTTAGATTACCTCATTGGCCACGGAAACATTTAAACGTTGACATTAGTCTGATATAAATGTATCCCTTATATTTTTTTATTCCTGATCGCTAATTTATTGTTCATAATTGTTGTGATAAATTTTATATTTTGCCAATGTGCATACGCAGAAAACGAGTGAGATAAAGACGATTAGAGGAAAGAGTTATAATTCTTTAAAGATGGAGACCCTCGAGATTTTTCGTGACAAGACTGTTCGCGTAGAATGATAGAGATTTATCTCACGAACCGAACGACACATTTCATATTGCGTGATGATATGTTTGAAGCTTGTTATGCGCATTGAAAGTACAACTTTTCAGGCAAGTAGAGAGTGCCTATCCGATTTGCATACTTGACTCTCTCACTTTCCCATTGTCACTTACGCTAATTTCCATACAATATTAACATTCTATCCCATGTTAATCGCTGCGGGAGTCAGTCATGCCAACTCAAGGGTCTCCTTCTTTAATTATATTTTTTCGTGAGCGTGATCTAAATAGTCATTAAAATAGCTTAAAATAAATAGCCCAGTGCTTCGATTTTCGAAAAACGTAAAAATTAATTTATTAAATATCAATGAATGAGCAGCCAATCATCTAGGTACGACAAAAAAAGACAAAAAAGGAAATGAAAATAGCGTTCGTATGGACTCCTCTAGTCTAGACAAATGGCGTATTGGGCTACCCGTGGTACCCCGTGACTCCTCCGAGTATACATATTCCGCTTGAGCAAAGGATGGATTCTTCGGAACTTCTTCGTCTTCGACAACCGCTAAAACTGAATGTAAAAGTCGAATTTGTGTGGACGGACTGCAAACCGAATGAAGTATCATTAGTTTAGTCAAACTTCATGGAAATTTTCCACGCAATTCACATCTTCACATAATCATTCAACCAATTTTTCGTTTAGTTTGTTTGCTTCATGAATGCGCCAAATATGTAATAACAGTGCAAAGAAAGGATATGACTCGCACTCTTTATTGGAGTAGCGGTGTCATTCGGGGGGGGGGGGGGGGGGTGGGTGGATTAGGGGTGGGGTGGGGAGGCAGCGACTGAACAGTCCGCATCAATCATTGAAGAACTGCCTTGCTGCCTCTGCAAGTGCGCTAGATTAAGTTAGTACCGATGAAATCGTACTTAGCAAAGGTAGTCGACTCACCAAAGAGGATGCAAACGAGAATAGGGAAGGCTTGCATAGAAAGTCCAGTACTTTTCTTTATTTTCCGTTTTCGGCGAGGAGGAGGAGGAGGAGGTGGAGGTGGAGGAGGAAGAGGAAGAGGAGGAGGGGGTGGAGGACGATATAAACCTCCTACGAATCCACCAATTGCACTACCTATTTTTCCATACGTTTCAGGATTTGACCACGTTCCTTTGTTGTTCACTTCTTTTTGTGGTTCATCATAATAATCTTCACTTCGAGCTAGATCCAAAATGGATAGTAGTGATAGTAGGATGAGAGTGATGTGCAGTCGACCGATCATCTGAACAGTAGAAAAAACATCCATAGGTTACTAAGAGACCCTAAAACCAAAGAACACCTTGAAACACTAAATCCATAAGTTACTAAGAGACCCTAAGACCTAAGAACACCTTAAAACACTAAATCCATAGGTTACATAGAGACCCTAAGACACCTTAAAACACTAAATCCATAGGGTACTAAGAAACTCATTTTAAGAAATACCTGAGAAGCGAAGAGGTCACACTGGAGAATGAGAACATCCAGAAATTGTTGTCCTTATGTAGTCATCACGCTAAATCTGATTTACCAAAATGGTTAAAAAATTAATTAAAACATAAATAATATCATTACTCATCATTCTCTAGAAGGGGAATGCACTCAGGCAACTCGTTTGGAATCTAATTAGAACTATGAATCTAATTAGTAGATTTTCGAATCTAATTAGTAGATTTTCGAATCTAATTAGATGATTTTCGAATGTAATTAGTGCGAAATTTCCCTATAAAAGCCTATTTCATTCTTCCACATTTATCTTTTCTTCGAGCATTTTTTTACTATTTTAAGATCTTAACTTTTTTTTCTAATTTGAAACTCCCCGCTCTGACAATGCTCTCTCTTTTTCTCGGTCTACGAGAGAACGCTGCCAGAGCTGAGAGTAAAATTTGTCGATTATAAATTTTGTTCCTTATTTGTCGTACAGTATTAATATGGATTTTTGATACAGTATAATCAATTGATGCTTTTAGATGAATGCTTTCATTATTCTCGTGCTCACAGTCGCCCTGATCGAGGCAGCTCCTCTGGTATTTCAAAACTTAAAGTCTACTTAAAATACGTCACAGACTTGAAGTTTACTTTAAGTCTACTTCAAGTGAGTGACGTCACATTTTCACTTTAAGTAGACTTGCGTCTCACTTTAAGTAGACTTACAAGTCTACTTAAAGTGAAAGTGTAAGTAGACTTCAAGTCTTGAAATACCAGAGTCCGGTCAGCAATAAGCTCGGGATGTCTCAAGCCGTATATGAGGAAGCTATAAATGCTTTGTACAACTATGCCGTCGAGGATAACTACAAAACCTTCATAACAAAAGAGATTCTTGAAGAGTTTTTCACGTTTTGTGTACATGTGTTTGCGAATGTACGTTATTTTATACTTTTTTACTAAATAATTTAAGTGAAAATCAGAAAACATTTCTATTTTTTAAGCAATTTCTCCGCTTTTTCTTCTATTTTCGTTACTTTTGAAAACAGCATTACAATGATTCTCTGTTTGAAAGTGGTAATCTTTTCTTGAACTAATTTTGTATTGTTTACAGGTCGAAAATTCCCCTCTAGAAGGCAAACCGAGTACAGAAGATGTTCTGGCAAGCTTCTTCACGACAGTTGGTGAAAAACTTGGGAACAACAATGCCTAAAAGGCGTAGATTACCCGATAGCCCTGCAATAAATACTTATGAGTAGTATTTAGTGATTAACATGCATCATCATAAAAGCGTACAATTGGAATATAATATATCATAGAATACAATAAACTAGCAAGCGCAGAACCACTGGGGGATGGAACGATGGCCACTAAACGATTGATTTTTTGGGCGAGATGAGGTGACAGATACTTCTGGATATCTCGAATAATTCTTCCTTCATCTTCTTATGATTATTTTTTGATAAAATAAGAAGAACTGTAAAAGCTAGGTTACAGTACGAATATAATAATGGTTGACTGAAAAACGAAAATATCATAGAATATTGGCCAGCACTGTATGATGGGACATCTACTGGCTGTTGTTTGAGGAGATGTTAATCTATGTAATATATCGGTGCGTGGTCGTTCTCAATCTTCGTCTGAACCCACTACATATCTTGTACAGAAGATTGCTGTACTTGCTGATGCCTACAAGGTATGGAGAATGTCATGGAATGTAACAGGGAATACGATCTTATTGTGCACTGAAGATGGGTCGATAAGAGTATGGGAGTCTAGTCTATTAAAAATTTATTTTTAACATGCATTGGATGCATATGACGAAAAAGCACTCCATAAACGTATTTAACGTACGTTGTATAACTCTAGAGAGTAAATCGGGGAAGGAGACACATGGAGACACTCCGAGTGTCCCCGGAAACTTTTGTTAAAGGGAGCGTTACCTCACTCAATGGTCTCTTCATTGCGCGCACTATTTTTCTGTTCTCGAACAACGAGAGAGCATTGCGCGTCGAAGAGACCATTGAGTGAGGTTACGCTCCCTTTAAGGGGGAGATTCTGCGGGACAGTATATGGATGATTGGAAGTTAGCATCTACAACAACTCCTCGAGAGAAGATCGAAGAATCAGAAGAATCGATAAGTCCAAAAAAGATGAAGAAAGTTCGAACAACTAATGCGGTGTTAAAATCTTGGAAAATTAGATGGAAAAGTGAAAAGTAGTGTTAATTTTGTGATTGTAAAAGTAGTTGGACAAGTAATAATTGTCCGTCATAATTGACCAACCTTTACAACGAAATTACGAATCCATGCTACTTTTCCAACTACTTTTACAATCACAAAATTAACACTACTTTTCACTTTTCCATCTAATTTTCCAAGATTTTAACACCGCATGATCCACCTAATGTTGCTTATTATTAATATTATCTCTCATTAGATAGTCCTATTGTTGTTCTGGTTTATACGTGTGCATGACAAACGTTGTTTTGAAGAAAAAAACATTGTTCTAAAATGTACAGTGATTTGTATAAGATCGTTGATCAGCTTAACCATGACAAAGATAAGAAGACACTGTAGTTATACCCGATCGAAACGACTCCGATGGAATACGCAACGTTATGACCGTTGAAATCTTGAGTGCTCTCTGTAGTTTAGTTAGACTCTTTCACAATTCACGTGGCATTGAGTGAGTACTCTGTGTACCCAACCCATGATCTTTCGCTCTATCTCACTTCGCCATTTCACAATCGCGCTACGCTTTACGATGCAACCGCCGGTAAACTAGCGTTGGTGGTTGATATCTCTGCAGGCATTAAAGGAACACTCTGAGCTAATTTAATTTTGCTAATGTTAATTTTAATTTTGCTTGAGTTGAGTTGAATTGAGTTTGAATTTTGAATTTTAATTGAGCTAATTTTGCTCACTCTCGCAGACAAAGACAGCATTATCAGAGCGGATACTTCAAATTGGCTCGAGGTGCCTTTATACCCCTATTGCGGACAGAGAACAGAGTGTATGAAATGGAGGCACTTTTGGAAGAGATAGAGCCTGACTTGACTCTTTGTTTGGAAATTGACTAGACTTGATAAGAAGAGATGTTTGCACGTATAGATCTCTCACTGCATGTCTCTCGCTGACTCTCGTTGTCTCTCGCTCTCTCTCGCCGCCTCTCTTTCGCTGTCTCTACCTTCCTCCTTCACCACTACATATATTTCCTCACAGTTTCTACTGTCATCTCTTTCACAACACTTGCTGTAATGTATTTAAAGACATACCCCGGGCAAATTTAAAACTCCCCACTCTGGCTACGCTCTCTCGCTTTCTTTGTCTACGAGAGATTGTGGCCAGAGCGTATTTTCACATTTGGTCTGGTGTGCCTTTGCCGTTTCCGAATCTTCAAAGACACTGTTATAATTTTCTCTGGTCGCTGAAATTTTTTTATTATCTTTTCAGGATGAAAACATTGCTGATCGTGTTTGTACTGTCTACATTGGGCACGTCTTTTAAATACCTTGTGTACTCGCCTCAATTTGGAAACAGTCACGTAAACTTTCTTGGAAGACTGGCCGATATCCTTGTTGAGGAAGGCCATGATGTTGTAAGTTCCCAGTCATTCATTTTCTGTTTGCCAATGATGACAGCAGATGCCGTATGAACGGTGGCTAACCATTCATGGATGTGCTGCTAGACCAGATATTTTGCAGGTGGTGCTGTCACCGGTGCTTGACCATACCATAGGAACCACCGGTACGAGGAAAGCCAGGGTGATCGAGGTATGTTTATTGCGATCTGTTTCTATTTTTAGTTGCAGTGGTTGCATTTCTTTTTTTTCTAGAGAATTCGTTATTGAGACTTCCCCGACCATCTTCACCTCACCTTACCTATTTTCCCATTGTCTATCCCCCCTATTTTATTCCCATGTGCAAATCTTCTTCATCATATCGTTTTTACTTGCTGAAACATCTTCGCGATGTATGATAAATAAATAAATAAAATAAATTTCAGGTTCCGCAAGTTGAAGAGGGTAAGCTCTTCTCCAAGTACATGACAGAGGGTGTGGCTTCGAGGACGTGGACTCACACGAACTTCCTCGAATTGTTCGAAATTGTATATATATATATATTTTTTAAAAATTTTTTTTAAATGCTTAGGCGCGACACAAAAATTGGTACAATGGAAGAGAAACATAATAGAGACACTTTAAAGGGACTGACACATTTATCAATGGTCTCTTCAGCCGTCTGCGCTCTCTCGTTGATAGAGAACAGTGAAATAGCAAATGAAGAGGAGGCCGTTGAGAGAGGTCTCTCTTTACCCTCTAGATAACTTGAAACGCCCCGCTCTGACAACACTCCCTCGTAAAAAAAGAATGCGAGAGAGTATTACAAGAGCGGAGAGTTTCAAATTGGCTCGGAGTTTCAATATGCCTTGAAACCCTCCACTCTTGATAGAATGCCAAACTTTGTGAAAAATGCAGTGTGGACGGAGTCGAATTTCAAAGTTTAATAATAATAATAATAATTTATCGATTCTTGAACAAGAGAAAGTAACGATATTCTGTAAATAAATAATAAATATTGAATACAATAGGAAGAAGGACTAAAATGCTGCAATATCTAGATCACAGCTTTGATACTATTACGGAAAACTTTAGTATCTTTCAGGACATGGATGTCTTCGTCGGCGGTTGGAAAGCCCAATGCAACGGTCAGAATAATTTAATTTATTTTAATTTAAATTAATTTAATTTATCTCACATTAGATAAATGTGACAACAAGTGATAGGTAGAGTCGAAAATAATGAATATTTTGTTTTTTTTTAAATACAAAGAGCAAAAATGCAATGAAAAAACAACAATTGTGAATATTCGTTTATTATTCACACTTCTTGGCATCGAGAAAGATGACAAGCTACTGTGCAAATCTTCAATCTCGCAATTTCTTGCTGGAGGCAGAACAATCCAGGGAACTTCTTCGGTTTCTGGCCACCCCCCCCCCCCTCTACCCCCCCCCCCCCCCCCAAAGCCCCATTTCGATCTTTTCGATCGAATGGAGCGGTCGTCCTCACTAGGAAGGCGATGTCCACGGGGGCGAAATGCTCCCCGAGCTCTCCTCAAAATGGGAGAGCTCTGGGCTGAACCGGAGAGAAGGAATCGAATGCTTTTATAGGGGAATGGCGGTGATATGAAAATGAAATTGGATTAGGATAAGAGAGTATGGGAAATTAGGAGACTTAACTCTCATTTCATCATTTTATCAATCATGATGCGGTTGGTTTTACCACAACCGACAAGATTGTCGGGTACTACGCGAAATGATAGCGAGAAGAGAGAGGAGGGGGGGGGGGGAGTTAGGGGGTATGAGAGGGGGGGGGGTGGCCAGAAACCGAAGAAGTGCCCAATCCAGTCTAAAGAGCGAAACGTAACTGCAGTGATCCAGTAAGATTTTTCTTTTTAAGCAACCCTCCGTAATCCCGGGCTGATGGAAAAGCTGAAAACGGAGAAGTTCGATGCGGCATTTTCCGAAAGTGTTGACTATTGCTTCGCTGGTGAGTTTTTCCACCAATAGAGTTATCGAAAATAAGAATACTTATTATATTCCTCGTTTCCCACGCTAAAGAAGATAATAATATTATTCAAGTATATCAGGCCTATCACGAGAGAATCGAGCTAACGACCGGAATAGAGAAAAAATACAAAACGAGTTCTCCCCAGTTATATTCTTGTTTAGGCATGTCCTACCATCCCCCAAAGTCCCATTGTGTAAATATCATTCTGGGGCTCCCTGCACCGGGTCGGTCATCCGGGAACCCAACTTTGAAAGCAAATATATCGGTTCTGGTGCATTTCTATGAAAAACTACCAAGAGGGAAACCCCCGCTATTTTTCCGTGCTATATCGATCTAAACAAACCAGAGGTCATGAAAGTGCTTCAGAACAGCGCTACACTCTGGGCCAAATAAATCAAAACCTGCCGATTCGGAGCGGCAAAGCCTGAAATATGCTGTAACTTTTCGAGGGCTACAAAATGAGTGGTTTACGAAAAATACGTCCATGGAGACGTGTAGTTCATCCCATCGGAAATTTCCTGATGATTTGAAGTCCTTTTCGCCCAACCACAATCTCTCGTTTCACACACTCTCTCGCCGAAGAGTGAAAGAAATACAGGGAAGAGAAAGGGATGAAACGATATTTTTATTTATTTATTTTATTTATCGTACACCGCAATGGTGTTTCAACAAGTACAAAGTGTTCGAGCGCAAATTTTTCATTGTGCATCGCGCGCTCGAGACCGTGCGGTGTAGAATGAAATGGAATGCAATGAAAAGGAATGGGCGAGAGAGTGTGTGAAACGAGAGATTGTGGGTGGGCGAAAATGACTTCAAATCATCAGGAAATTTCCAAGGGGATGATCCACACGTCTCCATGTACGTATTTTCTTCGTAAACCACTCATTTTGTAGCCCTCCAAAAGTTACATAACATATTTCAGGGTCAGCCGCGCCGAATCGGCAGGTTTTGAGTAATTAGTCCCAGAGTGTAGCGCTGTTAGGAAGCATTTTCATGACCTCTGGATTGTTTTGATCGATAGAGCTTGGAAAAATAGCGGGGGTTTCCCTCGTGGTAGTTTTTCACAAAAATGCACCTGAACCGAAATATTTGAGTTCAAAGTTTAGTTCCCGGATGACCGACCCGGTGTAGAGAGCCCCAGAATGATATTTACACAATGGGACTTTGGGGGATGGTATGGCATGCCTAGAGGTACCGAAAACTGATGCTAACTCATTTCATGATTTTCGGACCATTCCGAAGAATTGCCATTTTAGCTCGATTCTCTCGTGACAGGCCTGATATATGTTTATGATTTTTTTTGGATAAAAACGGTGATCCAACAAACAAAAAACAGAAGGCGACTAATAATTTTCATGTGAAACATATTTGATAAACAATCTCTGGTGCGTTAAAAATAAAAATAAAAATATTTTGAGAGAGTTTTCATTTTAGTTTAGACCTCTTTACAAAAATTATTCTCTTTTTTTCCAAGATTCTGAACTACTGCTACGGTACCATCTATCCCATTCTTTCTTTATCTATGGGACTGCGACATCCCAATGATTTACTTTCTCAAAATCGAAACGATCTTTTTTTTTCAGGATTGTTTCATCTTCTTGGCATTGAAAAGTTCGCTATTACCGAATCGATGGCCATAAGCGACGGTCACTTCTACTATACCCAAGTGCCGTCGAATCCGGCATATGTACCGGGTGAGTTGAGTCAGAGTCAATCACTATCCTGAATTTTTATTTAAATTTATTTATTTAATTTTAATTTTAATTTTAATCGCTTGCCAAAAAGCCAATCATATTCTCTACTATTTTAACTGTGCTTTCTACGAAAAAAAAACGATTCATACTTTGGGAAGAATTTTTTAAAAGGTCCTTGAAATCAAGAAACGGTTATCGCAAATAATCATACAATATATAAAACAGAATGGTGATCGTGTTTGTTACCGACCAAGCCCCCTTTTCTCTCTCCGCGCGCGCCCCACGAATTTCATGTTAAAACATGAAGCGCGCGCTCTCTGTTCCAAAACATTCCAGAAAGATCCAGAAAGTTCGAGGAGCTTTCATAATGTTGAGCTCCCGGCTGGTACTCTTAAATTCGTCAGGTATGATCTACGGCGATGCGGGCGACCAGATGACATTTCTCGAGCGAACGCAGAACCTTCTCTTTACCGCGATGTGTTCACTGTCAAAACCGAACTACATTTCGAACTGGCAACCGGTTTTTGAAGGATACAGCCCGGACTTTCCCAATCTAATGGTAAATGCGTTGTTCGCCGTAAAAGTTCTAGTGATCAAATGCCACAAAAGCAGGGAATATTCAACTAACAACGGAAGTCTTTTTAGTCACAGTGAGACTTTTAAATAAGAGTATTTTTCCTCGATAGGTATAGGAAAAATATGATATTATCCAAAAAATTAGCTGCTGTCATGCACTTTCAGATTTTATATAATTATTTTTAATTTTGTAAATATTTTTAAAAAATGATGAAAAATCACAAAACGTAGGCGACAAGCAGTATATGAAATAAGGAGCCCCTGAAAGAGCCGTGAAAACTTAGCCGCGTCAAAAATAATGCATGCGCACTTGAAAATTGCATTTTCACAAAATTAAAATTAATTATAAAAAATCTGAAAATGCATGGCATCAGCTAATTTTTTGGCTCCCATCATATTTAACCTATACCTATCGAGAAAAAAATACTCGTATTTAAAAGTCTCACTGAGACTTAAAAGACTTAAAAAGCACTATCTGAGAGAATTCAATAACTGGAACATTTTTTGGTATCGATGAAAAATGAATTTTTCTGTTTTATGTGTCATAATTACAGGCTGCATGAGTGAAGTACACTGGTACTTGGAAATTGCTTCCAATTGAAAATTCGCTTTAGGTCGTGACCACACAACGATTTGGCGTCTTTTCCTAAAAAGTTTATTTGGAATCCAATCGATGCGGGAGTGGGCTCAATCGAATCCTTAGCTAATTCTAAGAAACTATTGTCTAGGTGAGTTTTTTGAACAACGGACAACGAAGGCTGGAATCGGGAATTTTCGAAAAAAAAATCACATTTAATTAATTTTCACTATTTCACTATAACAAGCCTACAACTTTTTATTTGCTCAATCGCTTCTAAATATCATAACACATCTTCAGTTTGAAAATCATATTTTTTAAAAATATGAATAATGCGAACAAATCGTTTTTATAACGAAAATCGTAATTATGGTGTGCACCTACAGTAATCCCTAATCGATCAATTTGGAAATTTGATAGTTTTAAACATATTTTACCGCTGTTCTTGACGTGACTAAGGTATACGACTACTCCTCGTCTTCGGAGTGCACCCGTGCCCAGGTGCTGATGTTGATGAAAATTGACATTTTTCGTAAATTCATCACTATTTCGTTGTTTGTGATCCAATATCGATAAAAATTGGATCATTATTCCATTTTACCATCAATACAAACATATATGTATACTAAAAAATAAAGAGAAACGGTTGACTGCGAAGAAAGTTATTGCTGAAAAACCAAAATATCATAGAATATTGGCCAGCACTTTACCGTGCAGGTGCGCTCCGAAGTAGTCGTATACCTCAGTCATGTCAAAAACAGCGGTGAAATATGTTTAAAACTATCAAATTTCCAAATTGAGCGATTAGGGATTACTGTAGGTGCACACCATAATTACGATTTTCGTTATAAAAACGATGTTTTCAAAAAAAATGTATTTTTTTAAAATTATGATTTTTAAACTGAAGTTGTGTTATGATATGTAGAAGCGATTGAGCAAATAAAAAGTTGTAGGCTTGTTATAGTGAAATAGTGAAAATTAATTAAATGTGAATTTATTTTCGAAAATTCCCGATTCCAGCCTTCGTTGTACGTTGATCAAAAAACTCACCTAGACAATAGTTTCTTAGAATTAGCTAAGGATTCGATTGAGCCCACTCCCGCATCGATTGGATTCCAAATAAACTTTTTAGGAAATGGCGCCAAATCGTTGTGTGGTCACCCCCTGAAGCGAATTTTCAATTGGAAGCAATTTTCAAGTACCAGTGTACTTCACTCATGCAGCCTGTAATTATGACACATAAAACAGAAAAATTCATTTTTCATCGATACCGCACCTATGTGGATTTTCTCAGATAGCGTGATTTAAGAGACTTGTAAAGTGTGCAAAAATAGAAGAGTTCTCTATTATTTTAACAAGTTTTGCATAGAGAAAAATTTTCAAAAATTTTGAAAATAGTTCAAATGTCTGCCATAGTGATCCAAAAAAAAAATCAAAAAATAGGTCTTCAATTTTTGGATCGTGCTAACAAATACATTTCAGGACCTCATAAATCGGAATTCACTAGTGTTTATCAACTCCGAACCACTGATCGACTTTCCCGCACCATCGGCGGCTCGAATGATCGATATTGGAGGAATATCCATTTCGAATCACTTCAGTCCACTGAATAAGGTAAATAAATCCTCCTTATAAAAGGCATGCCTCATACTATTTTTTTCTCCGCTCTGGAAACGCGTTATCGTACGCAAAGAAAACGAGAGAGCATTGTCAGAGCGGAGAGTTTCAAAGCACGCATAGTGCTTTTATTATTTAATTTCATTTGTATCACATTTATCAATAGTTCGTTCTTATGCACTTCGTAGCTTCATTGAACAATTCTTACTTCATCGGTTCATTGTTCATGTATATCTTGATGGTTTTGAAACTGCACTTACCACGAAGTAGAATAAGGAAAAGAATCTATTGAACCTAGCGATAACGAGAAAGAATTTGACGATAACAAATCGATTGATTTTACTTTTATTACAGACATGGTCAGATATTCTCGATTTGCGCCCTCACACCGTCCTGATTTCGTTCGGAACTTTCGTCAAATCGTTCTTGATGCCAGATGCGTACAAACAGACTATAAGGGAGACCGCGAGACGATTCCCGAATGTGACATTCATTTGGAAATATGAGGTTTAACATTATAATTTATGTATTTTCTGATTCATTTAGTTTATCGCCATAGTGTAGATAATCACTTACTTAAAGGGAGCGTAACCTCTCTCAATGGTCTCTTCATTGCGCACACTATTTCTCTGTGCTCTAACAACGAGAGAGCGTAGAGCGTTGAAGACACCGTTGAGAGATGTTACTCTCTCTTTAACTAGACTAGATGAAATTGTTTGGATCGACCTTTTTAAGTACGTGAATACTCGAAACATTGCAGAAACCCGAGGATGGAATGTCAGAAGGAATAGCGAATCTGATCGAAACGACGTGGATGCCGCAGAAGGACTTGATAAGTAATGCAGTATGCAATATTTAAAATATTACATATTGTGCGTATAAAATGTACTTGCATAAGAAAATGACAAACGGTGCTAACGAACGGAAGTCACAATCGAGAGGCGGGCGAGATGTAGCCTTCTACATCTCGCCCGCCTCTCGATTGTCCCTCCGCTGCCTCTCTTTAACCCGGCTAACCTTCGCCGCGCGCTATATCATATATAAAAGCGATCGGCATAGTTTCTGAACCATGCAAGACAAGAAAGTCTCCTCTACAAACAAAACAAGTGATTTTTATACGCTCAATATTTTATACCTGTAACAGTACTTAAAAAAATTAAAAAATAGAAAAATAACTAAATCTTCTGCTAACCCGATAGCAATGTATCAGGTGAGAAAACGGATTGTCAGTTACATATTTTCCTATCACAGATGACCCTCGACTGTCGTTGTTCGTCACTCACGGCGGTCAAGGAAGTTTTATGGAATCGAGCTATGCGGGTAATCGATTGGCTGGAAATATTTTATTATATTTAAAAAAAAATGAATGTTCAACTTTAGTTAAAAGTATTCCGCTCTAGGATATAACTCTATTAAAAATTTGCTACTTATTCTAGCCTGTGAGAGAGTATTACCAGATCATTCATCCAGTGTCATGTTAGACTTGACTTGTTAGACTCAGGTGCAGAAGAATGGAACTAAAGAATGACCCCATTTCTCCAGCTTTCAATCGAAACATGCCAAAGCATGAATCTGACAAATTGTATTGTGTTGTATGGTTGTGTTCGTAATGTACAATATCTTGCAGGAGTACCGCTGATCACGATTCCTGTGGAGTTTGACCAACTAAGAAACGGAGCTTCGGTGAAGAAGCACAAACAGGGAATCGTACTGACGAAGGAAGATCTTGCCACCGTTGAGCCACTCGAATCGGCCATCAGGGAGATATTGGAAAACTCGCAGTGAGCATAATTTTATTATTATTACTTTTTTTTAAAATTTATTTATAAAGCGCTCTTTATCAAGATTAGCTAAACAAGAATCTGTGGTGTCGTAGCATACTTATCTATTTTCGAAATCTCGATCTTTCCGGCACACCCCGAGCTAATTTTAATCTGTGGCCGTATGCAAGAACCGTTGTCCGGGAAATGTGACGTCATTGGCGTAGGCGGAGGCGTTTTCCAAAAAATTTCCGCCTACGGTAATGACGTCACCTTTTCCCCGAAAACGGTTTTCCCGTTGTTCTTACATACGGCCACTGGCCACACTCTTGCAAACAAAAAAAGCTAGGGGGGGTCGTAACCAGAGCGGATATTTTCCAATTAACAGATACCGCCAACAAGCCAAGAAGATTCAACAGACTCTGAACGAGCGACCGTTCGCCATGAGAGACGTGAGCAAAGATGATTTTTTTCTAATTTTTGCGAATATTTATTGATTTTTTTCTAGATTTTCGTCAAGAATATGGAATTTCTCGCCAAGCATGGACCCCTGCGGCAATTGGATCACTACGGCCGACATTTGAACTATTTTCAGTATTACCTCGTTGATGTCATAGCATTCATCGGTTTTGTTGTTATTTCTGTTCTTGTTGTTTTAGTTCTTGCGCTCAAATTCTGTATATGTTGTGTTGTTCGAAAATGCTCGAGCAAAGTCAAAGCTGAGTAAATTCAGGGAAAACTACTTGTTGTATAAATATGCAATTATTAAAATATTTTTATCATCGATTTATGAATAAACAACGATACCATAAATTGAATACATAATCATTCAACTTTCGCCTTCGAAGAAAGCCTACGGATGACGCATGAAAGACACTTTTTGAGCACGAAAAGTATGACAAATATAACAGAGACAATGACAAATCCTATGAAGGCAATGACATCGATCATATAATACTGAAAGAAGTTCAGATGTTTTCCGTAGTGATCCAATTGACGAAGTGGACCATGTTTAGCGAGGAACTCCATGTTCTTTATGAATGTCTGCAATTGATTTTTATTAAAATTTTATTTTTTATTATATTTTTGAAATTTTAGTGCTTGCTAATCTGGAAAGAAACCGCAAAAATTATTGAAATTTTTATAATTAGACATATAATTTCTGAAATTTTCAATGAGCCCATGTTAAAGAAGGGGACTCATGAGTTGGCATGACTGACTCCCGCCACGACAAGCATGTTGGCTATTGTTTATATTATATGGTAATTGGCGTAAGGGATAATTAGAAAATGAGAGAGCAAATATGCAAATCGGAAGGGCACTCTCTAAGTGCCTTGAAAGTTGTACTTTCAATGCGCATAGTGAGCTTTAAACATATCGGGAACCAATATCAGATATGTCTTTCGATTAGTGTGGTGAATCTCTATCATTCTATCCGAACAGTCTTATTACGAAAAAAATCGTGGGTCTCCATCTTTAAAGCGGGTAATATAGATCCTCACTTCTCTCGCGGTGAAAGGTTTGTCGTTGAGACGTTCGACGACATTCCTAGCCTCAGTTCTGTATCTGCAAGTATACAAGTGCCTTTATGTACTCGTGTTTGCTGCGACAGTTTCAACATAGAACTGAATATAATTTAAATGCACACCCCTAGCTAATTTGAAACTCTCGACACTTCTCTTTTTTTCAGCGAGATTGTATTTCAAATGTGGAGAGTAAAATTAACTGTGCCTTTAAAAGTTCACGCAAAATATGCCCACTTTGGATTTGTAATGATCTCTCTAATCGTTTCCTCCAATGGTCCTGCCTCATTCAGATCAGTCTTCTCCATAACTATTCCAAGACCGTTCCTCTTGACAGAAGCGGCGTTTCTCAATTGATCGAACGCCACCGGAATCACGATGAGAGGAACTCCTGCAGAATACAGAGATCAAAGATCAAAGATCAAAGACCAAAGATCAAAGATCAAAGATCAACCTGCGAAGTTCGCCTCGATAGTGCTGCCCTGGCCGCAGTGCGTGATGAATGCTGAGAGGCGGGGATCACCTGAAAAAAAAAGGAGATAAAGACTCTCCTCACCGGCAATATTCTCTCGTAGACAGATAAAACGAGAGAGTGTGGCCAGAGCGGAGAGTTTTGAATTAGTTCGGGGTGTCATTTTTAATGATCAGTAGTTTGAAAACGTACGAAGCAAGTCGTTCTGAGGCATCCAAGTCGTATCGATCAGATTTTCGATTCCCTGGCTAACGTTGTGCTCGGGCTTCTGTAATAGAATAGGGGAATTGATCTTGAGCGTTAGAAAGAAAGCGAGAGAGCATTGCAAGAGCGGAGAGTTTCAAATTAGCTCGGGTGTGACGTTGAAAATCTAGTTTTGATCTAGTTTAAGCGTTCAAGGTAGATTATGAGGCAGATCGATTGTGATTCAAATTCAAGTTCAAATTCATTTATCTCATCAGCACCTTGTGTAGAAGAGTAAAGCATTCAGTCAGTAAGTCATTATGCCAGTACATAAGTCAGCCATGCTGTAATATTCTCAATAATTATGAGTGTTTCACCTCATACTTCCAAATAAACGTGACGTCAGGCATGCTTCTCGCCGTTTGCCGTATAGTTTCCTTGAACGCTTCCGGCATCAGATATGCCTTGGCAAATGTTCCGAATGATATCAATATTGTATGGGGGCGCTCATCGAGTAGCGCTGACCAGGTCTGAAATTTGGTTATCAAATAAGTCTTGTTAATTTATTTATAAGCACATTATTATAAAATGGTAAGAGTAAAGATGGATTTCGTTGCTTATAGGCGATTTCGGTTTTTTGTCTCTGAAGCAATTTTCAAAGGAAGGGGTTCAGGTACGAATTCGAGAACCTTGTTTAGTTCAACTATCTTTATTCTAACCTGGTTGAGCTGCTGATGCTTGTGAGAAACTGATATTCCTCCGATGTCTATGATTCTAGCGGAGACTGGCCGAGGAAAGTCCAGCAGTGGTTCGGAATTGATAAAGACGAGTGAATTCAGACCGACGATCTCCTGAAGAACAATTACCGTTAAATGCGACCGTTAAATGACCACCCGAGCTAATTTGAAACTGCTCGCCCTTGCAATGCTTTCTCGCTTTCTTTGTCTACGATTGAGTGCGGCGAGATCAACGAGTAGCTCAGGTGTGCCTTTAAAGAGACATTCTGAAAAACCCTAACAAGGGATTGGTCTCAACTCGTCCTGAGCTTGCAAAAAGGCAATACGTTAATTAGTTGCTGATTACGAATCCTATTTCAGAAAGTGCCTAATCAACATGGATTTCGAGAAAATTGATTTTAAAACTTTGAATTTTTTTATTATAATACCAGGACGATTTCAGACCTATCCGTTGTGAATTCCCATCTAGATAGTATCCACACCGAGAGCAAAGTTACCCGGCAAATCGTTACCCCGATACACTTTCCAGGCAAACGATTACCCCAAATGGAAAGGAATTCAACGGCTGAATTCACCATTTGGGGTAATCGTTTGCCAGGAAAGTGTATCGGGGTAACGATTTGCCAGGTAAGTTTGCTCTCAGTGCATGGAAGGTTCGGTCGGGTATTCACTCACCAGTAGATTAGGAATGTTCGCATCGTATTCCTGATACACCTTTTGCCATGTGTCTATGAAGAAATCACGAGAGAACGTGCTGATGCCAGACACAAGGAGGTTCCAGGTACGTTGAATAAATGTCATCTTCTCGCCGGCTCCTCCCGCCACAAGACCTGTTTAAAGCACATCCCGAGCTAATTTGACTTTCCGCTCTGGCAATGCTCTCGCGCAGGCAAAGCATGCGAGAGATTGTGGCCAGAGAGAAGAGTATCAAATTAGCACTGTGTTATTATGTTTCTAAAGGATTAACTGGAAAAAACTACAGTTTCTTTTTGAAATATGCATTATAAATTAAGATACTTCAAAGGTTTACGAACTAACTGGGGACATATGATGGATTGGAGGCCATTTGTGTGTAGAAGAATGCTCCGTCGTTCATGGCAAACGAATCAGTCACGGCGTACTTCTCGAGACCGATAAGATGCCATAGTCCTAAAATGTATCATCATATGCAAGGCAGCAATGGTTCAAAAGTTCTGTCAAATAAAGAGGTATTACTTGAAATTAGTCTCTCATAAAAAAAGGGATGTCGAAGCGCGAGAGCGGACATGTTGTAACAGAGAAGGCGAAAATCGAGGGAGGACACAAAAGTAGCGCAGACGGTTGAAGTACACCATAGTGCACCATATCGTTATATATGGCATTTTTACAAGTTCTCAATGAGAACTTGTAAAAATGTTAAATACAAGAGAAAAAGTGAATAAAGCACACCGCGGGAGAAAAGAAAGCAGCGCTCACCAGCCCAGCACAAATCGACCGATTCAGCAAATCCAACGTCGAAGTTCTCCGCCTTCAATTGCTCGATGAGACCAGGATAGCGGAATGTTGCTGAAATATACGCTAGCAATGACGATTAAATCTATTGAGAAGTACTTTCCAAACTACATATACATAGTTATTAAAATACAATGAAAATTCAAGGCAACGACATTGAGAGTGTAGTAAGATCAATAACATATTAGATATTATTTAAAGCGACACCCCAAGCTATTTTGAAACTCTCCGCTCTGACCGCACTCTCTCGCTTTCTTTGTCTGCGAGAGACTATTGCCAATGCGGAGAGTAAAATTAGCTTGGGGTGTGCCTTTAAGTGTGAATGTAATGAGAACCATTGCACTGCGCAGTCCACGCCTCGACCATCTTGTCCATGCCCTGCAATGGTTTTGTCAAATTTAAAATAGTACAGACGTCTCCGTACCCTCTTAGTGTTGGACATGCTTTTGCGCGGTAGTGAGGGGGGGGAGAAAAGACTTTCAGGAAACTATCATGGATGCACGTGAGTCTTCCTCATCAAAGCGCAGAAAGAACACTTTGCTCCAGTGGCCGTATGCAAGAACCGTTTTCCAGGAAAATGTGACGTCATTAGCGTAGGCGGAGTATTTTTGGAAAACGCCTCCGCCTACGTTAATGACATCACATTTTCCTGGAAAACTGTTCTTGCATACGGCCACAGAGCACGATTATTTACAGTTGCTGGACACGACATTGAAACGTGCATAATTTCACCCCATTTCCAAACGATTCCACAAATGCCTATCCATTGTCGACAAGGCATACTCATAAAACTTTGAACCTATAGCTCGTAGCTTATTCCTTCGTTATACAAGCGAGCTCCACATGAAGAAGAGCACTACGCATGAATGTTTAACGTTGTTCTCGAAGCTTCCAAAGTTGTTTGGAACCATAGAAAAGCAAAATGAAGACTGACTATTGGGATCCAAAGAGAATGCGATCATATAGCATGATTTCACCTTACTTCTTAGTGGGCACATTCAATAAGGTCAGTTTGTGTTTTCCCAATTTAATCTCAACAATTTATTTATTTATTTAGCGTTCACAACCAGATATCTATCAAATCACTCACACATTTATGCCTTTACATAAATTGCGTGAAACTCACATAGAACATCTCGAAGACGCTCTTGTGATTCCAAGCGGTGTCGGCTATTTTCTCCGTAAGCACGTCATCGCAATACTTCGCCTCTGGCGTTTGCGGAATCTAATAAGCAGAAAGAATAGAGAAATTCAGATTTCAGATTTAATTCGAGAAGCCTAAAAAGTGTGAAAAACCAGCTGCACTACACAGTACACAAGGCCCCTGGTGTGCTTTATTCAACACTTTTTCTCTTGTATTTAACACTTTAGAGAGGTTACGTTTTCAGCAGTAGTTTCATTTCACATTTCTTTCTTTGCGTTTTCATCAAACGGTTCACTATCTCATACTATATTAATTTCATACACTAGAATATTCACTTTTCCAAATAATCGATAGGTTGCAAATAGAAGTGTAAAATGAAATTACAGCTGAATCAATAACACCTAAAAAGTGTTAAACATAACACACCACAGGTCTTGACTACTGTGTGGTACAGGTGTTCCACTTTTTTTCTCTGTGTGTGCTTACCTCGATAACTCGAGCCTTCTTTGTGTACGGTCCTCCAACATACATGTTCATCACCGGCGAAATCATGACCTGGCAAGAATCTGATTTTACTGCTTTTTTCGTATCCACGTAGTCCAACAGCATTTTTCGCTTTGTTAGTATAACACAGTAAATTATTTTATTGTTTTCCCTAATATCTAAAAATATTATCTGTTTTCGACACAAGAAAACGCGATCGTCTTATCTCTGACCGTGTTTTAAGCTTGGGGGCCCAGCCAAGCAACTTTGTAAGTCTAAACTCCGACAATACTCTCTCGTTTCCTGTGGCTATGAGAGAATGTGGCCAAAGCGGAGATTAAATTAAGCGTGTACAGAATGACAAATGGCTTATAACTGATATCACGACAGTGACAAATAATGGACAAAGATCACATAAACGACAAATCTATATACTAATAAATTTTCATTTATATTACAGCATAGAAATCTTTCAGCAAGTGAAATATGATTGAAATTTAAAAAAAAGTGTATATGAAGTGATTGGCTGGTATGAGAGGGATGACACATGAGACATTCCAACCCCCATATATCATAATTTTCTGTCTTGAGAGTGTGTTGTTTTAATGAGTAATATATTTTCAAGTGTATCTTTCATGCATACATATATTTTTAATTATATAAACATAAAAATATAAGTAAATAAACATAAAAATTAATTATATGAATAAACATTACTCACTACTTCGTGTCCTGCATCTACGAGGGCGTCCGACAGTCTTGCCAAGTAATTGACATGACTGATACCGAATTGTGGAGAATAGACTAGGAATTTATACGATGATCCGACTACAAACAGTGAAAATAACACCCAGATAGAGCGCATTTTGCTAAAATTGAAAAAAAATATAACTATTTGACATGTTTTCCAAGCACATTATTGATTGGCAATTATAATATTTATTGAACAACGACGGAAAATAAACATATAAAGAAGTAAATAAAGCGATATTATGGAATTTCATGCAATGTGTGTTGTATGCTCATGAGGAAGCGAAAGATTAGTCACGATTAGCCCTCCAAATGCAACAAACAATCGAATTTACAAACAATGATTCTCAATTCATGATAAACGGGAGATCGTTGTAGTGCGGGAGTGATAATAAATATTTATCACATCTTTCAAATTAATGACACAGGTAAAAAAATCATTGAACAGTAATAATGATAAATTGAGAAGAAGCGAACAGAACTGTAACAACTAAGTCACAGTATTACATTACGTATATAAGAACTAAAGTACACAGGGTTTTGCACGGTTACAATTGAATTATCTAAATATTTCCATTGAGTGGTATACAATCGATTGGATAAATGAAACGTGAGAGAGGACATTCTTATCTTCCCGTCGTCTTATGCACCATCACGATAGAAACTACGATTTATGTCCACAATTGTTGTGCCATAGATAACGTCCTAGGCACGTGAGCTCACTGCGAATTGTCTCATCAGAAGCGTCGCTTCAAGGTTCTGAAATGTGACAATTCAGACACAAATAGTTTCTCAAATGTGAGTGAGTAACTGTCTCATATTTGACAATCTTGAAGTTGTGAATCGACCCTACTGAGACAATTCGATGGTAGTGTATTGCTGCTCGTTTTTTTTTTCTTTTCAGAAATGGTCAGAATGGTAGTAGAGAGTTGACCAATTGCACAAAATAAATAAATTTTAAAATAAGAATTCGATCAATGGCTAGATATTTTATTTCTACAGATTATCCAAAAGAGATCGTACATAGACGAACTCATAATGCTAGCCGTTATATTACCATAATGTCTGAATCAATTACGATATTCAACGCATAATTTTTGACTGTTTATTGTTTCTCATTTCGGTGATTAAGATTTTCACTAATTAAATAAACAGAGTGCCATAGCACATGAAATCATGCACTAATTTATCAATGACTATAATTACTAATTACAAGATTTGATTACGATGATGGTATCATATCATCGTTAATTATATTAGATGTGATATTGAACGATCTGGAAAAATTGATTCATATTTTCGCTGTCTAAGGAGTAGTCGACCTTTCTCTGCCATTATCCACCATGATCTTCGACTATTGTGAGCGTTTATAAGTCAATCGTACTGAATTCTAGTATTCATTCTGCCCCATTCCTTGCTATTCGAATTGACACGGGAGGTGGTTAGATTTTTGACCAGATACATATTTTCCGCAGAGTTGATCTCGATAAACTGTTTAAAAAAATGTAAAAACATATTTTCAGGGTGTCAAACCTTCACACATGTCGTTCTACTCTTTGCTGTCGCAGCGTTCGCCCTCACCGGATGCGGGAAGAAGAAGGTTTCAATACATAAACTCGATATTGTCAAATAGCATTTGTAATTTTAGGTGCCAGTCATCGAGGCGGTATGCAGACCACATAGACTTTCTTTATTCATTAATTCAATAGCTGTTCAAGATATTTGTAATTTCAAAGCACCTAATAGTGCTTCAACGGAAGAAAAAATTAAAATTTCGAAGCGTTTACAATTGCTTGTTGTTCGAAAACGAGATAGAATGCATTTACTAAATTCTTTACGCAGCCGATGATTTGACAAGAAGAGTCGTTTCGAGAAATAGTATAACATCAGAATGGCGCACAATGGGCTAATTTGAAACTCTGTTGTCAGATCGGAGATTAAAATTTGTTCGGGTGTGCATTTAAGAGAGACTATCTGACTCAGTGAACATATTTTGATTATGGCTTGGCACTTGGCCAAAAAGTGATATGAACAAATCAGGCCCAAATCATGTACAGTATTGGGTGGCATGAGCTCACAGACGGAGTTTGGGTTCGTCATATCTGCATCGTCGCTAAATAACGTAAGTTCGATAAAATGACATCAAAATTTCAAAGTTTACGGATTCTTTCGATATGTGTATGCGACGATGGGTAATAATAAGCAGGTAAATTCCACCACGTGTCATCTCGATCCAAAACCGTGAGGCCAAGAAAGACTAAAAAACCAATAAAAAAAAATGTTTTATTTATCCTGCAATTGCCTCTCGGTGGTTGACTTTTTTTATTGCTTCAATTTAACGAGTATTCTTTAGTGTAACTACTATATGAAAATGAACAAAAACAAATAGGGAAAAAGTTGCCCTTTTCCCGAAAAACTACGACTAATTCGCCTTTTTTATCGCACACTGAAATTAATTATCGTGCGCCCCTACCGTAATCCAAATGCAGAAATTCAAATTTCGTCATTTTTTCGTAGTTTTCTTGAAAAATATTGTCATTATGCTCCCAAAATATTCAGACAACAAACAAATGATAAAAGAAAACAATAATATAATAAAGAAAACGAATGCTAAATAATTGTGATTGCCGAATTTTGAATTTCCACATTTGCATTACGGTAGGTTTCGAGTCAGTTCGCGATAAAAAAGTCGAATTTGTCGCAGTTTTTCGGGAAAAAGGCAACTTTTTCCCAATTTGTTTTAGTTCATTTTCGTATATTAGTTACACTGAAGAATAGTCGTCAAATTGAAGGAATAAAAAAAGTCATCCACCGAGAGGAAATTGCAGGAAAAATAAAACAATAAATTTTCATTGATTTTTTAAAGTTTTTCTGGGCCTCACGGTTTTGGATCGAGATGACACTTGGTGTAATTTACCTACCTATTATTGCCCATCATCGCATACACATATCGAAAGAATCCGTAAACTTTGAAATTTTGATGCCATTTTATCGAACTTACGTTATTTAGCGAGGATGCAGATATGACGAACCCAAACTCCGTCTGAGAGCTCATGCTACCCCATACGACAGCTGTGCATGATTTTGGCCCGATCGGTTCCTATCACTTTTTGACCAAGTGCCAAGAGAATGTCACTTGAGCCAGATAGTCTCTCTTAAAGGGAGAGTAACCATTGTCAAATACATTATGTTAATTCCCCTGGAAAAGGGCACCTCATGAGGTGCAGACTCTCACCACGAAGCACATCTCTCCTGTATTCAAATTTGAATGAATCAGTGTAGGGAAATATCTCAAGATATGCAAAATCAGAAGGAATGAGCGAACATATGAACGCATTCAATAAGTTTTGTGTACCCATGTATGCAAAACTTACTAAATGTGTTTGATTATTACCACCATTGTAACGTCGTGGTGAGAGTCCCCACGAGTTAAAAGCGTATATTGACAAAGGTTACTCTCACTTTAAAGGGAGCGTAACCTCACTCAATGGCCTCTTCATCGCGCACATTATTTCTCTGTTCTCTAACAAGGATAGAGCATAGAGCGTTGAAGAGACCGCTGACAAAGGTTTCAGCCCCTTTAATTACTCATTTGATAAATGTAAAACTGATGGCGATGCGTCGTGAGAATGTAGATGATTATATCTTTTCTTCATCGTATCTAATCGGCTGCATAAAGAATTGCCAATTAAAATAATGATATTAATACATAGATGTACACGTATAGGTTTTTTTGTTGAAAAATTTGAGATTATGAACATTTAAAAAATCCATTTCAGAACCCAACCGTTGGTGAGACGCGCATAAGCATCCAAGGTGCGGATACGTCGATCCAGGAGTCATCTTTGATGGATGTCGGGGGTAACAACAACAAATCAAGCATGCCACAGATGTGATCGAGTCCTATAATCGATCAAATCAGGAGTTCGAGTGGCAATCAAAGAATGCCAACAAATGAATGTTGATTCGCCTCTGCCACCGATAAAACTTTTTGAATTTTCATTGTCAGCAAATCACATTGGTGAATTTGTGGTGACGATAACGTTGAGACGTGATGTTATCAAGTCCTTCAAAACGATCGTATTGTCACAAAAACTGAATAGAATGTGCACTAATAATCATTATCGTAACTAATAATCATCATCGTAAATATACTAATCAATAGACTAATTATCATTGATCAAAAAATTGGCGGTGGTTTACCCGATAGACTCGTATTTTCTGAAAACCAAAGATTGTCAAAAACCAATATTCCGAAATATGGTGATTTTTTCTCTTCTTTCTGTTCACAGTCCATCATCATTTCTCTGTTCTCACGTCACTGCACGTTGACGTGGACTTATTCACACGTCACAGTGTTTCTCCAACACTCAGAGAAATAAGTGTTATTCATGGAGCATAAGTCCTGCGAAATATTATATGTATTTAACACTTTCTGACAAGCACAGCACAAGATGCGTTAAATATAACACTTCACATGTCTTGCTCCGTGGATAACACTTTTTTGTCTGTGTGAACTCAGACAGAGCATTGAAAATTTGGTAAAATACAAACAAAAATTCTGCAGGGTGAATCATTGTTCTAACTAACCGTTTCCACTCTCTCACCTTTTTCTCTGCCACACAAAGTCCGCTAAACGATGTGATTGCGAGCTTGCTCTAACAATAAATGGGATACAAACCGAACTACGGTATCACTACAGTACTACGGTTACCGTAGTACAATCTATGATGCGACGATGCATCGATGGGCCGAACTAATGTTGTTTGTTCCCATTTAATGGAATCATTCTAATGACTCATCATCATTGGATCGTCAGCTGAAGAATATGACTCATCTGACATCAAATCCTGAATACATTCCCTATTTATTCGTCCATTTCGCTTCCCCTATCGAGTGTTACATCTTCATTTTCGACTTTATCGTTTGTTTTGGTAAACTTTTTCAGACTCAGTCACGAAACTAAGCCAACGATGACGGAGGTCTTTAACCCGGTAAGATCTCTCAACTTTGAGTTATGCTCGATGGATTAGGGACGGTGTACATGTTAAAATTGTGAGGAAAGTTGTGACCCCTTTTCATTCTCCGGTTTTTTTTTTACTCGCGGGGCACACCGTTCAATCCCGTGGTGTGGAAAACAAAATTTGAACATTCAATATTTTTATGCGATAGCTTCCATTAATTCACGAATCACAGCACACGCCGATCACCCTTCCCGTTTGTGGATTCGGTGCGGGTCGCCGAGTGCGCATCGTCGGAGTGTGTACAGGAAACCGGTTCCATGTCAACCTCAACTCCGCCAGTGATACCGTATTCCATCTGAATCCACGATTTGACGTGAGCTTAAAGGGGCACCCCGAGCTAACTTGAAACTCTCCGCTCTGGCAACGCTCTCTCGTCGACAATCAAGCAAGATGGAGCAATTCCAGAGAGATTCATATTAGCTCGGGATGTGCCTTAAATTAACAGTACGCGTTGAAGTCATAGAGTATCAATCCTTTATTAGTGTTTTGGAATCATTTAGCATCAAAAGAGCTACGTGAGTAACTTTGACAAAAAAAAAAAATTCCAGGAAAAATGTGTAGTTCGTAACAGCACCCGCTACGGAATCTGGCAAAAGGAAGAGAGGTGGCATTTTAAGACCCTTTTAAATTAAAAGAAATTTTCAGATACTCCAAAGGATTTCCCTTCGTCCACGGAAAGACGTTCACCCTAGATCTCGTTGCGCAACCCGGATTCATTCAGGTTATTTGAAGCCACACCCCAAGCTAATTTTAAACTCTCCGCTCTGGCCACACTCTCCCGTTTTCTTTGTCTGCGAGAGAGTATTGCCAATGCGGAGGGTAAAATTAGCATGGGGATTCCTTTAGCGTCAACATTTAAATATAAGTATTAAGCAAAAAGCAGCTTTAGTCTTATCTTAGCTAAGCTAAGGTTAAGGTTTCTAAGTTAAGGTTAAGGTTTCTAAGTTAAGGTTAAGGTTTCTAAGTTAAGGTTAAGGTTTCTAAGTTAAGGTTAAGGTTCCTAAGTTAAGGTTAAGGTTTCTAAGTTAAGGCAAAGGTTTCTAAGTTAAGGTTAAGGTTTCTAAGTTTAGGTGCTCCTCAACGGGAAGTTGTTCACGCATTTCGTCGAGAGGGACGATCCTCATCAGATTCGTTCAGTTAAAGTGGAAGAGGGAATCCAGATTCACTCGATCACAGTTTCGTAAAAGATTAAAACGTTTTGGAAAAATCGCACTCCGCGTTAATTTGAAACTCTCCACTCTTGTAACGCTCTCTCGCTTTCTTTGACTATGAGAGAGCTTTGCCAGAGCGGATGGTAAAATTAGCTCGGGTTAGAGATCCGCAAACGTGCGGTCGTTCAGAAATGATTTTTCATTAATTAATGAATAAGATATCGTGCGCACGGTATTAATATGATAATTAAAAAATTATTCGTGCAAAGACGCGCAGTCGACTCCTTTTCATTTATTTCCATTGAATTAACGGTTAAAAACAACCGATATAAGGCCTGAAAATGGCTTGAAAATGATGCACGACATGCACGGTATTATTTGTCAAAATCGGCTGAATGACTTTTCTTCATTTTAATATCGAACAATACCGAACCGGTCGTTCAAATGCACGTTTGCGGATCTCTAGCTCGGGTGTACCTATAAATTGTAAATTGATTTTTGATAATTTCGTTACGGTGCTGATTAGGAAATAAATGCTTGTTTTAATCAAATTAATCGAATATTATTCGCAGCAAATCTGCTTAAACGAACTTTCCTCAACTAGGAATTTTCAAAAATATCTTACGCCTATCATCGTGTCTACAAATGCGAAATTGAATCGATTTTGTTACAGTTTTTTTTTATTATTCGTGCTTCATCTTCAAAGGAGCTGCTGCTTTCCACCGCGTGTTCACCGTATAGAATACACATGTGCATTTCGTGCGAGAGTAGACAGCCAAAGCCACAATGTGTTCTATATTTAGAGACATAGCCCAAGCGAATGAGTGGGCAGATCAGAAAGAGTGCAAGGAGGGAAGGGTAGTAAACTAGGATTGATCGATAGAATATTTCAATCTTTCGCAGCAGTAGCAAGGAAATTATGCAAGTACTTTTTCTACGGGCAATATCAATGCTCATTATTTGAGCCCAATCAATATTTATTGATAGAACACCACACTGAGAAGCTGTTTTCCCTTTATTAAAGGCACACCCCAAGCTAATTTCACTCTCCGTTCTGTCAATATTTTTTTTGTAAAATAAACAAAGAAAGTGAGAGCGCTTTGAACGGGGAGTTTCGAATTAGGCCGGGGTGTACCTTTCAATGATCTATTCCATATCATTCATGTACGCTATGTATCTTTATTTCTCATATTCCTTGATTCCACCCTAATATAGATCTATCCCAATATGATCTTTGAACCCAACAGCGACTATACACAGTGAGCTCCTTCCCTCCCTCTCTCCGCTCCCCCCCCCCCCCCTCGACTCTACCCATTATTTCACGCTATTTATTTATCACTTGCTATCACTTTTTTTTAAATTTAAGATAAATTAAATTAAATTAAATTAAAAAATCAATTTCGATAAAATGCTTATATATGTTATTACGATACAAACCCTTATGCGTATGTTATGTCACCATCTCTATCATCATCACGATATACGTAATTTATGAAGAAGGTGCAATTGCGGAGGAGTAATGTGCGAAAATTTCGTATTCCATTCGATATTTCGGAGGTAGCGACATTAGGTGGACTACATTATGTTACATTACGTGGTGGATTAGGTGGGCTGAAAAACAAATCGATAACAGGAGAGTAGATCAATGAATTATGCGTTCGTGATCGATACGATGTGAAAAGATCATATAATATTATTGTATTAGCTGATGCGATAGACTAGAACAATACACATGTAGTGGGATGAACGGGACATCGACGGCAGTATAGGACGACAGTAACAGGAATGGGGGAAAGATCAAAGATCAACTTTAACAGGGGAACGGGCTGATGTTGGGCTAGACGACCGACCGCTACAGACGAAGGAACACGAAATGAAGTGGGTCTAGCATGCAAGATATGCCAATTGGAAATTGGATAACAATGGAAACTGCGAACAACGATAAAAAAATAGCAGGTTTATATTAGTATCGATCGTTAATCACTACAATCTGCAGAATAACTTATTCCTTTGTCTCCACTTTATTTATTTGATAAAAGTTAATGTAGTTATTTTCATTTTTCTTGCGCTGTCTTCAACTGAGGGGTTGTTCTCGTTTGGTGATGCAGCTTATTTTTTGAAAATAATTTCAACAAAAAATTTGATCAAAAAATTCAAAAAAATGCTCAAAAAATTTTTTAATTCGAAAAATTTTTGACAAAATTCTTTACTTTGTTTAAAAGGATAATAATCAATTCAGACACATCATTTTTGCTGAAAAGTGGTTAAAACAGCCAATTACGCAATTAACCGAATTCTGAAACATAAAAAAACATGATACAATAATAATTGACATTGGGCAAACTAATCCACACTAAAACCCTTAGAATCCTTTTTATCAAGACCGTGAAAAATGATAAAAATGGGAATCTTGTCAAGTTTTGTCAAATTTTGTCACAATTTTCCACAAATGTATCTCTTTTTGTCGTTTTAATGGTACTTTTTTACATTTAATTTTTTTTTGATTTTTTGAGAAAAATTCAAAAAATCAAAATCAAAAAATCCCAGCCCTGATTTCAATGGCTTGAATTGGATCGATCGATTCATCGGTAAAAAACTGACTGAATTAAACTCGCTATATATTTCAATAGGCGAAAGGAGACTGCTGTCGATGCCCAAACGACAGATATGATATACAAGATATGAGAATTGCAAAAAACGATGAAAATAGTCCAAAATAGGACCGACGCTCAGTCCCTGTATAACTAGAGATTTTTTCATGATTACGGAGATAGCGAAATTAGGTGTACAACATTATGTTACATTATACATCGGGTTGTGGATTAGGTGGATTGGAAAACAAATGGATAACAGGAGAGTAGATCAATCACTTATGCGTTCGACAGTGGGTGTTCAATTATGTGATCGATAGGATTTGAAAAGCGCATAAGGTCATCTAAGATTACTGTATTACTTGGAGTTATAGACTAGGGTTCCGCATTCGTGCACTAAGTCGTGCAATTCGTGCAATCGTGCATCGTTTTCATTCATCAGTGGCATTTAGCGGTCGCTATTAATAATGTTTTAATGGAATTTGCACTTCTATGACAAAGAAATTGCCCATAAAGCATTAGAAAAGCGACCGCTAAATGTCCCTTATGAAAGAAAATGATGCACGACTCTGCACGATTGCACGAATTGCACGACTTAGTGCACGAATGCGGAACCCTATTATAGACTAGAACAATCCAGACATAGTGGGACGAGCAGGGCATCGGGGGCAATATAGGATATACGACGGGAACAGGAATGGGGGGAAAGATCAAAGATCAACTTCGTTGGAACGGCAGATGAACTAGTCGACCGACCACTAAGGACAAAAGATCAAGAAATGAAATGGGAACAACAGACACGTAGCATGCAAGATATTTGGGCGAACGCAAATTGGAGAACAATGGAAGATAAAAATTGCAGATTGATTTTATTTTGATAAATTAGTATTGATTACAATTTGCAGAGTAATTCATTTCTTTGTCTCTACTTAATTTATTTGATAAAAGTTAATGCAATTATTTTCATTTGTCTTGCACTGTCTTCAACTGAGGGGTTGTTCTCTTTTGGTGATGAAGCATATACTCATTTTGCGACGTTAGAGAAGTTTTCCAATAGAATTCCAAAGCGAGGGCATTACTGTATTGCACCGTATTGATTGATTGTGTTCGTTATATCGTAATGAATGATTGTTGTGTATTGATTGCAACGGTTTGAATGGAATCGATCGAATCATCGCTTGTGATTCATCCATTTCTTGACTTCTCCAGCTGTGGACCGACTAATTGTTATCGCCATCTCTTTCATTGCTCAAATTACACCATTGTTGAAGATCAGATCACCTAAAAACGATAGAGCAGCAATGAGAATTGCGCTAAACGATGAAAGTAGCCTAATCGGACCAACGATAGTGAAGAGTCAAAGAGAAAGACTAAAAATGGGTTGTGTTGCAATTTTTAAGAGTGAACTATAGAACTATAAAGAATATAAAACGATCCAGAGTTTCGGCCCAGGTTCTAGACACTGGACCGATCAATCTCGGTCATTGTTCAGTCCTCCAATGGCAAGTTATTCATGAAATCTGAGGTGCACGGCGATCTGATTGAGCAATTAGGAAACGTCGCCGATCTTGTAACTCATGAACGACAACTTTTCTGAAAAAGGTGCTTTGGCCATAGCTAGATATTCAATAGATCTAGGGAATTGAAGCACCAATTTTTGAAATTTAGCAGATTTTCCGAGATATGCGAGACGGAAATTTCGCTAATAAGCCGATCAGATCGCTATGAGGCGCTGAACTCGCGACCAACCGTTCCATTTGTTATTGTTACTTTTCCCCACTAATAATAATAATAATTTATCACATTCGCACATTGGTGCGGTGGGTCATGCAGGGGATCCTTCATAGATCAATGGGTTTTCGTTCATCTATACATCGATTGATCTTGCATATCTTGACGGTCCTTCAGCATCTGCTCTTGCGACGAAGTAGAATCGTGAAAATAGTCCATTAGAAGTTGAAGAAAATAACCCACGTAGCAATTAGAGCTTCGTCCGTTGAGGCTACGTGAAGAAGGAAATACACCTCCCGGCTTTCCAAACACCTTCTGGGAGGGGATTTAACTGGGTTTCTTATCTATAGATGGAATAAGCGAGGGAAGGAATAGATCCCCACTAATAAAGAATTTTAACTTCATCTGAATGTTCCGCTTCACCCAAAGCTCCATTCACTGTACCAAAGAATCGATCGGTTCCTCGAGAGCACTTACAAGTATAATAGTATTTATATTTCAACAAAATATATTTAAATTTATGAAAAGTCTTTTTGATGAAAAACAGGAATATATGAAGCCCGACTCGCCCCAAAAGGGTAGGGTGGATGCTGATGAGAAAAACCGAAGAAATAAAGTGGTCGCTGCAGATCTACTCTAATCCTCTCCGCCCTAGGCCACTATCGACAGTTGACTCTTTACGATTTGTTGCCTGTGTTACTTTCCCAATCAGTGCTTGCTAATTAGTGTCCCTGCTCTCCACATGGTTGGTGCTCGATTGATTTCATTTTAAAAAAGTGCAAAAATCCTTCGAAATCAACCGATCTAATCATGTCTCTTTGTCATCGTTCGTCGTATTTTGCGTATAATCAACCAATCCAATTTGCAAGTCTCCACTCTGGCCACACTCTCTCTCTTTCATTGTCTACGAGAGAAAGTGAGGCGCTTAAAAGGGCCGAGTCTATCGTTTTGCGTCATTATTATTTTCGTCTCCCGTTCTGGAGCGGAGGATCGCGAATGATTATCTTCCTTCATCTTATTATTCTTCATCTGATGGCGGCAGGGTACGTCTACTGCATATATCAATATTTTATTTATTTACATTAGGCTGGGCCCCCTGATCGGATGAGAACCGAATGGATGAGAAATGTTTGCTGCACACGCTGTATAATCATTAGCGCTTGTCTATTACATTCAGATGATTCCAGTTGGTTCTCATTCCATGGTTCTCACCTTGTGCCTTGAAAGGGTGTCCGTATATTTGAAGGCACGTTTTTTTTTTCAACAAAACTTTCGTGAATTCACTTCTTCAGCTCGGTATTTAATAACAATAATATATTTATTGTTGCTTGGACAACAGAAAATAACGACATTCTGTAATATGTATGTATTGATTAAAAAAAGTAAGATCGACGAAAATGCTGCAAAAAACGAAAATTTTGCTTTGGTCCGTGTTGATCTTTTTCACTTGGCCCTAAGCTGGATGAGATAACCGTTGAATGAGAACCGACTGGATGATAATTTGCATATGAGAGGCAAACGCTAATGAACTGACAAAGTATGTAAATGGTTATCCTGCAGTCGGTTCGTGTTCATCGGGTCTCGTTAGACATAGTGCCTTTCACTTCTTCCATCGCTCCGACACCATTTCAAAACGTGGTTTCACAATTACGACAACATGTAGATCTTGCATCTTCCAGACTTGCCATTCTAGTTTGTCAAAATCGAACAATAGAGCGGCGCATGCGATGGTATTAGCAGCAAAATAAGCTAATTGAATCCAATGTGAAACAAAACACAGCTAATTGAATCCATTGTGCTAGGCTACAATTTATTGTTTTATAAAATGTATTTATTTAAGTATTTAACGTCATTTTTTCAGTGCTTTCAAATATACGGGACATCCTAGTATTAGTTATATTTAAGGTACTATTAATATGTATTGTTAATTTGCAGGGTTGAAACCCTTGAGTGCCATGAAGGCGTACTGGTAGTGGAACCGCGAAATCCTAAAATCTTCACCCGGCGTGGACATGAAGCAACCAAAAGCTGGTATCCTCGAAATGATCGGGAGATAATAGATGAACAGCGTCGCTACGAGACGGATATCTTGCGCTTAAATCTGACAAGCAAGGCTGTGTGCAAGGACGCCTGCATGATCCACTACAACGGGAAGAATTTCACATTCGGATGCAAGACGGTGAGGAAATTCCACATATCAGGGCTGGGATTTCCGAATTTTTCGATTTTCCGACATTTTTCGGAAAATTTAGTTTCCGATTTTACGAAATTTTTTTTTCCGAACAGCCTTGTTCCATATCGAGACTTACAAACAATTTCGATCCATACTTCGATTCACGCTCTGACGTTTTCCGCATTATGTAAAATGTCTTTGACAAGAGAAACCTTTGGCAAATAGCGTAATCTAATCAAGTGCCAGAAATATTTTCGAAATTTTGTGGATCGAATTATAAAATGTTCAACGCCTTGCTGGATTTCATCTTTTGCTAAATGTTTGCTCACGCAAGGTGTGCTCACGCGAGAAAAAATAAGGCTTGTAAAGCACTCTTTAATATGTTCATGTTCATGATTCCAGGATGCTGTAAAGGGAGAGAGTTGCACGCATGTGGAGAACTGCGAGTGCAGAAGCCCGTGAGTACGCCAAGATTTTTACAAAGATTTGGGCAATGATTTGGGCAAAGATTTGGGCAATAATTACAGATTTGGGCAAAGTTTGCCCGATACAATACAAATCAAAGCGTTATACGCTTGGATACTAGCAAAAAAATCAAAGTTTTGGCAACTATTCACTTGTGGTATTATACCACTTGTGGTAATCCGTACCTGAAACCCTTCCCATTGAAAACTGCCACTGGCGAAAACCGAAATCGCCTTGTGCGACGGAAATCCATCTACCCCTTTTCCCTTATACATATCACCCTATTATCATATATATATTTGATGGAATAAAGTTTTTTTTCTTTTTTTAGACGAGTTTTTTTCCGATCTAGTAAAATTCTCCACCATTGAAAGAAATCAAAATTCATCACATCAAACGCACTCCAAAATTGTCGCAAAATTTTTTTTTTCCAAACGTTCTTTTAATGCATACAATTTTATTTCATTAGTGAAAGACCAATGAAATGGCGAGAAATGCCAAAAAATCGATAAAATAAGCGAAAATGCAATGTCGCGCGAGAAAGGGGGTTACGGCGTACGCACGTAAGGAAACTGTAGCACCACACGATCATCCATGAAGCAAATAAAGAGAACCCACGTTTATTAATTCAATCAAAGGGAAACAGTATGGAAAATAAGCTGAAATCTTGTAAATTGATTTTACTAAAATACTGTTCAGAATCAACCAATATTTTTTCTCTTACATGGCGTTTAGCAGTACAGAAATTTGCAGAAAAAGAGACATCGCCCAGGGGGGGGGGTATCAGAGAACACGGGGGACACGCTTGTTGGAACGTGCATTAATAAATAATTGAATAATTTATTTATTTATTTATTTATCCATCAGTTAAAAGCAAGAATAATGAAAGAATGAAGCAATAAGGGAGTGATGGAGTTCCGTCGCTTTAAGCGATTTCGGTTGGGGAGAGTGGCAGCTTAAGTTGAATAATGATATTAAGGACGAATGCGAGATTGAGTTATAATATTGCGAGGGGGCAAATTTAGTATCCCTGCACGGAATATATGGGGAGGGGAAGAGACAAGCTCTTGGGTGAGGGAGAGAAGCACGAGTAGAAAGAGATTTAGGAATACACAAATAATTCTATAAATAAATTCTAATAAATAATAAAATAATACACAAAAATAATTTAATAATTAATTCGTAATGAATATTTCTTAGACGCTGCAACAATCCAAACAAGCTTTTCTGCTACACGACTCGCATCGACCTATCGTTCCCGCTGCTCTCAGTCGATAAAACAGCTACGAGGCCTCATATCTGCAAGGGAAGTGTAACGCCGCCCAAGGCTGAGATAACAAATGCCACATATGGGTAACTTTAATTTGTATTTATTGTCGGTGCTCATCACACACCGCACCACACCACACCACACCACACCACACCACACCACACCACACCGCACCACACCACACCACACCGCACCACACCACACCACACCAGTCAGCAGTCTTATTTTCGCAAGCTCTGCTCAAAAGTTGCGGAAAAAATACCAAGCAAGAGCAAACTCTCCTCTTTTTGCACGCTCTTTCTCCTTTCTTTTCGAGACTTTTGAACACGGCATTCTTTCATTTTTATTCCTTTTGTGCAATTCTTCTTCATTTATATCGCTTTTCACTTGCTGAAACAGCTTAATTAATTAATTTATTTATCTACGCCCGAGGCGCAACGAAACATGAGAAAATTCAAAGGGATAAAGAACATGATATAATATAATATTGACTCTCCAGACTGGGGGGGGGGGGGGGAATTTACAAAGGACGTAATTCGTGAATGATGGGGTGATGGGAAAGCCGGTTTTTGAAGATACTACTGGGATTGGCTGATGAAATGATGGGTGGAGGTAATTGGGAGTACCATCTACCTCCACTCAAACAGCTTCACGATCTATGATAAATAAATGATTTTTTTTTCACTTTTTTTTCACTTTGCAGGACAGAAGCTAAATGCCACGAGTATTTTGGGTACTTGAGCTACGAATGGTTCTCGTCACCAGACAAGAAGACGGCTAAAGCAGAAATCTACCGTAATTACTTGAGAGGAATCAGAAAGACGTTGTCGGACGCGCCTGTGGTCAACTGCCTGATTGGCTGCTCGATTCACATATACGGATTCGCTGTGAACGCTGGCTGTGATGTGATCACGTTCTTATCTTTAAAGCGACACCCCAAGCTAATTTGAAACTCTCCGCTCTGGCCACACTCTCTCGCTTTCTTTGTCTACTAGAGAGTATTGCCACTGCGGAGAGTAAAATTAGCTTGGGGTGTGCCTTTAACAAAAATATTATAACATTATATTATATTAGCATTATATTATATTCTTATATTATACTCGGAAAAATATATGTAAAAAATCTTTACAGCCTGCGCACTGTTGAACACATCAAATTGTTCTTTTGCACGCACCCATGTGTTGCAATTCACACTTTTTCGAAAAAGCTGATAATTAAAACACATTTACCCGGGACACCTATTAGTGCTCACATTAACAATTCAATTTTCTGAATATATTTAGTCGTAACGAAAATATCGATTTGCGTAACTTGTTTCGGTAGGACTACCGTAGAGAAAGGCTAGCTTCTCTGGTATTTCCAAACTAGTAGTTTACTTACGTGACGTCACAGACTAGCAGTTTCCTGTTAGTTTAGTTTTTTTTTTCTACAAGTGAAAGAATATTTGACGAAATGCATTACAGTTCTAGTAAACTTACGTTTAACTAGCCGTAGATAAGATAAGTAAACTACTAGTTTGCAAATACCAGAGTTATTCCAAACTCTCTCAAAATGTAGAAAAAAGATCTCGCGCGAAATTTTTTCTCAAATTGTCGCAGCTCAAATATTTGCCGTCAGTGTATTAAAGGGAAAGTATGTATTAGTATACGAGTATTCATATCAAAGACCATTGACATTGACATGCACCCTTTGGTTGAACCGTTTATTCGTGAACATTGAAAGAATGCATTTTTTTCTTTTCTCTCTAATTTCCTTACCTTTGCACTATTTATACGCAATGTGCTTAATTATTTCTCCATTTGGAACGTGTCACGCGTGTATCAAATAAATTGTAAAGTAAAAAAACAATAAATAATCATATTTATAAAGTAATTCATTCATTCAAAAATAAATAAATAAAAATGTATATAAATTAATTAAATTTCAGAGCAATCCCCTGGTCCAAAATACGAAAGGAAATGAATGCCAGGGTATCGCTAATTGCTATTGCACCTACAGAAAGAGGCATGAGTATAATCTAAACAAATAGGCACAACTCTAGAACATCGGAGCAGTCCTATAGTATAACATAAAAGTGTAGAATAGTCTAGAATAAATGGCTATTCTTCGTGTTTATTTTATTTTTTATCATCCTTTTGGACATCACATATACGCACATAAATATTAAAAAATATTTTTTAAAAATATGAAAGCATAAATATAATAAATACTTGCAGTGCGTGTAATAATATCGACTATGTAATGTGCGAAAAGAATTGGATGCACTCCGATATCGAGCTTGACAAGATCGAAGGGGGCAAAGCTGCAGTTTGTGAAGCTCTCAGCAAGTCCTACCCAGACGTCTCGTTAGTAATTTAAAATATTTAGATTAATTTACATTATTTTAATTATTTTAATTATTTAATTAAGTTATTTAAGGTCCAAGCTGGTGACGATGGTGACTCTCGGCCTCATTGCCGCTTCCTTCCACTAATTTTCACCGATACAGTGATAAAGTAAAGTGTAGAGTGCGTACGCAACAGAATACTGAATACCATGCAATTTATGCTCGCAGATGGGATAATAATTGATGATATTGGGAGACAAAGAACCATTATATGATAATCATGTGGATAAATTGTAAATAATGTAAATTGTAAATTATGGATAATTATTTTTTCGTATATTTTCAAACTAAATTCAATTTTTTCGAGGTTAAAGGTGGACTCCCGCGAATATTTTCGTGAACAAACTGTGAAGACAGAATGATAGCAAAAGTTATTCTACAGTGTAGCCTAAAAGTCATCGGACACTTTTTCGTTTTTTTTATAACTTTTGATCCAGGAAAGCAATCAAGCTGATCTTTTGAGTCACTGTACAGAATTTATCAAGGGATACAACCATGATGTGTTGGTGTAATTAAATTAGTTCACTGTTGCATAGTAATGATTCAATCGAAATACACTTTTTTTGAAAAATTACATTTCTTTGGTGAAAGGCCCTGTTCTTCTGAAACACTGTGAGAGTGTAGACATATACTAGGGCTGCACAGTCAAACAATCGGGAATGTCTCCGATTCCGATTTCAAGCTGTAGCAGGGTTGCAACTTTGACCCCCAAAATTTATAACTCAGCTTCTAGATGTGCTAACAACCCATTCTAAGTGCTGAAATGATGCTAGTGGCGAGTAATGTTTATCCCCTTAATATGGTAGTCATAGCTCGCCATTTACCCTCAGGGCAAAAAAATAATTTTTTTGGGGGAGTATTCATTTTGACACCCTACCGTTCAGAGGGCGGGACTTCTAAAATTATGGTTCCTGCGCAAGAAGCTTTGCAATATATCATATATTTATTTCTCTTATTTTGGTTTAGTTCCGAGTCCTCTCAGATCCGTAGCAAAAGTTATGCTGAGGTCTACTCGGTTTCAGCGATCAAAGATCAACATACAAAGATCAAAGATCAAAGTTCAACAATAGTGTAAAAACTTTTGTGAACATCTCTAACATGCATATGTGCTTTGAAAATAAGAGATTTCATCAATAGAGGCCCAGGAACTAGAGCAGTAAGAATGAAAGCGCAAGAGCGGGCACCGAGTAGACCTCAGCATAACTTTTGCTACGGATCTGAAAGGAATCGGAACTAAACCAAAATAAGGGAAATGTATATATGATAGATTGCTAAGCTGCTTGCGCAGGAACCATAATTTTAGAAGACCCGCCCTCTGAACGGTGGGGTGTCAAATTCAGTCCTCCTTCAAAAAAAAATATTTTATGCCCTGAGGGCAAATGTCGAGCTTTGACTACCGTAATCTGGGGATAAGCATTACTCGCCACTAGCATAATTTCAGCACTTAGAACGGGTCGTTAGCACATCTAGAAGCTGAGTTATAAATTTTGCGGGTTAAAGTTGCAACAAAGCTACAGCTCGAAATCGGAGTCAGAGCCATTCCGGATTGTTTGACTGTGCAGACCTAGTATATGTCTACACTCTCACAGTGTTTCAGAAGAACAGGGCCTTTCACCAAAGAAATGTAATTTTTCAAAAAAGTGTATTTCGATAGAATCAATACTATGCAACAGTGAACTCATTTAATTACATCAACACATGATGGTTGTATCCCTTGATAAATTCTGTACATTGACTCAAAAGATCAGCTTGATTGCTCTCCTTGATCAAAAGTTATAAAAAAACGAAAAAGTGTCCGATGACTTTTAGGCTACACTGTATGGGATTAATGCATGTATGTAGGTCTTCAGATTTTACTTTGGTCGTTACTAGTCAAATGATCGTTTCGATTCTATGTATTAGGTGGCGACATAAGTAACGCTCGTTTTTTAGTCTCAACTTCAGTCGCATCGTTCTTGCTCTGTTATTGTTGCCAGCATCCATGCTGTTTATACTAGATAGGCTGTCCCGCGAATATCCTGCGGATGTTTTCGATTCAGTTCCCGCGTGTCCTCCAGGCGAGAAAACCGCACGATTTCGCCCACGACGGAATTCACATTCGCAACGTTATTTTATTGCTCTTGCTCTCCGGCTTGAAACGCCCTGACTTCCAACCTCGCCTAGCAGAGGTGTACCCCTCACATGTGCCTCACATAACACCTATGAGAAAATAGGTCGTAAAATTCGAGAAACATGACTTTTTCATCGAAGATGAAAATCAACCCGGTTGCCCTGAGGAAGTCGGTCTCGATCGATTGCTCTAAGAGGTAAAGGCTGATCCGTATCCCGATACCGGTGATATTGCAAGTGCACTTGGGGTCAACAAGAGCACTGTGCTACATGGTCTTCACACTCTCGGAAATAAGTTAAAATAGGGAAGATGTCTACCCCACGTCCTAGCCGACTACGACAAAGATCGCCGACTGGACATGGCAAAGACTTTTCTAACTCTACGTCGTCGGCTTGTTTGGCTGGTCAACGTTATAACCGGTGATAAAACGTGGGTGCTCTACGATTACGAAGAGCCAAGGAGACTGTAGTTCGGTCAGCGCGAATAGCCAGAAGATGCCCCTAAACCCGATTTTCACCGCCAAAAAGTGATGTTGTATATCTGGTATTCGGTACGGGGAGTCGAGTACTGGAAACTCCTCCCCGAGGGTACGACTATCACGGCACATGTCTACACTCTCCAGCTGCGGAAGCTAAGACTCCACCTCGAACAATCACGCGGGAAGGACACTCGGATCAAATTTCTACATGACAACGCTCGACCTAATGCCAAAAGAACGACCCATGCTGAGCTAACGGGATATGAGTGAACTGTACTCCCCCACCCTATGTACTCACCCGACCTTGCCGACTATGGTTGTCACCTCTTCCCGGCGCTCCATCACTTCCTCAAAGCGCAAAGCTTCAAATTCCTAACCACTACCCATACCGTACTCGACACCTATTTCCAGAATTATCTCCAGTCCTTTTATCACGAATGGATCCATAAACTTCCGGGTAAAAGGCAGAAGGTCATCCATCCGAACGGAGAATATATCCAGAATCCATCATGCTTTGTTAAAATTTTATGATAATTTTTTTGGAGAGTGAAAAACGAGCGTTATTTATGTCGTCGCCTAATATATTGTTGCTATTTTGTTGTTTTTCGCTGGCGCCTAGAATAAAATGTACGCTAAATTGGTTCTACAACCAAACTAATAAAAATATTAAGAAAAAGAAGGTAAATCAATGATTTTATGACATTTTCTGTTTTTTTTCTGAATTTTCTGTTTTTTCTGCTTTTTCAAAACAGAAATTTCTGTTTTCTGATTTCAGAAAAAAATAATTTTCTGTCCCAGCCCTGCCTGTAATATACAAAATATATTAAAGGAAGAGTAACCCCCTTGAAAAAAAGTCCGGAAAATAAGTTTGAATTCCCACGAATTTTTTTGCGTCCCACAACGATAACTCTACCACAACATACGATATGCTGCCTGAATTTGATTGAATAGTTATTTTTCATGCCATTGGAGACATGCGTGGGCAACCTTTGCTGCTGGAAATTAAGTTGGGGAACACTAGCGGGAATTCAAACACTCAAAAGTAGAGGGGTAACCCCCTTTAAGAAGTTCTTTCTGAACCAACATGCAAAAACGCTGATCCATATTTAACACTAACCAAACGTTAAAGTGTTAGGTTGATTGAGTACTGGGAAATAAAATAAATTAACATCCAACCTTGAACAGAATCAAACTAAAGACCGGCATTTTCACACCGGGATCCACATAATCCGGAGGGAATATCATTCGTCTTGAACGGGCAAATCAATCTGCAAAACAAAGATTTAAATACCATTATCGACATTCGCATGCGTTATATACCTTAATATCATCACTACAGTGCTGACATAGAAGTCAACATTAACAACTTTCATAATCCATGCTAGATCATCGCAATAGTTCCCTAGTGCGATAACTCTACCACATATAGGAAATAATGACAAAAATCATTAGCAGGGGTCAGGACTCGAACCCGGTCGATCGTTACTTCAACCGGACACTTACCATTAGAGACTATGGGTGTTAGTTGAAGGTGTTGGTATAAGAGATAAACGTGAGATAAAACTTGATGGGATCTGGCGATTTGCTTATAGAAAGCTAAATTATAGGTATGACATGCAAAGCTAGTATGCAAAATTACTTTTCAATCAAATTTCAGGCAACACATCGTATGTTGTGGTAGAGTTATCGTTGTAAGATGCCAATTTTAGATTCGAGGGAATTCAAAACTGATTTTCCGGACTTTGTTTTTTTCAAAGGGGTTATTTTCCCTTTAAATGAAATGAAGAAAAAACTGGAACCTTACTTACTGTTTGCTGTTATCTCCACTATTTCAAGTGAATTATCGCCCAGGACACGATTGGCTTCAGGGTTCGCCCGATCGATCGCCGCGAAGAAACTGCAATTTTACCACAAAGCTTCAAATAGAAAAGGCCTACGTACTAATCATAATAAAAGCAATGAATTCAGGAAAATAAAAAAAATAATATAGCGAAACTTATCTAATTTAAACATTTCCGCGCTGCTGTTACTTCCTATCTCGACCGGCATCCCATAGGCAAATAGTTGAGCGATTAATCTGGAACGAAATGATAATATTTATTGTTTGCGGCTAGCATAGATTACAGATTGAACGAAATTAGCTTTCATGGCAAAACATATAGTGTATCTAGAACAAAGATTATGATAGGTACGCGCGTGTACGAAGTTCTGTCCTAACAGCTTATACGTAAATTCATTCGTTCAGCTACAAAATTCTAAATGAACTGATCCCCCAGCTAAATTAACTTGAAAAAAGTAAGAACGAAATCAAATAAAGAAGATCAAAATATAATTCGAGAAAATAACAAAGAAAATAACGACCTGCTGATGTTATCCGTACTGCTCCCGTGGCACTCGTAGGTCACCTAATAGAGAATGTTTTAAACGTAACAATAAATTTAAACATAAATGATTTATTATGATAAATCGACTTGAAAATACCAACAATAAAACGAGTAAAATTTTAAGAAATTTCCTCCGCCACTGCGAGAATGAAATTACAGTAAGTAAAATGAAGAATGCAGTAACACCATTTATCGCAAAGTGACTTCAATATAACACCTATGGATGTATCAGGAGTACAGCCGAAAAAGTGTTATATTTAACACTTCTTGGTCTTATATTTAACAGACCATAGGTGTTAAAATAGCGCGCGGTCACACGGGGATTTTCATTTAACACTTTTTTCTCTGTGTGTAGAGCAATAAGAAAGAAAGCGTAAGAGCGGGCACCGAGTAGACCTCAGCATAACTTTTGCTACGGATCTGAAAGGAATCGGAACTAAACCAAAATAAGGGAAATAAATATATGATACATTGCTAAGCTGCTTGCGCAGGAACCATAATTTTAGAAGACCCGCCCTCTGAACGGTGGGGTGTCAAATTCAGGTACCCCCCCCCCCAAAAAAAAATTATTTTTTGCCCTGAGGGCAAATGTCGAGCTTTGACTACCGTAATCTGTGGATAAGCATTACTCGCCACTAGCATCATTTCAGCACTTAGAACGGGTCGTTAGCACATCTAGAAGCTGAGTTATAAATTTTGGGGGTCAAAGTTGCAACAAAGCTACAGCTCGAAATCGGAGTCAGAGCCATTCCGGATTGTTTGACTGTGCAGCCCTAGTATATGTCTACACTCTCACAGTGTTTCAGAAGAACAGTGCCTTTCACCAAAGAAATGTAATTTTTCAAAAAAAGTGTATTTCGATTGAATCATTACTATGCAACAGTGAACTAATTTAATTTCACCAACACATCATGGTTGTATCCCTTGATAAATTCTGTTCATTGACTCAAAAGATCAGCTTGATTGCTTTCCTGGATCAAAAGTTATAAAAAAAAGAAAAAAGTGTCCGATGACTTTTAGGCTACACTGTACATACCGTACACTATTTATTTTCTGTAAATTCAGCTTATTGATCTCTAGAAACATGAACGAATCATGCTAGCAAACTCAGGCAAAGGCGCGCTTTTTGAAAATAGGAAAGTTTGGCAATAGGATTCGAACCCGCGACCATGCGCTTTCTAGTCAGAAGTCTTACCACTACGCTAAGGGAACGATGACTAGTCTCCCCAACTTCTTGCATATCACTAGACACTTGCATAAGCGAGATGCAAGAGATTTGTATGATCATTCGCGGTCATTCGGTTCAAGATTAATAGGAGAGCGATTCCTTACTTTGTTCCATCTTTTTCTCTGTCATTCTCGACTAGAAATCGTGCGGTCTACCGAAAATATTCTAGAAATATATTTGCATGAACATCTCTAAATACTGCAGTACTATAGCTATAAATCTCGTGGGTCCCCTTCTTTGAAATCGTCTAAATTAAGCATTTTCTGAGCATTTTCCACCTGAACTTCTGTGCACAACATTTTCCGCGTTTACGTGAATTTTATAGAGAGAGAGAGCACAAGTGAGATAGTACGTAGAGCAGAGAGAGCGAGGAAGGAAGGGAGGAAAAAGTGGGGAGTAGATCTATAGTTCTGCTTATAATTAGCAGCCAGTTGCAAGGCAATTACAACAGGACATTTTATACGGACAATAGCAATTCCTTTCTTGAAAATTTGGGCTTAGGGGAAGAAGTGATGAGTGGAGGTAATTGGGAGAGAGGTTGAATAAGGTTTTTTAAAGTTTTTTTGTGATTATCTAGAATCTTTTTTTCATTCTTCACGCATAATGACAGATATATGAGACAGACAATGACAGATATGACAGATTTATGAACAGACAATGACAGAAATATCTGCAAGAACATACAAAAAGCAAGACACGAAGATGTCTCTTGGCAAGTGGACTAAACGTTGCATTTTCTCTGGAGTCAAATACGATAGATTGCGAGTGTCCAGTTCTCATATTGACAGTATAAAAATCACTTGTTTGTTTTGTACGAGGGAATTCATTATTACATGCCTTTAAATACCGCAAGTTATGCCTATTTCACGGACCTGGCTGAGGTGTGATTGTCGTTTTGTTATCTTATGGTTTAATTCCGTTATTTATTAATGTCGGTAGAATACCAATCTTTTGAATACCAATCTTGTAATGCCAATCTAGAATAGAATACAATATTTTGCTATAGACCGATCTTAGTTTTTATGAAAGTTTTGGGCCCAATCAATTTTCTACAGACCAATCAATTTTCATGGGAGACCAATCTATTCGGTTGGTACCAATTAACCAGAGCAGAACCGTTTATTTCGCATCTAGAGCCACCGCTTAGGCCAGACGACGACGCGCTGAAAACGAATTTTTAGTCAAAATTGCAGACTATCATCATCGGGACTGTAAATCATGAAAAAGTTTCAGAAATTGTCAAAAATGGAATTTCTCTCAAAGGCAAAAGTGTATTTTGCGAGATACATGTATCGGTCCGTAATGGCTTCAGGATTCCATGGTATATTTTTCAGCAATTTTCCGCCCGCGTATTTCGAGAATAGTGTAGTCATTTCGCCTTTGAAGTGGAGGCAAGAGGCGAGAGACTGTAGTGTAGTGAGAGAGCAGATAAAGTTGAAGAGGAGGTAATTCATATCAATCCTATCCAATCCTACCCATGTTTCTATACATGTTGTTGGCAATCCTATCCATGTTGTTCGCATTACCTGCCTCTCTGCTCTCTCGCACCACCACACTCACCTCAATTTTTTTTAAAAGTTTTTTTTGTGATTACTTTCAATCTTTTCTCTTTCTTGACGGAAAATGACAATGGCTGATATGACAGATTTATGAACAGATAATGACATCTATAATATCTATATGACATACAAAGAACAAGGCAAGAAGATGTCTCTTGACATGTTGCCTAAACGTTGCATTTTCTCTGGACTCGTATACGATATAGACTACTTTAGATTTGAAAGTGTCAAATTCTCATATATATGCATATATCACATCATCTTTATCACTGGAAGAGATGGAATTCAATGGAAAGACAGAAGTGAGAAGATGGCCAAGGCGAAGCTGTAAAGATAAATAATAATAATAATAATAATGATAATAATAATATTTATTCCTTCAAATGAACGCATCGGGGATGGATAAGCAAGTCATTACTTCAGATAATCCGACGAACACATCTGCTACTGCATTTTTCCTTGGTTAAAGCCAGAACCCAAGGTAATTTGAAACTCTCCGCTCTGGCAATACTCTCTCACTTTCTTTGTTTACGAGAGAATATTGCCAATGCGGATGGTAAAATAAAATTAGCATGGGCTATTCCTTTTGTGGATTTGGACATCATATGGGCATCTACAAATCACAATGTTTTTGTTGTTTTTTGCATTTATGAAGAAAGAAAAAAAGAAAATTCAATGATTTGTGGAGATGAGAGACAAAGTGAGTGGTCCGAGGTTTGCATCAAATAAATAAATACATAAATAAGTTTGGGATATAGGTTCTAACAAGCCAAAACTGCCCTATGTGTACGAAAAAAAAAGTGAAAAAAGTGCAACATCAAACTACAGCCGAAAGGATAACCGAAGTGTTAAATACGATACAAAAAAGTGTTAAATATATCACACCACAGGGTTTGCGCTCGCAATATAACATCTGGCCACACTCTCTCGCAGCCAAAGAAAGTGAAAGAGTGTTGTCAGCGTGGAGCGTTTCAAATTGACCCGTGGTGTGCATTTCACACTTTTTTCTCTGTACTCTGGTATTTTCAAACTAGTAGTTTACTTATATTTCCCACTAGCCGTAGACTTGCAAGTCTACGGCTAGTTAAACGTAAGTTTACTAGAAGTGGTGTATAATACGATACTGCATTTCGTCAAATGTTCTTTCACTTGCAGTAAACTAGCAGTAAACTACTAGTCTGTGACGTCACGCAAGTAAACTACTAGTTTGTGGAAATACCAGAGTATCTGCACTTACATCCAGGCAGTGAAGTGGTCGCTGGTGCCCTTGCGACAGATGTAGTCCTTGGCGCTGATCTCATTCACCACATGGTGCTCCGTAAGACTGATCCAGTTCGTCTCACAAATGATCCACTTCGCGCTATTGCATCCGCTACAATTGACAGTGACTCAGTTTCAGACGATGGGACTCGGATGAGAACCGTGAAATGAAAACCGACTGGATGAGAACTACACTCACGGCAAATTATCTTAGATATGGATTGTCTAACTGTTCAGCTATAGAGAAAGGTTATCTTACTCCAAACTCTCTCAAAAACACACGTTGGATAATACTCTCTCGCTCGAGATAGTAATGGGTACTGGAGTAAGCTAACAAAGTTATCTCACATATGAGAGAACGTTTGTCTAATTGTCGGATCTTACAATTAGATAACCTATAACTCAAATATGAGACAGTTTGCCGTCAGTGTATTTGCGTATGAGATACAAGCGCAAACGAATAGACAAATCGTTCTCAGCCAATCGGTTCTCGTTCATCGATTCTCATCCCACCTAGAGCGCTCATTGTCAGTTGCCCTGCACTATGGTTGCAGGAACGGTAGCGAAGACTACGCTATCTATTCCCGCCCCTTCCCTTCTCTCTAGCAATCGCCCGTGAGAGACACTCTCTCCCTTCCTAACTTCGTGATTAGACACACCACTGCCAAAGGTAGCGTAATTGCCGCAAACTAGCGGGAATTACGCCATCTCTCGCCCCCCCCCCCTTCCCCTCTCCTTACTCTCTGTTCACACCACCCGCCTCGCCCTATTTAAGGCACATTTGAAGAGATATCTAATTCCCCTCACATCTGAGAGCTTTGCAGTCAACAGCAAAGTTGTAGCTCACATCGATCCGGTTCTGATTAGTTTTTGGCTGAGACGATACGATCAAAACAAACAAAATGACAATCGTTCTACTTTTTCAGAGGGAAATCGAAACGATAAGCGTTCAAAATATGTTTTGGTATGGACAGTTGAATTTCTCTTAATGATCAGAGGAATCAGATTAGCATTTGAATACTGATTATCCATATTATTCCCATTTCAACGATTGGTTATCTCAAGAGGGACATTGTTCACATTGTTCTCTCACTATCATGTCTTCCACTCTGGTTGCGAGATTCTACAAGTTTTTGATTAATGCCAACTGTGTAAATTCACTGTATGGAGTCATGTAATGATAGAGAAGAAATAATAATAATGTGAAGAAATAATAATGCTAGTAAATTTACAGAAAGATGCAACAGTATGCCACATTATATCAATTTTTCTCTGCAGCGCCAGCTGTTACATTTTCCATTTTTTTTCTTATGCATTAGGGCAAACAGATACCCAATAAAAATCACAGATAATACTACATTAAGACCGTGAAAAATGGCAAAAAAAAAAAAGGAAATGCTGTTAAGTTTTGACAAATGTTTTCACAATTTGCCACAAATGTTTCATTTTTTTTTCGTTTAAATTCAATAAAAATAGTTTTTTGAATTTTTTTTCTTGGTTTAAAAATTTAAAATAATCAAAACAAAATCCTCATTGTGAGAAATCAATTTTCATTCAAAATATAACTTAGTCATCTCGATTTAGGTGATGAGCACTCGGTTGCTTCTGATTCATCTACAGGAACAGTCTCGGATATTGTATCCAATGATTACTTACAGTATCTCGGGCGTAGATAAATTAAATTAAGTATGCGAAGTGTAATTTATCTGATATGAAGAATCTCACAACTAGCGACGAGAGTGGAAGACATGATAATGAGAGGCGAACAATGTCCCTCTTGAGGTAATGAATCATTGAAATGGAAAATAAAGGGAATAACATGGATAATCAGTATTCAAATGCTAATCTCGCATCCACGGTGTTCAATCCTTATCAGAAAAAAGATATTAAAGTCCTCGAACAGGTACAGAATTACTTCACAAGAAGGCTTTTCGCACGTTGTTTCAAATTAACATGGGACAATATGCCGCGGGCAAATGTTCGCAACGAAAAACTCGATCTAGAAACCCTCGAACACCGTAGATCCATCATAGACATTAAAACTTCTATTAAACTACTTATAGGCAAATTTAGGATTTCAAATAAGAAAAATCACTATTTCAAGACATACATTACAAGAAATGGGTTGAACTTCTCCAATTCAGGGTCCCGTTTCCAATACAGGCAAAAATAACTTCTTTTTGCGAGCGTCTCGTTTGCTTACAAAACCCGAAAATAGAATCTCCTTTGATGTTGGAGACTGATCTGCATGTCCTGTTGTCGCCTATTCATACATGTTCTCTTCCCTCCCCGCAATTCTATCGTCCCTTAAGAACACTGATATCTCCTTCTAGGCTAAATCCATAAGCACTATTTCATTCCATTCCTTATTTTCTTCACTTGTTCATTTATTTGTATCACATCATTTGTTCGCTAAATGTGAATATATATATATATATATATATATATATATATATATATATATATATATATATATATAATCTGATTCCTCTGATCATTAAGAGAAATTCAACTGTCCATACCAAAACATATTTTGAACGCTTATCGTTTCGATTTCCCTCTGAAATGGTAGAACGATTGTCATTTTGTTTGTTTTGATCGTATCGTCTCAGCCAAAAACTAATCAGAACCGGATCGATGTGAGCTACAACTTCCTCTGTTGACTGCAAAGCTCTTAGACATGAGCGGAATTAGATATCTCTTCAAACGTGCCTCAAATAGGGCGAGGCGGGTGGAGTGAACAGAGAGTAAGGAGAGGGGAAGGGGGAGGGGCGAGAGATAGCGTAATCCCCGCTATTTTTCGGTGATTACGCTATCTTTGGCAGTGGTCTGTCAAATTACGAAGTTAGGAAGTGAGAGAGTGCCCCTCACGGGCGATTGCTAGAGAGAAGGGAAGAGGTGGGAATAGAGTGCGTAGTCTCCCCTTCCGTTCCTGCAACCCTACCCTGCACTCATAGAAAAAAACATAGTTCATGCACCACTATGGACAGACACGGATAGAACCTAATAGGTAATAGGTAGTAAACTAATAGGTAAACTAATAGGTAAACTAATGGGTAAACTAATAGATATGCTAATAGGTAGACTAATAGGTTGACTAATATGAAAACTAATAGGTAGACTATTAGGTAGGCTAATAGGTAGACTATAAACTGATATGAATTCAAACACCTGCATTCTATGGTTTGCTGAAACCCTACCCGTTATGTGATTGATCTTTTGGGGAACAAAGATTAAGGATTGTTTGCTTATATTAGTGTAGGATACAACTTGCTGTGTAGTGTGTCACATTGATGATCGGAATAGGTATTTCGTATATCCAAAATGGCTTACTCGAATTTGCACTGACAGTTTTCTAATTTTTCACAAGGAAATTCCTTCACATACGACTTGTGGAAGAATGGCTCTCTGTACGTACGCTGCAAAGGAACATTTAAAGCGTCACCATACATTTTCGTCCCACCCACAATCTGTTGTTTTTTGCGAATTATAAACTGACCCGAATTTGAACAAAACTGACCCGATCTACATCTCAAGTACTCTTGAAACTGACCCGGCACTGGATGATTCTTACTAATCTCGATCTCCCGCATATTCCTAGATAGGTTTAGCGTCTCAACACTGACCTCATCAACAAAAGTGCTCACTCACAATGTGGGTGCTCGAAAATGTATGAGCGACACCCCGAGCTAATTTGAAACTCTCCGCTCTGGCCACACTCTCTCGCTTTCTTTGTCTGCGAGAGAGTATTGCCAATGCGGAGAGTAAAATTAGCTTGGGATGTGCCTTTAAATTGTGAAGGATGCAAGCAAAAGTCATACAAATCACCGCATACTATTCATTTTATGATTCAGCTTTTTGATCGCTAGAATCATGAATGATTCGGGCTTCCGCTCGCTATTTGATATAAAATCGATCGGCATAGTTTCTGAACCATGCAAAACAAGAAATAGTCTCTTCTACAAGTAAAACAAGTGATCTTTATATCGGTTGCATAACCGATATGTTATGCATTTGCATAGACATTCCAGCCCCCCCCCCCACACAGTATTCTGGTCCAAGCCATTTTTCTTCCAAAGCAAGACAAAGGAGAGACCATTGTATTCGAGAGAGTTTGTATGTTGAGCGGTCGTTCTTGCTTTGAAAGTCATGAGAACGCTGTGCCCAGTAGTTTAGCCTGCCACTGATGAGCAAGATAGATATTCATTTATCGAAACGTTTTTTTTTTCGCAAAAAATCAAATCATTCGCGCTTGATCACTATTAAAGAGTGTTGCCCTTTAAATGTTCCAATAAATATCAAACAAGTCGATATGTCACGGACTAATGTTATGCAAGAAGTTAAAGACTACCCGACTTAATTTAAAATTCACATCCCTCAACTTATTTACTTTTTTTATTTTACCTTTTGCGCACTATATTTTCGTTTTTTTTCTACTTTGAGGTGGCTTTTGATAATTATGTAGAAAATAGTCAAAAATATTCTTTCACACTGTTTGCTTCATAATATATGTGGAAAAATTCGTTGGAAATGCGGTTCGGCATACTAATATCTATCTTTTCCCATACCGATCACGCGACAAATTCACCGCGAAAATAATACACATCGACGCTACTCACATCGCAATATGCGTGAACAGATCTGCCTTCCAACTGCAGTCTACAGGTGCCCTCGCACTCGGTCGTGTTCGCGCTGTCAAAGAGGTCGACGAAGGCCTTGAGACGATTGCGCGCTCCCTGCTCGAGGGCGATCTCCTTATCGGGATGCTGGAACCACACCCAGTTCACATTTATTTTCGGCACATCGTAGCACTGCGTCAGCGATCTGTAAAGGTGAAAAAGTAACAGAATAGTTTCTCAATGGAACTCTTTAGATAATTCAATTGTAACTGTGCTAAACCCTGTGTACTTTAGTTCTTATGTTCGTAATTTAATACTGTGACCTAGCTGTTGCAGTTCTTTTCGCTTCTTCTTATTTTATCACTTGTACTATCGATTATTTTATTTCAACTCTGTCATCAAATTGAAAGATGCGATAAATATATTTAAAAAGGTAACGGTACATCCTGTTGAGATGCCCAGAGATGCCCAGATTGAGGGCAGAGCCTTACATTATAAGGGGGGAGGGAGGGGAGTGAGTTCCCCCCTGTACTGTACGATAATAGCCCTATATTTCAGCAGTAAAGCTTTAAAGGAAGACTGCCATTCAAAAATTTCTCTTCAATATAATTTAATTTGATGCTAACTAAACAATGTAGTTTTAAAACAAAAATTTTGAAACGTTTAGATGTTTTTTGAAGCAAAGGATACAATATAGCAAGGATGGTAGATCAAGCATCTCTACAGTATAGGTATCCATGAACGTTGGCAAACCGTTTGCCGGCAAACATGACGTCACAAACTTAGGTGGAGGCGTTTGCCAGAGATCCTCCCCTACTCTTGTGAAGTCACGTTTGCCGGCAAACGGTTTGCCAACGTTCATGGATATGGCCCCAGGAGCTCACGTCAAAGTTTATTTATTTATTTATCTTACATTAAATAAATGTGACAGCAAGTGATAAATAAATAGCGTGAATTATAATGGGTCGAATCGAGGGGCGAAGAGAGGGAGGGAAGGAGCTCACTGTGTATAGTCGCTTCTGTGTTCAAAGATCATTATGGGATAGATCTATATTAGGGTGGATGAGGCCCAAGCGGGAAGAGGACCGCTTTGTGTCAGTAGAGACAGACTGACATGAACACGAAGGACTAAAACAGGAGATTCCTTTAAAACAGGAGAATCCAAGTTCCTTATATGAGATGCGTGATATATTACAGAACAGTGTGTCACATCATTGGTCCTCATTTCTCATGATAACAGCGTTGGTTCCACATCTTTAAAGGTAGCGTAACCTCTCTCAATGACCTCTTCATTGCGCACACTATTTCTCTGATCTCTAACAACGAGATAGCATAGCGCGTCGAAGAGACCATTGAGAGCGGTTACGCTACCTTGTTTTTGTTTTTGTGTGTTTTTTTTTCTCTGAGTTCGAACTCTACATCATATAGCGATTTCTGTATCATACATGAATCACTGTAACACTGGGCACATATCCCGATTCAATAAGCCATTGGTATGCCAATGCTACTATGCGAATGACATACCAGTGGTATGCATTAGCCACGACTCACCCTAGATGAATAGTAGTCATGAAGACGGTGAATGAAAGGAGAAACTTCATTGAGAGCATTCCCACCCGCTTGGGATAGAGGAAAGTATAGAAATGGAATGGACAATGGACTTTCTGCATTTTTTATCGTTTCATTTTGCAAACTTAACACCTACTTAATTCAATTATCGTAGCACAAAGAGACAAAGACTTTACCATAATGGTGTGGCTATCATTTAATCCCATTTGACTGTCGTAATTATCCTATTATGCCAACGTTTAGCTCTAATCAAATCAAATTGATCAAATATTATGCAAAATTAATTGTCATAAGTAAATTAAAAGATGAATATCTCGGTAACAAAGGCGCAAATTACATTGCATAATATATGTTTAAATTTGCTTGATGAAGTGCTTTTCTTTCTGCTCCCCCTCATCTTCATTCTCCATTTTCATTCTTACTACTCGAGCTCTCGAGAGTGGCTGCTCTGAGATGGGTGCTCTACACTTACTCTCCTTCGTTCTCTTTCTCACATGTGTTGGAATGACGTATGTTTCTTTATCTCTTCAGTATTCAAGGACCGTAGGTGGTCGATTGCAATAATAGTAATAATAGTTTTGTGCGCTCCGCCAGAATTGTACAAGTACAGAATTGTACATGAATTATTTAGATTGATGATAACAGACTACTCCCAATGGCTAACAACCATATCCCAGCACACCACAGTGTGAATCTGATAAATATTGATTGATTGATTGATTGATGATAGCAGTATAAAATTGCAGGTTTTCACTCCTATGTGGAAAAATCCATCCAGAACATAGACTGCAATTTGACAGTGGAACGAGCAATGATCCTGAGAACTTTGCTAACGAAGTCAAGAAGAACAAGTTGGTGGCAGTTATGGACGTTTACCAGAAAACCGATGCAGTTAATTGCTCGTGGAGCTGCTTCCTCAAAATGGAGGAGAAAAATAAATTTACGTATGTGACAGCGGGATGCGATGTGCGTTTGAGCCTCTTCCTATCATCTATCTCTTCGTATCTAATAATATATATATATATATATATATATATATATATATATATAGCAGTCGATACTTAAATAATTAAATTTGTAATAATTTATAATTTGGTACACGAGCGACGAAACCTTAAAAGCACACGCCTGAGCTCTGAAATTCTCCGCTCTCGCAGTGCCCTCTTGCTTCTTTCTCAACGACAGAGCATTGCCAGAGCGGGCACTTTCAAATTAGCTTGATGAGTGCCGTTAACCTTTTCGTTATTCGTCACGTTTCAGGAAACCTTCGAATATCAACCACATCATCCCATTCCTTGTCTCGACTTGGAACATTGCCACTGCAACTTTGAGTATGTTTTATGTATTCATTTGCATATTTACCCTGCAAAGAGTAAACGCAATTGAGAGAAAATCCCACGCTTTTATTAGGCGACGACATAAATAACGCTCGTTTTTCACTCTCCAAAAAAATTATCATAAAATTTTAACAAAGCATGATGGATTCTGGAAATATTCTCCGTTCGGATGGATGACCTTTTGCCTTTTACCCGGAAGTTTATGGATCCATTCGTGATAAAAGGACTGGAGATAATTCTGGAAATAGATGTCGAGTTCGGTATGGATAGTGGTTAGGTATTTGAAGCTTTGCGCTTTGAGGAAGTGATGGAGCGCCGGAAAGAGGTGACAACCATAGTCGGCAAGGTCGGTTGAGTACATAGGGTGGGGGAGTACAGTTCACTCATATCCCGTTAGCTCAGCATGGTTCGTTCTTTTGGCATAAGGTGGAGCGTTGTCATGTTGAAATTAGATCCGAGTGTCCTTACCGCGTGATTGTTTGAGGTGCAGTCTTAGCTTCCGCAGCTGGAGAGTGTAGACATGTGCCGTGATAGTCGTACCCTCGGGGAGGAGTTCTCAGTACTCTACTCCCCGTACCGAATACCAGATATACAACATCACTTTTTGCCGGTGAAAATCGTGTTTGGGGGCATCTTCTGGCTATTCGCGCTGACCGAACCAAAGTCTCCTTGGCTCTTCGTAATCGTAGAGCACCCACTTTTTATCACCGGTTATAACGTTGACTAGCCAAACAAGCCGGCGACGTAGAGTTAGAAAAGTCTTTGCCATGCCCAGTCGGCGATCTTTGTCGTAGTCGGCTAGGACGTGGGGTAGACATCTTCCCTATTTTCACTTATTTCCGAGAGTGTGAAGACCATGTACCACAGTGCTCTGGTTGACCCCAAGTGCCATTGCAATATCACCGGTATCGGGATACGGATCAGCCTCTACTTCTTAGAGCAATCGATCGAGACCGACTTCCACAGGGAAACCGGGTTGGTCTTCATCTTCGATGAAAAAGTCCTGTTTCTCGAATTTGACGACCCACTTTCTCATCGGTGTTATGTGAGGCACATGTGAGGGGTACACCTCTGCTAGGCGAGGATGGAAGTCAGGGCGTTTCAAGCCGGAGAGGAAGAGGAATAAAATAACGTTGCGAATGTGAATTCCGTCGGGGGCGAAATCGTGCGGTTTTCTCGCCTGGAGGACACGCGGGAAGTGAATCGAAAACAACCGTAGGATATTCGAGGGACAGTCTATCTAGTATAAACAGCATGGATGCTGGCAATAATAACAGAACAAGAACGATGCGACTGAAGTTGAGACTAAAAAACGAGCGTTACTTATGTCGTCACCTAATAGTTTGATACAATAGTGGTTGATATCAGCTATATGTTTATTTTGATTTGTGCTTTTCAGTCTGTGCAATGATGGTCACTATTTGATGTGCAAGACGAATTATATTCTTTCAAACATTACCGAGGATGATTATAAAAACGTGTGCAATTATCAGGAGTGGACCACTGCCTGGTATCATTGTTCCCATCCATATCAAATTATCAGAACAGATCGACTAGAGTTCTTGCTTTTTTGTTAATATTTAAATATTTTTTATTTAAATATTTATTTATTTATTTAAATATTTATTCTACAGGATGAGTTCGACGATGATTCTGCTCTACGTTAGCTTCTTGCTCTACCAGAACTAGTTCAGTATAGCACGATAAAGAAATGTGATGTAGTCTGTTTGAGCTTCCTTGTGAACACGATAAAATGATAGAAGTTAGTTAGTTTTTAGTTTAATGACCTTTATCAAGCACAGAACCATTGGGGAGGGAATGGTTGCCACTAAACGACAGATTAGTCTGGGCGTGCTGAGGTCCCATACAAGGGGCATAATTCTCTTCATCTTCTTCATCCTCTGATCAGCAATTAAGACGTTCTTCAGAATCAAAGCCGCTACACTTGATCCTTTTCGAATAGCAAATCATGAAACAGAATTGAGAAAAATTAGATAGAGATAACCCACGAAGTCCTCGCTCAATACTTCGTCAACAATTGCTTGATGATAGGCATACCACTCCAGACTTGCCTATAGTCTTCTAGGAGGGGATCCTTTTACGTTGTTGATGTTAATTCGGTAAGAGTTGAACAGACGAACGAGAGATGGACCGCTCACAACCGAGACAAACGCAAAGAATGATAGAAGAACACGATAAAATGAAAGAAAAACAAGATAAAATGTATAAAAAAAACGATAAAATGAAAGAAAAGCTAGAGATTTTTATACGGTCGTGTTGACTAGAGTTGGCTATTCGGGAGCGATTGCGGGCCCGCAATGGCATTACAATGGCATGACATCGCAACGACTACTTTATTCCTACCCTTCTCATTTTTGTGATCGGTCGTTATTCTCTATTCTCTTCACTTTCCTTCGTTCTCTCGTTTGCTTCCCCAAGTTAAGAGAACAGAGAAAAACGACCGATCACAAAAATAGGCCTGGTAGGAATAAAGAAATCATTGCGGGCCCGCAATCGCTCCCGAATAGCCAACCCTAGTGTTGACCGTGAAATCGAATGAAATCGAATTCGATCATACTTCGTACAATCAAAGTTTGGAAGTAGTGTGCTTCTCACGATGAAACCGTTGACGAAAACCATAAATTAAGGTCTGTAAAAGTGCAGTCATGCAAAATAAAGAATGGCTAACTAACGCTTAAAACTCGTTTACACTATTTTCATATCATAATTAGACAACTCATTATAGTAATGGTTTAAAAAAAAAAAAAAAAAAACCAGCACCTACCTTGAAAGTCTTGAAAATGAAACACAAGACTTTGTGTGCAAAAAATGAGTTGATCTCGTGCAGGAGGAGTATATCATTTTAATTTCGTTCCTGCTCGTACCGGTCGTGTATTCGCATGTGACCCATATTTTTCGAGACGAGATCTAATTCTATTTTCTCAATCACCAGTTGCTTTTTTTCATTACTATTCCTGTGACAAAATTAGTAGTATATACGATTCACGAAAAGAAAATGACCAGGCAGAGTATACTAATTATTAATACTAAATACTAAAGCACTTTTTTTTATCTAGATGCACAGATCGCCCAAAAATGGGATAGAGCCAGGGCCGAATCGGGCCAAAGATTATTTTCGTAATTATGGTTTAGCTCTCCGAATCCCAAAACGAGGACCAGTGCATTCTGGTTTCGTGAATTTCTTCAAAGGCATGAATCTTCGCAGTCGATTGGCAGTCGGAGGTGTTGCCACTGAATCTTTCTCTATTGTCCGTATAACATATACTTGTGTATCTTGAATTAATATATCACGCATGTCAGCTAAGGATTGACTGATTCCACTACACACTTTTGAGTTGACCCCCTCTTTTCTCCACGGTTTTCGATGGTCCTTGGGTAGGACATCCCTGAACCAGAGTAGCAAGGTTTGTAGATCAAGCATCTCTCCAGGAGCTCACGTCAAAGTTCGTCGTTGAGGCTCCTTCCGATGCGATTATCACGATTCACAGCAGAGCTATGGAAAAGTGTTCAACAGATAAAATGCGTAGTTTCCCGAGTACTTTCAGATAAAAATGTGAAAATCCAACTTTTTGATTTTGTGTTCCATAGTGAATTGATTTTGTTCCACAGTTCCGGGACCTATTTTGTTTTGGGCTCGATCGATAGAGCTCGTCAATAGCTTTCATTTGAGCCCTTGGGAGCCGATTTAAGTTGGCATTTGGCTGAATGACGGTCAAAAAACTGCATTTGAATGCTGGTAGATCACTAATAAAAGCAGCGCGTTGCTTTGATCTACTCGCCATTGTCTTCTAATTTACAGGATTGTACTGTAGTATACTGGAGAATGGGCTGATGATCAATCTGACGTCGAGTCGCTCACCCAAGTACGTTTTGTTCTCGCTGCAGATAAATCAGCAAAATTAGTCCATTCCGATGGTTCCTGGTACGGATTGACCGATGAATACTGAAGATAGGAGAGAAAGTTCCAGTTCCGCCCGGTGGATTGGCATCCAAGATCGCTACGTCGATTCAATCCAGCGAGAACTCTCTCGTGAATTCTTCGAGAAACATAGATCACTTGGCCAGAGATCCAGAGAGCTCTAAAGGCAACTTTCTCTCAGATCTACAGCATTCATCGGTCAATCCGTACCAGGAACCATCGGAATGGACTAATTTTGCTGATTTGGCTGCAGCGAGAACAAAACGTACTTGGGTGAGCGACTCGACGTCAGATTGATCATCAGCCCATTCTCCAGTATACTACAGGACAATCCTGTCAATTAGAAGACGACGGCGAGTAGATCAAAGCAACGCGCGGCTTTTATTAGTGCTCTACCAGCATTCAAATGCAGTTTTTTGGCCGTCATTCAGCCAAATGCCAACTTAAATCGGCTCCCAGGGGCTCAAATGAAAGCTATCGACGAACTCTATCGATTGAGCCCAAAACAAAATAGGTCCGGAACTGTGGAACAAAATCAATTCCCTATGGAACACAAAATCAAAAAGTTGGATTTTCACATTTTTATCTGAACGTACTTGAGAAAATACACATTTCATCTGTTGGAAACTTTTTCATAGCTCTACTCTGAGCCGTGAAAATCGCATCGGAAGGGGCCTCAGCGACGAACTTTGACGTGAGCTCCTGGAGAGATGCTTGATCTACCAACCTTGCTAGTCTGATTCAGGGATGTCCTACCCAAGGACCATCGAAAACCGTGGAGAAAAGAGGGGGTCAAATCAAAAGTGTGTAGTAAAGCAGACGATTTTGGTCAATCCTTACAAGGGAACTATCTCAGCTCGCGGAAAGCAAACTGGATGAAAATTTGCATAGACATAGCAGAACGTGTTACAAAATAATTGGAGAAGTCCAAAAATTCTGGCGTGCAATAGCCAAGCCAGAAAATGGATCCAACGTTTGGTCACATTTGCAGAAACTTGGCCTGTAAACGATTTTTCGATGCATGTTTTGTTCCCTGAGTGAAGATAACAAGTAGAGCGGTGGTATAGTGGACAGTATCAAAAATCGTTTACAAGCAGAATTTCATCAAAGGTGACCAAACTGTGGACCCATTTTCTGGCTCGGCTATTGTACGCCAGAACTTTTAGACTTCACCAATGATCTTATAACACGTCCAGCTATGTCTATGCAAATTTTCATCCTGTTTGCTTTCCGCGATCTGAGATAGTTCCCTTGTTAGGTGACATACGTGATATAAGAAGCGATAAATATATTTATTTTACTTATTATAGAATTACAAAAGTTTTGCATACATCGCGCAAATGCCGAATATAGTAAACTTCTCCACCGTTGAGAAAAACGCACTCCAAAATTTTCGCCTAATTTCGGGAGGTTTTTCGCCTAATTTCGGGAGAAAATTTTCGCCTAATTTCGGGAGAACGTTTTGTAAATGCATATAATTTTATTTTTGCTGAAAGCCCAATTAAATTACGAGAAGACGCCATAAAAATCGATGAAATAAGAGAAAATGGTATGTCGCGCGAAGAAGTGGGCGGAGTCTGAGTATTGCGCGGCAAATAGCGGAATTTGTATTGTTCGGACAGTTTTAATTCTGTAATAAAAACCTTGCTACTAGCTCATAAGCACAGAAATGCTCTCTGCTAATTGTAAATACAGAAATATTCGATGAGTGATTATAATCTCCGCGCTGTCTCGCTCGCTACGAAACCCGTCTGAAGTTCGCCGTACTGTTTTTATATTTCGCAATAACTCACGTTTTTTTACGAAGACGAAAACATAGATAGGCATTGTAGCTACTCTCGTACCAAATAATAAACAAGCGCATTTCGTACGCTCAATAACCCGTTATGTGTGTTACGTTTTCAGCCGCAGTTTCATTTGACACTCTTTTCTCCGGTGGCCGTATGCAAGAACCGTTTTCCAGGAAAATGTGACGTCATTAGCGTAGGCGGAGGATTTTTAGAAAACGCCTCCTCCTACGCTAATGACGTCACATTTTCCTGGAAAACTGTTCTTGCATACGGCCACGGTTGAGATGACTGTAATATTCTCTCCTTCGCATATTGCGGACTTGTCCGCCGCTATTCCTTGCCAACCTAAACATCCAACCTAAATAAACTTTTGATTGATCGCCGTTTAATCTTTGGTAAATTTATGAGCTGCAACTTCGCTCCTCCCCTTACCCCCTTTTTTACAACTCATGCTCTCATTTACTTGTTTATTTCGTTGCCACATCTTATTTATGTTAAAAAATATTGTCGTTTCTTCTAATCCTTCGTTATACGTGGATGTTGATGATTGTGTGAATCATCTCATCTTTGAATCATCATCTAGAAGGTAACCGGAAGACAATAAACGTCAGTGTTTCTCCGACGGCGAAATTATGAGTCATCGAATCCCCGCTGAACAATTGCGCAGTGCGTCCTAATCGATTGCTGTGCTTTGCACCCTAGGATTATTTATTTATTTTTATTTTTGTAAATATAATACATAGAATAATAATATAATATAATACATCACTGACATATTTTTGAAATCTTTTCCTCTCGGCCTTGAATTATCACTGGAATAGCAGTGATCACCCGCGGGACTTCGTGTGCCTTGAATAACTTTTACCCATATCTCTCGTTACCATTATTTGTTTCGAGCATATGCACGTTGATAAAATATGTATTTAAAACTCGCTACTCTGGTCATACTCTCTCGCAGAAAAAAACGAAAATGAGAGATTATAATCACAACCATTTATGGCCTTGGGGTAAAATTTCTCCTGACCAAGCGTTTTTTTTTTATTCTTAAAGGCATACCCCGAGCTAATTATACTCCCCGCTCTGACGACGCTCTCTCGTAGACAAAGAAAGCGGGATAGCATTGCCAGAACGGAGAGTTTCAAATTAATCCGGGGAAAATTAATCCTTTTTAGGAGCGAAAAATGGCTTTCTGCAGTGTAGCATGCTTTGGCGGAGTCATCTTGTGCATCTTCACCACATTGGGATTGTACTTCGCCAGCTTCTTCATCACCGACATGTTGCGCAACGTTGGCTTAGATGCGGCAACCTCGGTCAGCACGGCTGCAAAGGGCATCTCGGATAAGTGGGCAACAATGATGAGGGATATTACTGGAGAAGTGTGAGTTCGTCTTTAGAGGCTTTTGTTAGAAGCTCAACGAGTGTTGTGCAAAACAATATAATCATAATCACAATCATAAATAGCTTATAATATTAATAATAATAAATATTTATTTATATTAAACATAAATTCATAAATTGCGATATATGAAACAGACAATCAACGCAATTTTTAAATGTTTATGTCTGTGCCGGGATTCGAACCTGCGTCGGCGTTCGGGCGCTAAATGTGAGGCGTTTGTCGCATGATATCACTATGAGCGGTCTGTAGCTGGCCCGAATAAGTGTGATATTCGGATAGCGCATCCATTTTCACACAACATATCAAAAATCCAGGAATGGGAAATGATGGTAATATGGTAAGCCATGAGATCAAAACAAAAAAATCAAGTCAAAAATTGGAAAATCGAATATTTCTCGAACACTGAGTTATGAAAATTTATGAAACTTGGTATTCTTGTATAACTTTGAATCCTCTATCGAATGGTATATAACATGCCATGGAAATCACACTGTCAATTTTCGACTTTTGGTAGATCAAAAATCGATAATTGGGGTGTCAATTTTTTGTCTGATTTTTTGTCCGTATACCGCCCCTAGGGACTCCAACCATCAAATATGAGTCGCCTAGGATGATTTTGAAACATTGTGCCATACCCTCACCGCTCTTATAGAGAACGCGTTTTAATAAGCAAGGGAATTAAATAATAAGGGAACGTTACTGAATCACTGCTTTATGAGGGGTGTGGTGGAGGGTTCAAATTACATCCTGTTTTAAATCGTACAGTTTACAGTTTATCAAGCACAGAACCATTGGGGAGGGAATGGTTGCCACTAAGCGACAGATTAGTCTGGGCGTGCTGAGGTCCCATACAAAGGGCATAATTCTCTTCATCTTCTTCATCCTCTGATCAGCAATTAAGACGTTCTTCAGAATCAAAGTCGCTACACTTGATCCTTTTCGAATAGTGAATCATGAATCGTAAATCGTAAATCGTAATTTAAATCGTAGACAAATAAAAATTTGTACATAAATCAATAAATCATGATAAATAAGTTGCAGGGCAGACAAATTGAGCTCGCCGATTCAGGAAATCGTGTCCAATGTCCGCAGTATGAATGAGTCCAAAGAGACCCTGACCTCAACGACAATGGTTTGTGAAAAGAGTGAATTTGATACAAGCTAATTGGAAACTCTCCGCTCTGGCCACACTCTCTCACAATGTATGACTGCGAGAGAGCACTGCCAGAGCTGAGATTTTCAAATTAGTTCGTAGGATTTAAACCCTACTTTGGCCGCCTTATGTGGTGTTGAAATCTTGGAAAAGTAGATGGAATAGTGAAAGTAGTGTGAATTTGTGTTTTTTTTAGAAAAGTAGTTGGAAAATTAGTAATCCAACACGCGTATAGGGTTTTCGTTGTAAGAGTTTGTCAACTACGAAGTTGTGCTACTTTCTCAACTACTTTAACAATCACAAATTAACAATAATTTTCACTTTCCCATCTACTTTTCCAAGATTTAAACATCACATCAGAGAGTGTTTTTAGGTTCTCATGGTGATCTGCTGTGTGTTCGTTTTCCTAGTCATTCTACGCTGTACTATGCGGGTGGGAGCATTTCATTTTATGTTTTTTTTTAACTTAATTTGGAACTTCGGGAAATTCAAGTGTGAATAAGTGTTGCTAAGCTACGGTAGGCGTTGATTGGGTCATAATTTAGAACAGACTTAGTTATATTAAAAACATTTACATATCAATTGGTATTATTATTGCAAATATACGTACAATATTCGCAAAATTCATTAAAAATCTCATATAGCACGCAGTAAACTAAATATTTTGCACTAGGTGCGCGGAATATTTTTTCCCTTTTGAGGTAGCGTACGATGGCTATACTGCGCGTCTCGGCATGGAACGAGAAAGGATGAAATGCCCGTGAGTTTTTCGCAATATTGATTTCCAAATTCTCACCACGACCTCTACTCTCCGCTCTGACAACGCTCTCTCGCAGGCAAAGAAAGCGGGAGAGCATTGCCAGAGCGGAGAGTTTTAGATTAGCTCGGGGTGCGCCTTTAAACGCCTGCTCTGACAATGAGCTATTTTGGATCGCCACACTCTTCTGCTGTATGAGTTAAACTTTTGAATAATTCAGTGATTCAAATTTTCTTGGAGTTTTCGCACAATTCAAATGTCTCTTGCAGGGAAGATACTGAAACAGGCTGTGGGCCGTGCTGTTTCAGTACAAAAGAACCGGCCCAATCGCGCAAGGATCACGAAAATACTGGAAATTGCGAGTCCTATCGATTTTGAAGTTAAACTTCATCTCAACAAGAACAAGTCATTATGAAGCTCAACTATTTATTACTGCGAAATAAAGATTTCAATTCGAACTATCGTCATTTCAATTATCACATGTACATAATCTTTATTTCTCTTTTACTTGTTTAAAGGGACCGTTACCTCTCTCAATGGCCGCCTCTTCATTACGCAGTAATGAAGTTACGCAGTTACGCAGCAGTTATATGCACATTATTTCTCTGCTCTCTAACAACGAGAGAGCATTGCGCGTCGAAGAGACCATTGAGAGAGGTTACGCTCCCTTTAAAGGCTCTAGCTAATCTGAACCTCTCCGCTCTGGCAATGCTCTCTCGTTTTCTTAGTCTACGTGATAGCGTCGCCAGAGCGGAGAGTTTCGAACTAGCTCGGGGTGCGCATTTAAAATTATTTTTTCGCATTCGTTTTTATTCATCCATTTCAATCTCGAAATAAATAATTGAATTTGTCTTTAGTTTTTCAGAGCAATTCGTCAGATATCATTTTGTATCTATCATGGAATAAAGACATTGAATTATATTCAATAATTATCACTTTCGTGTGCCTTGAATAACGAATTGTACCATTTACTTTTACCTTTATTCAATAGTGGCAATTGTTTCATGGACCTGATTAGCATCGATCATTGCTTCCACTAAATCTCTTGTGTCGAATAAGAATTTGTTTGACACAAGAGATTTTAAGATTCTTCCTTGACGATTACGGAAAAAAACTTCTTTTAAATTTTACGGAGACATTTAGCAATTAAAAAGGATACAAGCTGGCATATATTGAAGTTCTTGTTTAAAAAAATAATAAAAATCTTTTTAAAAAAATTTTTAAATACAACTAGAACGGGAGTCGAAATGCGAATTCAAAAGCGTTAAAAAACTGAGAATTATTCCGGAATTTTCCCCGAAATTAAAGGACATGTATTCTTTAATTTGTAATTGTTGGGGATTTCCAAAAGTGTGAGGTCAAAAAGAGTAGATAACATGGAAACAATCTATCTTATGATGATCACCTCTTAATCATATTTTTCATTAGGCATGAAAATGAGACATCGCTCACCTCTGCACAATAATGAATCATCCATCTCTTCTAACAGAACACAAACGAATTTGGTATCGATTTTGGTTCTCACTTTCTTTTTAGACTAAATTAAGTTGTCCTGTTTTAGATTTTGATAACGCTTATGAATCTTGTTTCCTTTTTCTTCTTTAAAGGCACACCCCGAGCTAATTCGAAGCTCTCCGCTTTGGCCACACTCACTCGCTTTCTTTGTCTTCGAGAAAGTTTTGTCAATGCGGAGGATAATATTAGCCTGGGGTATTCCTTTTTTTCTTTTTTATTCTCCACATTGACAATTCTCTCCCGTTGACGAGAGAATTTGGCCAAAGCGGAGAGCGCCTTATGCGGTTTTAAAATCTTGGAAAAGTAGATGAAAAAGTCAAAAGTAGTGTTAATTTTGTAATTGTAAAAGTAGTTGGAAAAGTAGTAATCCAACAATCGTGTAAATGGTTCTTATTGTAAAAGTTTGTTAATTACGAAGCTATGCTACTTTTCCAACTACTTTTACAATCACAAAATTAACACTACTTTTCACTTTTCCATCTACTTTTCCAAGATTTTAACACCACATTAAATACAATTGTCTAGTTTAAGACCGATATCTTGGCAAACGAAAAGTGCGACCGATGGATATTTGTTGTGAAGCATTGGGGAGCTTCTTCGACTTTCGGCCTTCCGACCTGATTGACGAGATAGCCGCAGAGGCCAAAGGCAAACTTCGCCTTACCGTGAGAGCAATATCGAGACAGTGGAATGAAACAATCAAGGAGATCACCGACAATCTGTGAGTATTTGTCCTAATGTCAAAATCTTTCGTAATTGTATTTCTACCTATGCTTTATAGTTATAATTATATCATCATTATCTGTTAATTCAACCTTACTACCTCGTTGTGGTATTGTATTTATGTGTCCCTAATGTACATGTCTCGATGTATATCATTATCATTTTAACCTGAAACGCACATAAAGATATTATTATTGGGGGGCCTTTAAGGGGCACACCCGAGCTAATTTGAAACTCTCCGCTCTAACAATGCTCTCTCGCTTTCTATGTCTACGAGAGAACATTGGAAGAGCGGAGAGTAAAATTAGCGCGGGTTTGCCTTTAAAGGACCCCTGACCATACATTAAGCTCTTGCTACACTCTCTCGTTGCCGAACATTAGCCAGAGCGGTACAATTTTCATATTGGTTTAATTACCCAAGTTTGAGGTAAATGTCACTGATGCTGGGTTTGAATATCCGAAACACGTGTTCCTATAAAACTAGATAACCCAACCTTTTATAAACTGTTGCATAACTAATTGTAAGCACAACACTATCAATTCTACTGATAAGCACTCGAACACTTTGTACTTGTTGAAACACCCTTGCGGTGTAAGATAAATAAAAATAAAAATAAATAAATAAAGTTTATGCAATTTGTTTCTTGTAGATCAGCGAAATTGGGTGAGCCGATTCAAAGTTTGAAGAGCGATCTGAATGAACCTAATGAGTCTTTGAACACGGTAAAAATGGTTAGTGGATTCATTTAAAACTCACCCCGAGCAGATTTGACTCTAACAAGCGAATGGTCTCAGCTCGTGGAAACCAAAATGGATGAAATTTTGCACAGACATAGCTGAACGTATTGTACGATCATTGGATTTTTTTCAAATTTTCATCCAGATTGCATTCCGCGAGCTGACAACGTTCCCGTGTACGCTCTGGAACACTCTCTCGTGAACAAAGAGAGCGAGAGACCATTGTCAGAGCGGAGAATTTCAAATTAGCTCGACGTGTTGCTTGTAAATCTTTTTTTAAAGTTCTCATCGTTGTAGTTTCTCACTTTTTATTAAAATATTTTAGTGATAATCTCATATTTCTCTCGACTTTTTTGCAGGCTTTCGTGATATTCTGTTGCGTATGCGTATTACTATTGATTCTACGATATGCCATTCGGGTGGGTAAACCGAGAATAGTCATTTTGTATACGAAATTGCTCATCTTTACTCCCAGTGTGGGAACAAAAATTGTTCTAGTACTAGAGCAACCCCCTTCAATGTGCAATAAAATATTCTATAATAAATAAAAATTGCAATCACACATTTATTAAGGCAATTCATGATTGCTACATCACACGTCTTGAAATGAAAAGGTAAGAGCTAAAATCACCGTAAGAGTAAAAAGGGTCATTAAAGAAATGTAAAAATCTGCTAAAAGTTAAAGGCCCGCCCCGAACTATTTTGAAACTAATGCTCTCTGGTTTTCGTTGTCCACGAGAGCACGTGGTCAGAAAGAATAATCAAATTAGCTCGAGTAGCACTTGTAAGACTTATTTCGATACGCATTACTTTCTTTTTTGATAGAAGTATTGAACATGTTGTTGATACTATTTTTTCAGGAACGATGAGGAATCAGGATGTTGGCCCTGTTGCTTCGTCCGAAGGGAACCGAAAGATCCGAGCAAAATTCAGGAAATTATTGACAAGTACGAAACGATGGACGAGGAAGCCAAGTCACGTCCCATCAAGACCAAACTATGATTAAAATAAATACGTATCATTTTTCTTATCGTTTCTGTATTTGCTGTCGCACCTGTTACGGGTGTATCAAATAAATAAATAAAGCATTTTTATATTGAATAATCAATCATATTTACTCGTTGTCGAGCAAAACATGGAACGGATACATAGAAAGGGAAGATGGAAAAGGTAGATGATCGACAACATGTAATTGCCGAAGGATCATTTTGGAAAATGGCGAGATCACATCAATCTGCACTCAGGGAAACTAAATTTAGTCCGAAAGTATTCACCGGGAACAGGGATCATACAAACGAAAACGGTGTAATGTGTACTGTTGACTATTGTTATAGCACAAGTTGTTTCTCTCCGATAGCAAAAGAGGCGTATGTCAAATGACTTTATTTTGACCAATTTTCACGAAGTCAATTTTGAATTGACCGATAAAGTCGGGAGTAGCTCATTGATCACTTTTGAGGAGCCGCATCGGCAGGGTCTGCGTTGCCTGACTTGGGAGCTGTACCAGGCTCGGAGTTATCTTTCTCGGGAGCTGCACCAGGCTCTGCGTTGACTTTCTCGGGAGCTGAATTTCCCTTAGCACTGCCACCTTCGCTCGGAAGGTCATTAGCGGATTCACGGGAATTTGAAGGAGCGGTAGCCTGATGGATATATTTTAAATTATTGTATATGAATACACAAGAAATATTTGAAGTCCGCTATCGGGTTCACAGTGGTCAAAGTGCGAAACGAGAATATTTCTGGGACTCCATCTTAGAACTTCACCCTTTAACACCTTTAACGATAAAAACAAACCGGCTGAGCGTTGTATTTCGGAATAATAGGTCTTGCGCCCTGAATGAAAAAAAATAAATATTATGGAGTGACTTTCAATGTTAGAGTTAATACTTACGGGCTGAGTGCCGTAATTTGGAACAGCTTGAGGATAGGTTTGAGTCATCTTAAATGAAAATTTCATAATAACTGATAAAATGCCATGAGAAATTATGTAACAGTAACAGTAACAGTAATACACTTTATAAAGATTAACTAAGCAGTGTTTCCACTGAATCTGAAGTGAAGTGATAAAAGGGGAT